>MU392174.1:221116-484797 GCA_022578495.1 Nemania sp. NC0429 | reverse complement strand
GTTGTTGTTGTTGTTGTTGTTGTTGTTGTTGTTGTTGTTGTTGTTGTTGTTGTTGTTGTTGTTGTTGTTGTTGTTGTTGTTGTTGTTGTTGTTGTCACCATCAGACCTCGGCTGCAAGCGAGATGCAGAACAGGTATGTGATGCCACCAGGTGATTGGCCATGTGTTACGAGCCCTGAGCCCAGTCTCTCTTTCGAACTCTTGAACAGCACAATCGGACGCTGCATTTCGATACAAAGAGGCACAGCGGGCTAACTGAGGGAAATTGATTCTAGGCATCCTTTCTTATCAAGCTACCCAGTACAGACGGACAAAGAAAGCCGATCTATCCAGCACCAGCGTTCAGGATCAGACAAAGAATCTTGTTTTCTTACTCTGCCTATGAATAATGGGTTCAGTCATCTAAGCAATATCCCTAGCCATCTAGACCAACGTTGCCAGAGTTGTAGGTGTTGCCAACCACGAACAATTGCTTAAGGGGGTTAACCTTCTTAAATAAACCCAGCCGTACCCCCTTGAGTGCTGATTTCATGTTGGCTGAGTACATGATTTGCTAGGTCTCGTTTTTACCCTCGCAGACCTTCGTTATCCCAAACGTTATGCCGTCCGTGGTCCACATAGACAAGTAAATAATAAACCAATGCAGGTAATAGTGTTATTGGGTATATACAACTATATCTATGCCCTGCTACTCGCCCTTTATGCGTGTTGCAGCCAAGTCAGCACTTGAGGGAATAGCATTATCGCAGCACCAATGTCCACTGTGCACATGCGCACGCCGTGGCCGGTACACCAAGATAATCAATCTCCTATGAGGCCGTAGGCACAGGACCCACGGTAAGCTAGTACCCATGATAGGAACCGTGCCACAAATATCTGCCTGATAATTCCGCTATTGCTAGGGCTGTAATTCTCTCTCAAGTACATATTACTGGTATAGTAGTTACAACGCTCCTCATGTGCCTTGATGCCAAAGGAGGTCCCCCCCTATTCATCTACACTCTCTTACAATTACTCTATGCCGATCTGCTCCATCTATGCTGGACCTGCCGAACCAGCCGAACCTGTCGGACTCGCCGTACCAGGGCTGCTTACGTCACTAGCGGACTGCGCGTCTGAGCCCGTTTCCGAATTTTGTCGTCGTAGCCTTGAATGACCGTTACTCCTAAACGAAGGCACCTCTAACTTTGTCATCAGGTCCGAACTGTCCGACTCATTCCTCACCTGGAGATTGGCTAACTCCATTGCCCCACGGAGCGTTTCTCCGCTCCTGTCCATCGCGGCTAAAAATCTTGCCAACTCCTTGCAGAGTTCCCAATCTTCTTCTCTGATGGCCCGAGACAATAGCCGAACCGACTGCTCCGACGCCGTGGCCAGCTCTTCGAACGTGTGCAATATCAATAGATAGCCACCAGCCGTCTTCAATGAGCCTTGCTGCAGTGATTCTTCAAAGAGCTCTTGAGGAGGGGGTAAGTAGGCGAAGAGGGTTCGCCACGATCTGACCTCGGTCTTTCTGGTACATTGAACCACGATATCGAGATATTGCTTGAAGGACGAGAGTAAAGTCAGGACCCTCGGCAGAAGCGCCGTCTCCGGAGGTGGCACCGAATCAACCTCCTCGTCCAGGACGTGATGGAGAAGTATCTCAAGTCCATGGGCAAAGTATTCAAGATCCTGGTACTGTCTCGCCAGGGTGAGAGCCGCGGTCACGTCGCTTGTCTTGAGATGAAATTGTAAGATGTCGGGCAAAAATAGGTGAGTCTAGCACCACTGTTAGCAAAAGGTGGCATTGTGAGAGGGGACTTGTGCAGCTCACTCGAATGGAGAAGCGGAAGAATGAGTAGCTTATGTCTCTGCGTTGGACAAGGTCTGGTTCGACCCCGAGCACTATGCCTTTGCCCAGCAGGATCGACAGGGGGTAGAAGTCCAGCGGGACCGAGACCGTCGGAGGCAGCTCTTTGCTAGAGTTGTTCGAAGTCGCATATAAAACTTGGTGCACGTCTGGCCACAACTTCAAAACATTTCCTTCATACACCCACAAGGAATCTCGCAACCTTCCTTGGTCAGCGTCCCACGTGGAGTGGTTTCTGGATTCACTGAGCATATAGATCGATGACTGGTCCCTCATGCTTATGTAGAATTCTACGCTATGGGATATGACACGCATGTCGTATTTCAGTTGGCCACTCGGATCGACAGACGGCTGGAGAAGAACGAGTTTCCCATCCACCAAAAACAGCACCGATGCATAGGTGACGTCTTGAGAAGGGTCTCCGTCGATCATTTGTCGCTCGGGTAAGATCCAACTGAGCCCTCGCACCCGTGCGGGAGACCGCACTATGCCGTTGAAGGTAATCTGTCCAACCTGAATGGGCTGGATAGTGCCGGAGACGGGCGCAAAGACAAAGTGATAAAGTAAATTGTCGTAGGTGTACACCAGTAGAGAATCTTCTCCCGAAGGTGTGATGAGAACAATGGGTGCGGGCATTTGCTGTGTAAACATGATGTTTGAACTGTCGAGACTAGCCTCTCGTGAATAAAGGCGAAGTTCATATGATCTATTGGCTTCAACGGCCGCCACAAGGATATGCTGATACCAACACATGCCGCCCCGGACTTGAAACTCATTCTCCGCTGCGCTATTCGTAAATGTCTTCCATCGGCCGCTGTTCACGCTGTAATGTGCAAGCCCGCGTCTTCCTGCGACGGCGACATATCGACCATCCGGAGATACAGCAGTGCACTTGATCGGCCACTGATGAAGTAAATAGTCAGACGGTATTCTCGTCGTCTGCCAAAGGAACGGCTCGGCGGAAATACTCGTTAGGTCGGGGAGATCGTATCCTCTATATATCATAATACTAGATGAGCTCTGGAGCACCGTCCGGAAGAGATTGGGCGGGCTATAGCAGCCTGTGACGGCACTTCGAGCCATCTCCAAGGACCAGATTGCCTCACTCTCGTGTCCGATAAGAAGCAGCTCACAAGCACCCCCAACCCAGGATGCATCGGTAATACCGGTCAACCAGTCCTCGCCGTTGATACGGGCAATGGAGGAATCCGCATTGAAGCTGTGGGAAGCGGATCTGCCGAAGACACTCCATGTAGCCCATCCCTTCTCATAGCCGGCAAATAAACAATATCCGTCAGGAGAATAACTGAGGGTAGTCAGCCGACCGGATTGGCTTGGAGATACGGATGCCTTGTGAACGTGCGAGGGAGGAATGTTCCCCGCGTAATCACGGGCGGAATACACATGGACACTTCCATCGGCACAGCCTACCGCGATGAGCGAAAATCGGGCATTCACAACCGCGCGTATGGCATGATGGTTGGGATCCTGAGGCGTATGAAAGCAATATCCTTTGAACAGCTTTTTTGGGTCGGTCTCCGAAGCATGTTGTGTGGGTGGTATGCGTTGCACAGCGTAGGCCCTGCCGTCGTTTGTAACCCAGGTAGAAAGATTCATGGGCCGGTCATGTGTCATTTGCTGTATGGCTGCCTTCTTATCGAGCCAACCCATACGACTAAGAATCTCGGTGCTGATCTGGTTGGCGGCGCTGTCCGGCGCCCATCGAATGCACTGGACGGTTGCGGGTTTCTTAGTGGCCACGACCAACTCGTCGTCGAGCGCCAGGGCACACTTGATGCCAGCGTCCACTTTTATTGTCCGGCGGAATCGAACGCTGAGGTCCCGGACACCGGCGCCCTCGCCCGGCCCCAGCAGAATCTGATCAGGGGCGCTGTTCCCAGGGCCGCCAAAGTGGCTTTGCCGTCGCCTCTGAATGTTTGTGTGGTCGACGAAATGCGGCTTATATACCCGTGCATCTAGGTCCGTGGCCAGGGAATATGTGATGAGGTAATCGAAGCCCGTCTGCAATACGAATATGGCCGAGTCGGGTCTTATAAGGAGGTCCACGCAGGGGCCATAGGCCCTCATGGAAGGGTCAGATCGAACGACAATGGCAAGGACGACGGTGGGCTACGGAGAAAGAGAGCAAGATCAGTACAAAGCGACGAGCTGCCGGAACGGCGATGCGGACCTTGGTCTGCCAAATGGTCAGGGTGGACGCGGTGGCGACGGCGAACAGGTGGCCGGTCCGGGAGACCTTCAGGGCCACGACGGGTTCGCCCGTGGGCACTATGGCGGGCTCGGTGGCATCGGACGCACCCAGGTAGGGCATCCCGGCCTTCGCACTGCCGAACTTGGAGGCATCGTGCTCGACGGACCTGATGAACGGCGTGGCCGGGGTGGCTGGGGGCACGGGCGTGAGAGGAACAGCATCCGGGTTGTCGGGGTTCAGGTCCCCGTCCTTGGCCGCCGCCGATTCCGAGCTCGACAACGAAGCCGTGTCGGTGAGGGCGGCGGCGGGCAGGCCCGTGGCGAGGCCATCGTGGGAGACGACGACGCTGCTGCTTCTGCTCGGAGGATGGGCCGTGGCCTGGGCCGTGGCCGTGGTGGTCGCGTATGTCCTGGGGGTCCCAATGGGCCAGTACATGACTACCCTTCTGACTTGGGAGCCTGCATTCGATCGCGGTTGGTGTGTTGGACCAGTTTTGGCTTGTGCAAGGGTGTGAGACTGGTGAAGAGTATACTGGACGAGGTATCTATCCCGCTACATTGTGATGGGTCTACTATGGGTTTGAATGTTGTTCTGGTGTCCCTTTGATGTATGCGGCACGCCCGAGTTCGTACCTACAACGGGAAGTAGTACTTCGTACGTACATGTAAGTAGGTAGGTACGAAGTTCCGCTAAGCAAAGCAGCTGGAAGTCACTAACAGTCCCGGCCGTCCCCCTTTCTAAATAAAACCCCTGGTACGAAATCAAATGGAAGAGACTTTAAAAGCTACATTAGGTAGGTACCTAGTAGCTATAAGCAGGTACCTTGTCGTGGTAGGAAACGATAACTTAAAACAATTCAATTCAATATGTAGGTACCTTAGGCAAGGTGTGTTATGTATTAAATGATATTTCAAACCCGCTTAGTTTCTCTTTTCGTTTTAATTTGGATCCTTTTCTCAGGTTATTATTGTTTTGCTTTGTTGCTTTTCCTCCATCAAGCCTGAGCGCGCGCATTTAAGGCATCTTCGATCAACCGTCGCTGCAACCACGTGCCGCTAGTTAGCTGAGCTGATCCAAAAAGTTGACAATTCATATATCCGCCCACCTACTTCTAGACATATACCTATTGTATGCGATATCCGTGTATATCCGTGTGGACCTGCGTGTGCGCGCGCCAGTGAAGCCCCCCCGCTGATCGATGTAGGTAGATCAAACGAAAACTGAACAATGGCAACGGGCCGCTTGGCGACGAGGGCCTCAGTTGCCCCCGAGAGGTTCAAGAGCCTACTTCCAACACTACAGCCCACTATTTATCACGACCCAAACGCCAGCAAGTCCCCCAACAAGTGAGTTATGAGCACCTACCGCGCCCACAGTTCGCTGACTAAGTAATTATCAGTATCCGCACCATTGCTTGGAACCCTCTGGGGACATATCTGGCCACGGGCTGTGCAGACAAGACGTTGCGTGTTTGTGAGTTGGTTGCTTTCAAGTACCGGTGTTGGCCATTTCATATCTCGGCTAACCTAGTCTCGCAAGGGAATGTCGAGAAACCCAATGTGCGCCAGACGACAGAGCTAAGAGGGCACACGGCACCCATCGAAAAGGTTTCTTTTAATCCGACCAAGGAGCTCGAGCTCTGTAGCGTGAGCAGCGATGGCGTTGTGAGATTCTGGGACGTCAAGAATAAAGTCGTCCTGAACGAAGTCAGGGGCTTGGGGGAGACCTTCACTTTGGCCTGGGCGCCCCATGGCGAATATGTCGTCGTCGGCAATAAGGTACGTTATTTTACCTGACTTGCCTGCCTGGGCATCCTCTAGCTCACCGGTACGGTACAGGAGAACAAGCTTTTCGTTCTTTCACCCACTGGGCCCGCCCCTGTCTCTACACACCAGCAGCCGAATGTCACAAATGACATCGCCTTCTGCTGGAGTGGCAAGAGATTATTTGCTACTACCGGAGAGGGCAAAACTCGGATTCTCTCCTTTCCCGAGTTCGAACCGGCTTATCAGTTCGACTACAAGGACTCACCCGAGAATGAGTTCATGCTACCGGGCCACACCTCGTCCTGCATCGCAATTGAGCTGCATCCCTTTAACAGATACCTCGCCACAGGAGGCACGGATTCTCTTATAGCGCTTTGGGAAACAAACGAGTGGAACTGCGTTCGGACCATTACGAAAATGACAGGCCCGGTTCGGAGTCTATGTATGCAAGCTAAGATGCACTCGAGCTGGGCTCCATGTTTGTGGGTGTGGCGCTAACACGGTGGTGTAGCTTTCTCTTGGGACGGCCTTTTCATCGTCGGCGGCAGCGATGAAGGTTGGTGGTCTCCCACGTTCACACACTTGTTGGTCGTTGACGTAGCTAATTCCTTGTAGGCACGGGGCTTGAGATCACCGTTTCGGAGACGGGGGAGCATCTCTGCACTTACAAGACACGCACGCCTTCTCCCGTCGTTGCGTGGGCACCCAACCGATATGCTCTTGCATATACCGATATGGGCAGTCTCAGGATAATAGGGGCGAGCCCGGGAGGGAAATAGGGATGGGTGTTCTACAGAGTTGCGTCCGAATGATCCTGGATGAATGAAGGAAGCCATGATAAAGCTAGAGGAACCTGCTTAAAAACAGGTAGGTTACGGTCAGTTACTGTACACATGGATGGCATAGCAATTCTTGCTGAACTGCATGCACGTATGTATGTATGTATGTATTTACAGCCCAATGAGGATCAAGATATCGGATAGAATGACTGGCTACATTCAATGGTACCTACCTTCAGGAGATACTTCGTGGTGTCGGTAACTCATTGTATCTAGATTCCATAAGTGGTCAAGCTGCCAGCCAGGTGTCAGCACGGACGAACTGGAAGCCGTCGACATATCTTACCTACATGATATTCTCTAAGCAATATTAATGGCGACATGGCGAGGCTATTTGATCCAGTACCTGCATGTACGAAGCATGGTAGGCACCCCGTCATTCACGCCTTAAACTCTTGTAGAAAAGGGGACGCTTGCAGCCAGATAATACTTTTGCAAAACCTCAAGAAGCAAGACTAAGCTAGTATCGAAATAACATGAATGAAAGTCAGGTATTTTAGGTACTGTTCAATTGTTATAACTGCTTAGGTACTTCGTACTCTAGATACACTAAGTACCGTAGGTAAAGTAGGTATATGATTATGGCCGATAAGTGCTTACCAACCTCACCTACAGTCTTGGCATCTGCTGACATGTACTTCATAGGCAGTTAGAACTTCCCTAAACTAGGTACTACCAGTCTAACCCCTACCCATCATCATTCATGTACGAAGTACAGTTGGTGGCACTTAGCTTACGCTAACTAGGTGGCGACTGTGACCTCCTTCCCCCCCGACGTTGACGTTGGCTTTGGTTGTCTGGCGCGCAACTTAATCCTTCACCTCCTTTCGGGCATAACGCCGACGTCAAGAATTCGTTCTACCCAGGCTCCCTCCCCGACTCTCCGGGATATACGGCGATTCACGATAGACATACCTCCGTCGCGTGGGGAGTGGACGAAGTACCGAGACCCTTACCTTGGCGCCCGGCCCGCCTTGCACCAGCAAACTCCATACCAACAACTTGTACTACCACCTACGCTGCACCGACCGCCGTTGATTCCCGCCCGCCCTCGTTGTTTGAAGAGCAGCGAATCAGCATTATCTCGTACGGAGAGCAACGCTGGCCCACCTTGTGTCCGCGAACCCCGCCCGCAAAATCGCTCCTCGGAAGATCGTGGCCTTGACGTTGACTGTCTTGTCCCCGTGGCCCCTGTGTGGCGACGACGCTGGCGCAGTGCAGCGAGGCAACTTCCTCATCGGCCGATCTGCCGCTTGGGTTGACCTTATCAAATACACAACAGGCTACGTTGAGGCTCGGTCGCTGCTCTCAACGCCTGCTTTCTGCCGGATCTCGAGAGACGTTTGACGATGCCCGCGACAGCCGATCCCGCTGACTCGCCATCCCAGGGCACCGACAACAGCCCACCCGCCGATACCTCAGCCCCTGCCATACCCCGGAGCAATAATGATGTGCCCAAGCCGAAAAGGCTTGCGTGTATGATATGCCGCAAGCGGAAGCTCCGCTGCGATGGCTTAAAGCCGAGCTGTAGCACCTGCACCCGCCTCGGTCATTCTTGCGCCTACGATGAGGTCCGGAAAAAGAGCGGTCCAAAGCGGGGCTATGTAAAAGCTCTAGAGGAGCGGTTGAGTAAGTCAAGGCCCATCCGGCGTGCTGAGATATTGGCTTGATCCACGTCACTGGCGATGCCAAGAAACTGACACTCCGGATCTGCGCAGAGCAGGTAGAAGAACTTCTGAAGACTCAGGAGCCCAGCAGTAGCACGAGTCCCGAGACGACGAAGACACCTAAGGCAGCATTCGAGCAGACCCGAAATCAGCAGGCCGCTGCTCCCGCCAGCTTCAATGTTACGAACGCCTCGATCCCGATCGCTGGCGATCGTGATTTGGACAGATGGCGCTTCAATGGAGAATCGCCTCAAGGGAACGGGCTGGACGAGTTCAACTTTACGAGGAACATGCCCTTGAGCATGGGTAATATGGACCCGAGCTTCACCTGGGAAATGATCGGGCTAGGTCTTGAGGAGCCTCTCCCGCCGCAGGAGACGATTGACGAATTGTAGGTGGCTTATCATTACATCGCCGCGCAGGATTCCGCTAACCGCCCTGTCAGACATCAGATATTTTTCGAAAAAATCCACCCCTCACTACCTATGATCCACAGATTTCGATATTTGGCAGCCATGAATTTGTATGTCCCGAACGTTGCTCCTCCGTCCCGAGCCATTCTCGTCTGTCACTGAACCCATGGAAGCTCCCTTCGCTCATTGGAAGTTTTAGGGCACCAAGTCAACGGCCACCGGTGGCATTGCGATACGCGATATGGACTTTGGCCTGCTCCATTACCGACAAATACAAAGACCTGAAGGATCTCTTCTACCAACGTTCTCGCAAATATGTAGAAGCCGACGCTATCAAGGGCTATGGAGAGCACTCGATAACAGTCGCCCATTGTCAAACACACGTGCTGCTAGCCTCGTATGAATTCAAAATGATGTACTTTCCCAGAGCCTGGATGAATACGGGCGCAGCCGTGCGCCTCAGTCAGATGTAAGTCTTATGCTATATCGTAAACAAAATGACTCTTGCTCACGCCTGTGGAAAGGATTGGTCTACATCGGATCGACGGCAATGGTCTAGACGTCAAGCAGTGCCTTCCGCCACCACGTGACTGGACGGAGAGGGAAGAGAGACGACGGACATTCTGGATGTCCTTTTGCCAAGATCGATATGCCAGCATAGGGACGGGTTGGCCGATGACAATCGATGAGCGGGATATCATGACCAACTTGCCAGCTTCTGACGAGGCTTTCAATCTGAGCCGGCCAGAGCAAACACAGACATTAGCAGATGCCATGAGCCCGGCTGGAGCCACCAAGCTGTCGGCGTTTGGCGGTATTGTGCTTATGGCCACTCTTTTTGGTCGCAATCTCACCCATCTCCACCGTCCGGACGTAGACGACCGCGATCACGACATGAACGGCGAATTTTGGAAACGTCACCGGCTGCTGGATAACATCCTTCTCAACACTTCGTTATGCCTTCCGAGCCAGCTCAAGCTTCCTGCTGGCCTCAATGATCCCAATATTGTCTTCACGAACATGAACATTCACACGTCGACCATCTGTCTGCACCAAGCAGCGATTTTTAAGGCTGATAAAAATATACTCCCACCAACAGTTAGCGCAGAAAGCAAAGTTCGCTGTATCACTGCGGCAAATGAGATTGCGAGTATAATGAGAATGACCTCTCATATGGATCTATCTGCAGTAAGTCGTCGCTACCTCGTGATCTATCAAGCCATACTCATGCAGCTTTACAGATGAACCCTTTCATTTCCTTTTGCTTATATGTAGCAGCGAGAGTGTTTGTCCAGTACCTGAAAAGTCGACCGGATGACTGCCAGACCGTAGACTCGTTGCGCTTTCTCCTTGCGGCTATGAATGCGTTGAAGAAGAAGAACCCTTTAACGGAATCGTTCCTGGTCCAGCTCGATGTCGACCTGGAGGCATTAGGACTACGAATACCCAAACTGAAATCTGCATTTCCGCGGAGCACAGACAGCGTAAGCATCGCCCTTGTACACGTCCGTCTGACTCGGAGAAATGCTAATCTTACGCAACCCATAGCCTACGCCGGGGGTAACTGTGCCCAACTTGAACGCAAGAGCCGGTGGCAGCCCCGAGCACAGCGGACCCCGCAATGGCGTCGAGCTCATCTTCGACGAGCAAGGTTGCAATTATATAGAAAATACGATCAATCCCCCCGAGATTGTCGAGCCGGAACAACAGAACCAAGGTAATAAGGGACCAGGTTCTAACCCCTTTGGAACACAGCAATGGTACCCGAGGGAGCAGCAGATGTCGTCGCGCGAACCGGGTTCAAGGCCCGATAACACAGCTAATGGTATGGCTATAACGCCTATGATTTACGGCTCGTACGTAGAAAATCAAGGCAGCGACGCAAATGATATGTCGTTATCACCAAATCCAGATGGTCAGTCGAACCGACCGACACCAAACTCCAGCAGCAACGCCTCCGAGCAGCGGTGCAGCGTAGGTAGCACGGGGCCTATGGCCAGCTCCGGCGGCGTATCGTTCAATACGAGTCCTATCCGATCTCATCAGGACTTAGGGGTGCAGGGGACGGAGATGGATACGTCCAGGACGCCGTTTTTCCCGGACCACGGCTTCGGGACTGGCATGACCCCCGGTCGAACGTTCGCCATTCCGGACACGCCCAGCAACGACTTCAGCATACCAAATGGCTGGGAACCTGGACAGGCGGGGATGACTCCAAGAACAGCCGAAGCGATAATGCAGGGGCTGAACATCCCCATGGATGGGCTGGAGATGAACTGGGACGCGGGTACATAGTGAGGCCGGCCTCACATGATTTTTGGGGGGTACTCTCCCTCTTTTGGACATAATGTTACTATCATGGGCAGCTACTCGGAGTCCATGGTACTACTAGATCCGTCGGATGTGCCCACGAGACGAGGCGGGTTGGCGTAAAGGGAACTTATTAGCGAGAATCGTTGAAACAGTTGTACGGGACAGGTTGGCCGGGTTGCTTGGAGGATGCATTATCTACATCGTTGGCTCGATCATGGCCCTCATGGAGTCGGGGATAGACCTCGGCGACGGAGGCTGTATTATCATTTCTCGAAAACGCATTGTGTTACTAGGGGCCAGGTCGGGGCACCCTTCCCGACAACCGTTATTTATACTATATTTGAAGAGAGACAGGTAGCGTCATCTGGAATGACCTGTGATGTTCATACACAGCCACGATAGTGACGAGATAGATGCCTGGCCAAAAAAAGGAAATCATATGATTCTCCGCGACACTGAATGGGACCTAGCAGGTTCAAATAATCTATCTGTTACTTTTGCTTGCTTGCTTATACCCACGTATGATTAATTATATTAGTTAAGTTACTCGAGATTTGCTCCTTAGAAGGATTCGGGTCTGGGGTCGCTCAAGGAACGTTGTGCTCGTCGCTTGCCTGGCCAGCCGTCTCGCTACATGTCGTTGGCGAAGTTTACAAGAGGCAGCTGATAACATGCTGCTTCTACGAGACGAGAGATGATGCGTATTATTCAGTGAACTTCAACGCTTACATCTTATAACTCAACCTTGCTAAGTGCACGTGGGTGACGTCGGTGTGCCATTCTATCCGCCCGAATGAGATCTGGAACGCGCGCCGTTTAGGTACCTACCGAAAAGATAGGATTTGCCCTTCCCCACCTCAATAGCTACCCCTGCCTCGGCATTTCGATTCTCGACTTGCCTAACCTACTACCTACCATACATATAGGTTTCGAGAAAGCAATAACTAGCGTATTAGGCAGCTCCCAAGCCTAACGAGCAATTGAAATATCAGAACCCAAGGACTAAAAAGAAGAAAAAAGGAGAGGGGGGGGGGATGAAAAAGGGGAGGAAAAGGAAAGAAAACTAAAAAGAGAAATATATTTATAAATTACATCACATAGGTATCGCAGTACCTCATTTTTGTTGTAACCACAACCAACCCTCATAGATAGCCGATACCGTACTAAAGCCCGCCTAGTTTTTTAAACCGTTTATTAAAAGTTTATGCATATAAAACAGTTTATTATGCATTTATAAAATATAATTGTTTTAATTAATAAATGCTTATAATTTTAAATATTTATAGCCATTTAAACGCTGTGTTTTAATAAGCATTTAAAATTTTAATAAACGCTTAAGCTATATAAATATACGCTAGGCATTAATAGAAATTCTAAATAGCTTTAATAAAAATTTAGTATAGCAATTGTTTTTAAATTTTTAATAATTTTATTTATTTATTATTTTTATATTATGCTCTGCTATATTATGTTATGTTATGTTATATTATGTTATATTTTGCTATGTTTTGTTATGCTATGTTATGTTATGTTTTTATTAGCACTATATTGTTGCTATTAAAATTAGTAAAAATAGACCCCGCTATGCTTGCATAGCTAATTATAAATGCTAAGGCTAAGTCCGCCGTAAGTTTTTTAAAACTAAACTGTATATAATTTATATATAAATTTGCTCCTAAAAACTGATAGCAGATATATAGTTAGTAGGCCTTTCCAAAGCCGACCAACCTTTCTTCCCCTTTTTTTCCTTTTAAACTAAATAGCCGCTTTAATAATTTATTAAATTTATTTATAAACCCCCCTGTATATATTTAAATATGCTAAAATATACTAAAACAGTAAAACAAATATTTAATATTAAATAAAATAAGTGCTAAAAAAATATGGCAAGCGCGTAAACCTAGCATAAAAAGAAAAAAAAGCGAGTGTATAACGCCGAGGACAACGAGGTTAATGCCTTTATAGCAAAGTTAGACAAGCAAGCTAGCTGTTAATATCGCGGTATATTACTGTTTATATTAATTAACCTATTAATTAATTAATATAACTAAATAATAACTATTTAATAAAAATTTATTAAAAGTATTTTTTATATAAAAAAATAAAAAATTTAAAAACTAAGTCCGTTTTAAAAAAAATTTGCGGTAAAAATATTTTTTTAAATTTAAAAGTTTATAATAAAAAATGTCGCGCCGCTTTTACTTTTTACCAACGTTTTTAAAATAAAATATTAGCTAATGCTTTAGTATATTATTATACTTATACTGCTATATAGATTATATAAACGTTTAGGTTAATAAATATAATATAAAAGTTTTATTATCGAATAATTAAAAATAATAAAAAAGCATTAGATTTTTAGTCCGAACTTATCGATTTTTAGGTCGAGTATATAAACGTTATTTGTTTTAAAAAAGTAGATGCTGTTTAATTTTAAAAACGATTTTATATTATTTAATATTAATTTTGCGACTATATTAACAGAAAGGCTAATAAAAAACTAATAAAATATTACTGCTAATATATATTATTAATTATTTTAATTTATAACTAAATTTATTAACTTATATATAAAACTTTAATAATAAAATATTATTAAAACTATATAATATATTTATATAAAAAAACAAAACCTTCGCAAAAAAGCTAATACGTAAAAAACGCGCATAGCGTATTATATAGCCCTGCCTTTTTATATAATTTTTATTAAAATTCGTCGTAAATTATTTATTAAAAAAAGTCCCTTTTTTAAAGGCTTTAAAAAAACAAAAAAATAAAAAATCGACCCGGCTATGACTTTGTTACATATGACGATGGCGCCTCCACCGGAGGACGACAACGACGAAAATAATAACAAGTAATTTATTTGCTTTTTTTTTTTTTTTTAATACCTCTTTTGCTATACCTATTATTATTAGCTTATTTGCTTTCGTATTTTTGCTTTAGCATATTGCTTTAGCTTATATATTTTAGCTATTGCTTTTATTTTAATATATTTTTTAAACGTAATTTAAATCTAAATGCTTAACGTGTATATGTGCTATATTGCTAAAGTAGCTTTTTATATTTTATAATAAATATTATATTAATAAATTTTAAAACAATTAACTTATTTAGTAAATAAAATATATTATATAATATATTAATTCGTCTTGTTTTTATTGCTTTTTATAATTAAATTAACAACATAGTCTTTTTATTTGCTTATTAAAGCTAAAGATAAAAAAAGGTGTCGGTGTTAGTACGTACCTCGTAACTTAAGTTATAGTTAAATTAACAACTGCACCTGTTTTTTATTTACTTATACCTAAAGCTAATTTTATCTGCTATTTACTTTAATTATAAGCCTTTTTACACATATATATATAACCTAATATTAATATAAAATTATTAAATATTAGCCTTACAGGAAGCCATTTTTTCGGGCTTTTTAACCCTCTTAAAAAGCCATCTTTTCGGCCTTTTCGACCTTCCCAGGATATTAAACAGCCTTTATGCCATCTTTAATTGCCTTTATTTTAACTTTTATGCCCCTTACCTACCTACTTTCACCTTAAAGGCCTTAGAGTTCTACCTAGGCCTTTAATATGCTTTGCAGACGAGGCAATTGCCTCGCCATTTTGGCTAAAATTAAGCGACAGGCTGCACTTTATGCCGCTAAGGCTGCCAAGGCCAAGGCTGGCGACCCTATGTTAATTAACAATAAAGACGATAAAAACGATGTGCCCGTTAGACCTATTGCCGATAATAAATCGTTTAAATTTTCTAATTTTGCTAACTTTGCTACAGTAAGTCTTTTAATAAAGCACTAAGTTATTAATAGCACAGTACTAATTAAAATATTTTTTAAAAACTTTAACAAAGTCGAACTTAACTTACAATTTTAATAAATACAAAATAAAACCAACTTTATTTTTAATCCTTTTAAAACGACCTCTGCTAAAAATATTATTAAAATAGCTTAAAATAAAAACTTTTTTAATATAAAAAAGCTCTAACAATTAGCTAAGTTTTAAAATAATAACGACGAGCTAAAAAAATCTAATAATAAAAAAGAAAAAGCAGCTAAGCTAAAAATCGTTATATAACCCATTTTTCCCTAGTTTTTAAACAGTTCGTTTACTATATTTCGTAATAATTAAAGTATTAAAAATATTTTAAAGCTTATTTTACACCGCTATAACTTTAATTTGCTGCCTAATTTATATATAGCTTTAAACATTTAAGCTTAGCTTAATAATATAATTAATAGTGCTTACTATAGCTTAAAAAAAATTTTATAAACTTAGGTTACCGCCGATATATTAAATAATATCGCTTTATTATTTATATTAGTTTATACGCTAAAAAAAGCTATAAAGCGTCGACTTTCTCTGCTTAAAATATATAAAGCTTTAATTTTTTTATATATTAAAAAGTTATTAATGGCACGGCTTTTTTATAGCTAAAGTTAACTAAAACAAAACCTCTATTTTTTTAATTATATTAAATACTTTAAAACCTTAATAGCCTTTAAAGTTAAAAATATAATATATTTTAGCTTAGCTGTCCTAATTAATAATGTTAACAAAATCTATTTATAATATTTTTAAGCTTAGGCTTTATTTGCTTATTTAACCTTTAGCTAATTTACCTAGTGTTAAAATAGCAGTATAATCATCTTATTAGATTTTATTAATTATAACTGCTATAATAAAACCTACAGTACTTATTATAATTTTTAAACGCTTAAAACTTATTATATTAGTCAAGTTATTAAGGTTTAGCATAACTAGCAGGCATAGCTATTTACTATTTAAAAAGCCACCGTTATTAAAATTAAACCTTTTATCCGTTTTATTAATATTAAAGCGGCTTTATAAAATATTAACTATAATTTAAAAGGTTTTTTTTATAAAGATATACTGGCAAATAAGTATATAATAATTAAAAGCTAGCCTGCTTTTATTTTAAAAAATCGAGTGCTTAGTTATTTAATGTCTGTCCACATTGATTTTACCTTTAGCAGTGCCGCTTAACTTTTTAATAATATACTTTTTCCGGCGGCAGATATTATAGTTTATTAAAAGGTTAACACTAAGCTTAAGCGCTTTATTTCTATAGTTAAAACTACCTTAATTCGAAATAAATTAAAAATTAAAAAATTTATTTAAAAAGCTCTTATTAATTCGCTAAGCCGTTAAAATATTAATATCTTTTTTATCTTTATTATTTTATTTGCTAATAGCTTTAGTTTTTATAAAACTATATATAAATCGATTATAAGCATTTATTAAAATATTATATTTTTTAAATAAAACGATCGGCTTTATTAAATAAATATAATGCTTATTATTTTTAGCCTGTATAGCTTAAACAACGATAATATTTAGTAATAAATAGGTCATAGCTTATATATAGTAAAAAATAATATAATTATTAATTTTTATAGTAAGCCGTTTTTTATTTATGCCTACGTCTTTTTTTTAGCTAGTAACTTTTTATAGCAGCAAAAAAACTCTAGCTTTTAACACCTAATAGTAAAACAGAGCTGCTATATATATAATATAACCCTAACTAACCGCGGCAATCTTTAATTTAACTTATTTAGCAGTAAATATTAACACTATTATTATAAAATTTTAAAATAACAATTTTTAATATAGATTTAGCTAAATAAATTATAAAAAAAAAACGTTATTAACTAATTCGGCTTTGTAATTAACGATCTAGTTTTTATAAATATATTACCTGCGCTTAATATTATTAAAAGCCGCCCAGCAAATACAGCATATTTAAAATTAAAAAAACTTATTAAAATAATTTATTTGCTAATTATTAATTAGGTTTTTATGCTTATAAAAAATATAAAATACGCTAAGATTATACGCTTATTTCTTTTATACCCGAGCTGGCTTAAAATTTAGTTGCTTTATTATATATTATAATACTTTTTAACAAAGCATGGCCGTTAAACTATTATAGCCTTTATCTTTTTCTATATTTAGTTAAAAGCTAATCCGAAATATATAAAAGCTGCTTTTAAATATGCAATTATAAATTTTTTTGCTAAAAATATTAAATAAAGTATTTTAAAAAAAAAAGCAATAAATGTAGTTAATATTTTTATTAAAGTTTTTATTGCTAATATCTTAACAATTATTCTGCTAACGATTAATAAAGTGCCACCGACTTATTATAATAAAATCCGATTTAACTAACAGGTTAAGCACAGTTATTATTTTTTTCAGCTGTTTTACAAAGCTATATTTAATGCTATCACGTCGAGATGTTTGAAGTTACGATTAATCGAACCTTTAAAAGCAGCCTTGCCTACAGTTATTAATAGTACTGTAAATATTAAGTCTGGCCTTTTAGCTATTAGCGCTGCTATTACTTTCTAATTAACTAAAAAAATAAAAAATTTTTATATTAAATTAAAATTAGTAAAAATAACTATTACAAAATTAACTAAGTATAAGCTTTAAATATTTCGACCTAACGTTTATATTAGTCTGCACTATCGCGATATGCTCGAAAAATATAGCTTTCCGTTACTTTTTATAGTTATTATTTTTAAAATTAAGCATAAATCTATTAATTAACCTACCTCTTTTTATACCTAATATAATAAAAAATAGTATACTAATATATAAATAAGCTGTAAAAAAAAATAATATATACTACTAATTATTAAGCTTTTAAAAAAAATCTATTTTTTTAAAAAAATATTGCGCAAATAATTAAATTTATTTTATTAGGTTTATATAACGATATAAATGTAAAGCTCACCGCTTAGCTTTAAAAGTTAAGCTTTAAAACATTAACGCTTTTTTTATTTATTATGCGCGGCCAGGCTGTTTTAAAAGTTAATAATAAAAGTAATAATAATATAGTTTTAATAGACATTGGCTAACGGATCACTATCTATTTATCGTACACTAACGCCGCCTTTAATAGATATATAAAACCTAAGATATATCGTAAGTTAAGTGTATTTATATAAAAAAAAAACTTTAACGCCAGTTTTTTACATATAGTAACGTCGGCCTATACATATAATTATAGTTGAAAAGTTACCTTAATAAATATAGTGCAGCAAATTAAATGGTAAAAAGCTATTAGTTGGTTAGCTAAATAAATACTTTATTTTTTTGGCAATATATTATTATAAGCATGCTAAAATAAAATAACTATGCTTTTTTTACTAGCTTACACTTATATTATCTAACTTACGCCACTTTGGACGATAAAATAATACAGCTAACCTTTTTAATTTTTAATTACTAAAAATGAGATTAGCGGTATAACGCGTACCACTAAGCGAGTCGGGCAGTATATTTAGTACACTATAAACGGAGGTATTGCTGGATATGGCCGTATTGATCGGATCTTTATATATTCGGCCGTATACAGTAATAAAGCAGGTCGCGTTTTTTTTGTTGTATTATTTGTTACAAAGTATTAGGATAAGCCGGTTAATGCCTTTACTGGTCTTAATATATATACCGTCTATGGTGCTACTATAATTAGCCTACCTGCTATCCTTTAAGACCTGGTCTATATAGTACTATTCAATAAAAATGCAAACAGTAACTAGATATTTATTTCTAATATTAAAACAGATAACGACTGCTCTCTGCTTTATATTAACTGAAACGTAGGCTTTATGTAAAGGGATGAATAAATGAATAAATGAATAAATAGATAATTTTTTATAAAAAATAAATAATAGACCGGATAGAAAAGCTATAAAAGGAGTTGGCAGCACTGCTTATTAGTGCCCTGTGGGTAGCTAATTAATTAAACGCATTAAAACTAATAAAATAAATATTTAAACTATATATAACTGTTAAAATAACTAAGCGTTAAAGTTTATAAAAGTTTAACGCTTAATAAATATTTATATTAATAAACGCTTAAGCTAATAAACGCTTATTAAATAATAAGCGTTTGTCTATATAGACATTTAGGTTATATAAATAATTATATATTTTTAAATGCCTAAATTAAATAAACGGTTTAATTTAATGAACGGGTGCTCGAAAGTTCACTAGGGTACAAACGTTCACTATCTATAAACTATTTAAAAACTAATTACCAACGGTTTATTGGAGCCTACAGGGGCTAGTACGGTATGGATCCGATTTGACCCAGGCCCTGCTTGGGCCCAGACACAACAAAGGCGACTTCCTAAGGTACACCTACCCTACCCACCACTAAGGTCGTAATCTAGACTGTGGCCTTCACTGCCCAATCTCGTAGCACGGGAAGGGCCAGGCGACAACAGGAAGGAACACGACTACGGCCATGACCATGGCCACGCAAACTACCAACTCAGTTCCTTCTATTTCCAGGTGGTTGTTTCTGATTGCACCCGCCTGTTATTAAAAGAACAGAGTCTTGTCAACCATCACCCGTCGCCCGCCGCCCACCGCCTGCTGCCCGCTGTCTGCTCTCTGCTGCCGACTGCCTGCTGCCTGCTGCCTGCTGCCTCTGCTACATTTTACCTTCAGATAGACAGGTACCTACCTACTATAAGAAAATATTGTCACCAACGACCCAACTACCCGCATGACCTTTTCTCCCCGCCTCTGTCTCCTCCCTCTTGTCTCCCTCCGTCTCTTCTTCTTCTCGTACTGTTCACAAGAAGTATGCGACATGGGTTGGTTTAAGGCGCCGGCAAGCTGCGTCGGCCAGAATCGATATTGACGGCCATAGCGGCGGCGGCGGCGGCGGTGGCGACAGCAATAGCGACGACGACCAAGGCCACAACAACGACACCATCATTACCGTCGTCATTTTCAAACACAAGAACAACAACAGTAATAACAGCAACAATATTAATAGCAACAGGAAGTGGTGCGACTTCGGCTGCGAGTTTCGCGGCGACAACAACGGCAACAACGGTTATATCATCATGGACCCGGCCTCGATGCATTACCCGGCTTCAGGAGATCACCACCCGCTTTCCCACGATGCTCATCACCACCCGAGCCAGCTGCCGCCACCCCAAGCTTTCCGTATCTCGGCCCTCTCATCGCATCCCACTGTCGACCTCCCCATCGATGCTCATGACACTATTTTCCAGCATCACCTCCAACGCCTGAACGCCCTCTCTAACATGCCCGTCGTCCATGCTGGCTTTGCCCATGCCCACCACCCAGCACCTGGTACCCTTGAACGTGATCAGCCTCCGGCGCCCACGCCGGCAGCCCATATTCAACGTCACTCATCCATCTCGCAATCACATCCGCCTCAGCCGCAGCCGCAGCAGCTCCAGCTCCAGCTCCAGCTCCAGCATCAGCATCAGCACCAACACCAACACCAGACGCCGCCCAGGCCTCTTACCCCTCATCCAGGCCCGCCAAGTCAGCATCATTTCGGCCTTTTGAGTCCCAATGCCCCCATATCTCAGTCTAGTGGTATGCCCCAGATTAGCCCCGAGGAGGATGCATTTGCCGCGCAATCCGGGGAGCCATCTTTAGTCACTGTGGCCGAACCGGCGGCAGAACAACGACCCCACGGGCAATTAGTAAATAGGATAGTTATTGATCCACCTAACCTTCAGGCCTGGCGTGAAAAGCTGTTCAACGTTGATGATACCATCCTCTTGACGAATGACGAGTGCGCTTCACCTATGCTCCAAACCCATTTCCCAACGTGGATGCGTGAGCTGATATGCTTTGACCCCAGATTCGAAACCTATTTCCCCCATATTGATAATGTCTACTCACACCGCTCAACTCAAAAATACAAGCGCAAAAACTTTAGTGAGTTAAATTTTGCCGTCATCTTTAAATCCCAACAGGGCCGAATCATATGATTCGAGATGCCAAGCATCGTTTTGCGGGAGCTAGTGTAGTTGAAGCGCGACCAGCCCATACCGTAACAGGACTCTCATCACACTTCCTCGTCACAAGGTAAGAAAGTAAGTACAATTACTGATTCGGGATGCTAGTCTCCCACTATTGGGACTGTCGAATGAAGGGACGGCCCCCTGGTACACCTAAGTCTGACGATCCTGCTAAGAAAAAGCGGAAACGGTTCGCACGAGAACGGGATCTTTGCGACGTTAAAATCAAGATAACTGAGCACTTTCCGGACGCAACATTTTCGGCCGATGGTGCTATCAACACTTCTCCGAGCACCAACCAACCACCATCACATCAATCCCCGGATGGCATAGTGCGGCCACTCAGCCGTTCCGGCACCACCAAAAAGTATTGGACGATCCAGAGAGTCAACGGTAATGGGGGCAATGGCAAAGGGGACGGCGTTCCAGGGCCACACAAACATACCCTGCAAAAGAGCGATGAGATTAAGAAGTCCACTGTGCAGAGATTTCTCGCACAGCAAGAGAAGGAAGCGAGGAAGGGACAGGTGAGTTATGACCCCGTGTTTCTTTTCATAGCTGTATCAAGATAGGCGACTGGATGTCGTCGCTAAACTACCCATTGGTTGCGTTATGATCTCACTCGCCACCTTGAATCCCATAAACAGAACTTGAAAGCACAATGCACAGATAGACTATTATATATAACCAGTTGCTCAGTAATGTTGTGTGTTCCATATACTAATAAAGTGGCAGAAACCAGTGCAATCGAGGAGACCGTCTGGAACAGCTCTTGTGACCGCTAAGAAACATTCAAAAGAGCATCACTTGAAGCTCTATGCAGCAAGTTTTTGGTATGCATGCATTGCAACAATAGTTAAACGAAGTTTCGCTGATGTAAGAATGATGGTAGCCCCTTCTCTCAGCGGGTATGGATCGCTCTCGAAGCGAAGGGCATGTCATATCAGTATTGCGAAACAGACCCCTTCAAGCGTCCAACTCAGCTGTTAGAAGCAAATCCGCGTGGACTGGTTCCAGCCATTCGGCAAGGTGATTGGGCGAGTGGCGAGAGCACAGTCATTTTAGAATACGTAGGTGTCTGTGATGGCCGGGCACTTGCCGTGTTCATTATTACTGATGATGGATCTATAGCTCGAGGATTTTGACCGAAGAGTTCCTTTGTTACCTACAGACCCAAGGCTCAAAGCGAATTGTAGACTGTGGATTGACCACGTACGGCAAACCCTCGTCTTCTTCCCTCACAGAGCTCCAAACTAACCCAGACAGATCAATGTAAAGGTAGTCCCAGCATTCTTTACATTGATGAGAAACCCAGACTCCCGGAAGCAGGCCGAGTATATCGACAGGCTTCGGAATGACATTTTGGCGCTAGTCCAAGCTGCTGACGAGCGAGTAAGTCATCAATAGCATTAGCTAGCCGTCTCTTCCTTACCTCTCATCTAGGGCCCTTATTTCCTCGGAGGCGACTTATGCCTCGTTGACGTCCACCTCGCTCCTTTTGTTCTTCGAATGTCTCGTATACTTTGCGGACTTCGCAATTGGCACGACCCGGTTCCAGGTGCACGCTGGCAACAATGGTCTGATGCTCTCGAGCAGAACACACATGTCCAGGCCACCACAAGCCAAGACGAACTATATGTCGAAACTGTGGATTTGTTCATGAGATGCCGCCCACACGATGGCGAACAGCCGTTATGTTAGGGAAACGAGCTTTTCCTTATTTTCCTTAGGTTTTCACAATTTAAACCCGATTTTTCTCCACGTGGCCACATGGGCGGATAGAGAAAAGAGGCGCCGCGACAAGTTGAGCGTGCTATACAAGTTTCCATTAAGCTACGACACTGCATATAGGGTGGCCAATATGTCTAAAAAGTCAAAATGAACTTCGAGGTTGGAGAGATAGGGCATGGATAGGGATTTGGCGTCCGGCTAGAGAAGTCCGCAAAAGCAGAATAGAAATGGAAAGAAAGAGAGGGAGGAAGAAAAAAAAAAGATAAATCGCATTACGAGAACGAGCTGATGGTTTACGTCATGGTTCGGCAGCATATTATGCCTAGTGACGAGTGAGGGAGGCAGCGTGCTGCGCTATATCTCTCGGAATAGACAATGGACGGATGAATGGTGTCAGGTGTTTCTGGCTTTGAGCTGCGGGTTTTATTGTATTTTGGCATTGGATGGGTACGGGAACGTGTGATCATAAATCGACGATCTGGAAGGTCATTACAAGACGTTCATTTTGTTCCCCCCGACGGAGATGAGCAGAACGAAATCAGTCTACACAATGGGTTGTCACAGAGTATTGCATCGCATGTAGCGAGAATGAGGTTGCTATAGTACACATGCACTCTTACTGACAAACAAACATGTCGGCAATCGCCTTCTTCTGTAGAACATATACATTATATCATAGCTGTTACACAATCAATGGTCAAGGTAGTCACTCCCAGACCAGGTATCCTCGTCAGGCTTATTCGTACCTTGCATTTTTACGATATGAATTTGGCCAATGTTTTTTTTAAACGAGTGAGCAACTCCATGTTACACTAGCGGAAGCCCGTAAGACAACAGCTAAAACGGCCCTTCCCTCTCCCCTGCCTCTCATCTCTCTTTTTCTCTTTTCTCCGCTAGGTGGCGATCGGTTCTGTAATTTGATACTCATCACTCATCTATAGGAGCGAATTCAACAAAATAGAGTAGCTAGTCTTCCCAAACTGCTCTAGCTGGCGAACAAAATCCGCCAGGAGAGGAGGAGGATTGCTTCTCAAATTCGGAATCGAGCCTGCGCCTTGCGCCGTGATGGTAAGGGATATCAATCACGACTGCTCTGATTGCCGATGGCCCTTTGCAAAGGAATGAGATGAACCATAATGGCAATCAATGGCCATGAACCTAGACAGGCCGACCGGACGTGACGACTAGATCGGTCTCGAAATACCTACAAACGGGGTGGTATTCGGATGCGATCGAATTTAAATTTCAAAAATGCCCCTGAAAAAAGGGCCAAGCGAATACCAGCCTCGCCAATTGCCGATGCCGATCCCAGCCGGCGACCAACGAGACGGTGCCCCTTCCCTTCCGGCTACCTTTGCACTGGGAGAGGTGCTGGGCTGGGCTGGGCCTGGCGTGGCACGGCACAGCACGGCGCGGCACACGGACTAGCGGACCGGCTTCGGAGCATTTCCTCCTCAACATTGGGGATGTTAGCTGTATCGGGAATGTACCAGCCGAAGTAGAGAGACTTAGGGTAAATAGTGTCGAGTTATTGCAAGGCGCCTTATCTTCTCATAGAGCAACCCTTCGGCACATGTACCTTGCTGAACCGCAGTACCTCGTGGTACCTAGCACTTCCCCCACGCACCCCTACCCCGCGTCTCTTCAAGTCACTACGGCCTACCTCACTGCCATGTACCGACAACTACCAATCATATGAGCTCGTGTAGTAGAGTACCTACACTAAAAAACTTGGCAGCTACCCAGCAGCTGGCGACCCAGAGCTGCATATTGACGTCACTCTGAGGCTCTTACCCCGTCCTTGTTTCCCCCCCTGGCGTCCTCTTCAGGACAGAAATCCGTTGTTACTTTTTTGTAAATTATCCAGCCGTGAAGCAGGTGCAGTGTAGTCCAAATTACACCTCAGTCACGAGCCTTCGCTACTGGCAAGCCATGCTGATAGGCCACCTGGGCAGTGTGACCTGACCGAGGCTCAGTTATGAGTGGCTTCACTTCACCACCACCACAACAACAGCGCTCCGTCCGAGAACAAGGTAAGAATGAATGAGGTAAGTAAGCAATAGCGGCCCTGGCGGCAGAGGAGAGCGCCCGTATGGAAATTTACGCCCGAATTATTACTTCGTGCGTACGAAGGTACTTACTTAGGTACTTGCTCATATCAAGCATGGTGCGTGCGGATATTCCAGCTTTGCGATATCCGGCTAGCTACCACCTACCTACTTACTTGGTAGGTAGCTAGCATGCGCTTTTTAAACATACCTAAATACATGGTGAGTACAGATGGTAATTACATGTAGGTAGATTAGAGAACGGAGAAATTGGAATACTTCCTAGGCGAAGTGGTTATGTATTCATGTGTGCCTAGGTATTTTTACACCGTTCTTGCGCTGATCTGTCAACGTCCCCTACTAGCTTCCCCTTCGTTCGGCTGGTGGATTCGTCTATGCCAGGTACCTATTCTTGGATCAGAACTTTTTTTTTTTTTTTTTTTCGTTATTGAGCTGGAGGATGATTAGGTCTGCTTGAAACAACATGCGCTAGGTCAGCTTAAGAGTACCTAGCTGGAGTAGTTACACTACCTAGGTAGTGGTTCACCACTTAGTTAATACCTAGGTACTTTAGGTAGCAAGGAGTACCTCCATAATATCTGGATACATGTAGATAATAAAAAAGTTGTCATTGGGGTCGGTGCGAGATCTGCTTCTCATTTCCTCATTCGTAAGTTGGTGAGGTGTACCTATGTTGCACAAGGGGGCCACATATCTCCGATCTTCTCACTTTGAACTCGATCTAGCGACAGTTTACTAACCAAGGTGCAGAGCAGACGAGAAAGGCAGAGGAAAAGATTATCAGGGTTTTCGTTTCCTTCCTTGGCAAACCGGTCCCGTGGGCGCCGAGGCGCGTCGCACACTCGGTTTAGGCGAGATAGGTAGGTATCACCATACAGAATTCCATAGTTCTGTCCACATAGCAATATCTACACTACCAGTATCAAGGATCTACACGTGTGGACAGCACCTGATAGACAAGACATGCCGGTGACAGCTGGAATGATAGACGATCGTGTGGCTCAAGTATTCAAATCCCATAGGCGTACAACATCAACCTCCTGTTCAGGTGCTATATACTCCAGCCTCGGGCGATGTTGGCATCTGACGTCTACTTGTATAAACACAGCAGTATCCAATCCACCAAACTGCGATAGCTCCAACCACTGCCCTTTAATGTATGATTGGCCCATTTCGCCATAGCCGTTGACGTTCAAGACACCCCAACCCACTCCTGCTCCTCGTCGGGAGGGGGAGAGAGAGCAGCAGGTCATGTCTTCGACTACGCCCGGCGCACGGCTGGCTACTTGGGCCACGCGAGTAATGCAATGCTTCTTTTGATTGCTCAAGCGGCCGCCTCGGCCATCTTATAAAACACAAGCAACGACAGGAATGCAAAAAGCAGTGTGGTGCGCCGTCATATGCTTGCGACCTTAGGTATCGAATGCGAGCCCTCCTACCAAAAATCCGTAGTAATATACCACCAACGCCGTCACAGCGAACCCACTCCGCCCACCAAACCAGTCCTCCCATAAAAACCAGAACGTAACCTCAACCCGTAAACCTTGGACCGGTGGCCAATATTTTAACTCGATCGATGCATCGTCACTTGATGACGACCACCATTTTGTATGCATGTCTGGGGCCGAGGGCAAAATCAAGCCCCCTCCTGACATGCAATTGCTGCTAGAGCATCCAGGCCGCTACTTGTCCGTGCAGCGCCTGGACGACCCATGAGAGGTGCATTCAGGCTTCGCATATCCCAAGCCCCACCGGGAGACGGCAGGGGCATGAAGTCAGCGCTAGGTTGTTCGACATCCCACATTTGTACGTCATGGGAGGCTCGGTTGCTCTGTGTCGAGGATGAAGACTTGGAAGACGTGGATCCACGCTTCGACGATGACGACAGGCAAGCGCTCTTCGACTTGGAGGAGCCAGGTGTTCTTGACTTGTCCTTGAAATGAGTCTCAAGGTGCTGCTTCATGTTGTCGGCCCGAGTAAATTTCTTATGACAGCCTGGGAATGTGCACTGGACAGCCTTCTCAGCCGTATGAATCTTGGAGTGGCGCGACGCATGTCCCGACGTCGTGAACGTCTTCTCGCAGCCATGGCTTTCACGATACCTGCAAGGATAGCGCTTGCCCGGCTTTTCTTGGGAGGCATTTGAACTATCATCGTCGTAGGAACGGGAACGATGAGTCGCAATGTAGACCGGGCGCTTCACAGGGGCCTGCTTGTCTGAAGGGTAGTCATCGTAGTATGGCCGCGCCGAGTAATCATAGACATTAGGTGTTAATGGCGAGAGGGCGTCGTAGCTAGCGTTGGAGTCGTAAGAATCTGAACGCATAAGCTCTGGAGTGCGGGCCAGAGGTGACTGGTCACCTCCTGAGGCATAGTGCGTTGGTGAAGGGTAGGATGGGCAGCTTGCATAAATGTCATCGTTCAATAACGAAACCTGGCGACCTGTGGCGTCTCGAGCTTGCATCGTGACGATTGACAAATGCGGATCCGGCGAGGGAGGATCGACAGCTCTGGGACGACGGCAATGAAACGAGGCGAAACCTGATACCCCAACCTGTAGGCGCGAGAGTCCTGAGGATGACAGGAAGCTCGAAATCGCGGCGTCTAAATGCTCTGACTCCAATGGGAGTCCCCAACGGGTGGTGGGCCAAATTGACGTCCGGCAGAGGGGTCTGGACTCAAACGGTGCAAAAACCCAGGATGGCGTCGGCACAAATTCTGTAGACACTGATGTTGATAATGTTGATAATGATGACGGCGATGACGACAATGACGACGACAATGACAATGATGATGTCGCGGGAGGAGCACGCAAAACACGGTTATCGTATTAGGCCACGACAACGGCTGGAGACGCAGATATCACGACAGCGGGCCAGGGAATTGAATTCCTCTCCTTTCTAGGTAGTGATGCTTGCTGGTGATGTGACGTTTGTTTGTTTTCTATTATATCGAAAACTTGAGAGACAGGTGCATAGACAACGGTACAGCAGACAGCAGATAGCAGACAGCAGACGCAAACGCAGATATATTTGTCCGGTAGGCGGGCTATGAGATCCGGATGGTCCAGAGTGGTCCGAAAGCGTTGTTGATAGGACAGGCAAGGAGCATGAAGAGGAAGAATGCAGCAGGTAGCAGACAATGAGGACGTCGGTAGAGTCTGGTCTGTTAGGAGACGACTATCTGTGAATACTAGTCAAAGACCAGGACTGAACAGAGCAAGGCAAGGCGAGGCGAGGCAGGGCAAGCAGAAATTGTAAGAGAAACGGGACGGATGTGACACGGGCGGGCGTCGCATTAAAAAGCCAAACATGGGAAAGCGATGAATCCCATCGAGGCCCATCTTCCCGCAGTCGAAGGCCGTGGTACGAAGTACGGAGTACCTGCTGCGTCAATGAGGTAGCAGTGAGAGAGGTACATGCTTAGATACCCTGTCAAGCCCCATGCCCGAGTGGGGACTTGTGCCAGTGGGTCGCTGCCCACCTTTCCCAGGGATCCCCACTAGCACAGTACCTGAGCACTACACTAGTGTACCGCTGGGTTTTTTCTGGGTCCAGAAGAAAGGGTCGCCAAGTGGAAAGGAGGACCCATCGACGACAGGGGTTTATCTGGAGGGCATGAGCCAGTAGCCACGAAAGCCCTCCATGTCGTTAAGAGAGGTACTAGCGTGCGTAGGTACCCAGTGTAGGTAGTGTAGAGGGTACCAGCACCACATGTTTCCTAGTAATAGATATAGGCAGTAGGGTACTCATTTACGCCCGTAGTGTGGAGTATCTATACCAGCGAGACAGGTACTTACATGTAGGTGCCGGGTACCTACCACAAAGGTCTACGTGAAGTGGACTAGGATAAGGCAGAGCGACCAGGGCAAATAAGTCCCTTTGTTATTGAAGATAGCAGAATCTTTGAAGATTTTTTCTTCTCCCCTATCTCCAGTCCCTATGTACGTAGGTTACCTAAGCCCACGTACAAAGTACCTCGTCACGGTCCTTTTCTGAAATGTGTTGTCCTACCACCATCAAGCAGTTACGGTCCTACATTTACCCATCACTTATTTTCAGGGACGAACGAATTCCCGTCCAGAACTCAACCCTGTCCCGATCTTGTAGTAGGTACCCATATATCTACAACCTAGGGGACCTTAGTAGTAGACAAGGTACTGCTCTAGCTGGGTAAGCTACCTGGGTAGTAGTATATGGTATGGAGATGAGGTTATTCTTAGGTATTTAGGTATGATACGGTCGTGTGTAAGTTCGGTTGGATACCTTGTACCGCTACGTTTGATAGGTAAGTACCTAGGTATTCTAAGAGTATGTGTACCAGGCACTGGCTTGTTCGTACCTACATCTTAGAGAACTCATCTACCTCTGGTGGCAGCAAATACCTAGACTACCCGTTATACCCGGCAGTGCAATTGTCCGCTGGCACACAATGAGATCGCCAAGGACGAAGCAGGGCGTCCATGTATGGATTGATATTGGCCTTACACTATTGCAGTATTAGAGATGATACCTTCACAATTTGTGAGTCAGTGCCTGGAGGCTACACTAATGAGTTGTTTAGCACCTGGGCCAACACCCGTCTGTTCTGTCATCATAATCCTCATTCCTATGTTGAGCATACGTACGTCAACATAGGAATGAGACCTGGCTTTTAATCAGCCAACTCGCCTGCTGCTACGATGCTATCTACATATTGGCAACTTCCGCATGTTCCGACGTTAAGACGTTAAGCCAGCACACCGGGTCACTGACCGGGTCTCCGGCACTGTTATGTGGTTCATCGTATCCATCGTCGAGCCGCCAAAAAGCACCCGAGGAGGTAAGAGAGGTTAGAACAAAACCCTTCGCCCTCACAACATCCACTGTAGTTACTAGGTATATCATCCTACTTTTGCTACCCACCCTGGAGATTGATTACCTATGGGCCTGTGGTCAACATGGCCTGCCTTGTCATGTACCTGACGCAACCAGCTGATTGCATCGCGTCCTCTCATCGTCAATGTTAACAACTCTCCCCGTCTATAACTCTCCGGGCGTTACACGCAAATGTGTACTCGGTGAAAGGGAACAATGGAGAGCGAAAGGTAGCTAAGGCACCCTACCTTACCCTGTGTCCCGATAGCGTGCTGTGGCGGCGCCCTTGATGTCTCGGCGCAACAGGAGCTGCCTGCCTATCTTATCTGCTGGGCATGATGACATGATGATTGGGGGTGCGTAGAGTGGCCCCAGTGACCTGCTGCGGGGGGGACGTGTGTACTTTGGAGAGACTTGTGGACAACACGCAGACCGCGTCATGGCATTCTCGTTTTCTCGATGCTGCCCTTCCAAGAATGCCATACTTGATTACTCCACTCGCATCTCGATCGTTGCCTATCACTTCCCTTTCGATCCTTTTCTTGGCATGAAGCAGCCAATCGCTCAACCACCTGCAGCGCACCTTGGTGAATCCTCCATTTTTGGTCAAACTCGGCGAAACATGGAAGCCACATAATGTTATAGGTATGTAGTACCCGTCGTACCGCCCGTCAATAACCTTGCACCAGCTGCGGTCTGATCGCTGTCCTATCGAGCGCTCAGCCATCGAGACGGGGGTATCCATCCGTACTGGGTAGATACGCCAGCTCCCGAGGCCGGCCTCGGAAACTGCCTGTCATCGTCGCCGCGCTCCGGTTCCAACGCCAACCCGAGAGCCGACGGGCGCATGGGACGACGACGACGGCCATCCGGTAGAGCACGCGCTCTCCGCTACACGACGATGTGGGAAAGGCACTGACGGCACGAAGATGAGGTATGACGTCGCGGGAATCAAGACATGACCACCTGGGAGCAAAAGGTCCTGAGCAACATTTATGAACAAGGGTAAAAACCGGGCGCTGCTTTGGATGAACAGAGCAGCGAACGGGTGGCCCGATTACTCACCTGATTAGGCATAGCTGGTTGACATAGCTAGTGTGCACTAAGCACATAGTGTGTAGTCTACCTAGATCGAGATTTGGCCAGGCGATCGAACGTGGACAGGGACGCACAATTACCACCCACATGTCGTAGTGGGGTTCACGGGGCGCCCATCACATTTGCGCCCGTTACTTTACGCACCTAAGGTAGTGTACAGTAGGTAGTAGGACTAGGGTATGTTTTTAGGGAGTGTGTACGAAATTCGTGATAAGTACATACCTTCGTACCGTTTGGATACTGCTCACGCATGTGCAGTAATGGGGACATGTATAGGTACCGGTACCCATCTGTAGTGCTTGCGCTCAGCATTTGTTGCGTCTGTAGGTACGAAGTAAACGACGTTGGGCAAGTCACCACTGCAGGCTCTGCAGCGCTGCTGCTGATATGTACGGGTCAGCCCTTGCGCGTTCTGCCCTGAAAGCTTATGTACCCATGCCTTGTAGGGATTTCAACTCAACACGCATGATTACTGCGTTAAAACTCGGCTGGCAGAGCATTCTGCAGGCAAAGGTGGGCGCATGGAGGATAAGGGTCTAGGGGTCCAAAAACGGCACCAGATCCGGGAGCTAGGTATACGGTACCTAGGTATTCTTTTTTGATTCGGCAGGGTACATGCATGTAGCCTGGAGGTAGTGTACATGTAGGCACTCTGGAATGGTTGCTCATGGAATCCAGAGAACTTCGTACAAGTATATATATATATAGTAGGTACCAGTGTAGATACCTACCTAAGCATACCTAGTACAATACCTGTAGGATGTAGGTTTATCCGTCACGCTGTATTAGGTAGATCAATTAGCCTGAAACTTTCCATAGGAACGGATCTCGGTACATCCCCAGTAGGTACCTAACCTGCTTGTGCGTTTCGAAAGGGCAACGGGAGGCATGTGTACTAAGGTAGGTCACGACGCAGGCACGACAACGGCGCAGAACAAGCAAGGCAAAGCCGCCGACGAGTTCGTTCGAGAGGGCGAGGGTTCGAGGGTTTCGAGGGTCCGATCGCGATCGCCTTCTGGAAAAGAAAAGGCCATGTCACGACCCCCCAGACACAGGATGCCTGGCATACTGTGTACAACGCACAACGTCACTGTAGCCCGGAGCCCAGGCGGTCGTAGCGATCGACAAATTGTGTGTGGAATCGAAGATTTCGATGCCGTCAATCCACCAGCAGCGCACAAGTCAGCGGCAATCCAAGTGCAGTGCCCCCAGGCACAGATCCTACCGCAGCCCACTGTTCCACATCATCGATGTCATCATCGTAAGAGCTAGTAAGGGAAGGAGAGGGAAGGAGAAGATCACCACAGACTGACTGCCTTGGAGTACGTAGAGAATGTTGTTGACACACGATACCTCTAGTAGATAGAAGGCAGTAGGTAGGTTTGTAGTGTCGCCAGGCCGTGTTGACACACGCACTTACACGCACACATACACGCTCACATACACACACACACACACACACACACACACACACACACATAACACACGCACACATACATACCTGGACACATACTTGCTTTGCATACTTACATGCGGTATGACCCTCGGGAGACGCTCGCGCTTCTTGCCGCAAAAATATGCCACAACGTTCGACCCGGTTCACGACCAGAATCTACAGCGCCCCTACACCGTTCCTCTCTGAAGGATCCAGCAGAGTGGACCTAGAGCTGAGAGGCCGAATTGCCAGAGCTTGGCCCCGAGGACGACTATCTGGCCATCCCGTACGACCACAGCCAGTCGTGCGTAGACTGGGCGCGCGCTATGAGCCCGGGCGGCTTCACTCGCCATCCTCCAAGCCCTCACGAAGCCCTCACGAAGCCCTCAATGCGCAGCTTCTCTACGCACTGGGACATTGCGAGTGCCATAGTTGGAGAGATCAGTCACGTCTAACCGTGTGCCTCGACGCGATGCAATAAATAGGCTTACATCTGCTACCCGCCTTGGGACGGGGCGGCAATCGGCATTTGAGCACGACTTACACGGTCTCTTCCCACGGCGAACTGCGGACAGCTGGACAGACGAGCTAGGCGAAGCCATCGCCTTCCAGTCGCCAACCAGAAAGGCGTACGATGAAGAGACCGCAGCTTACATGATAAGGCGGATATTACGAACCTAGACAGACAATCGGCACTCGACACTCGACATGCGACACTAGACCTGCGACACTAGACCTGCAACACTAGACATTCTACACGCTCTTATCGCTACCACAGCCAACGTGCACCAGCCACACAGGTCGCTTGGAGGCCAGACTTGGGCACAAACGAGGTGAGTCTAATGAGAATCAAAGGAAAAACGATCACGTTGGCTATCGCAGATCTTTCACCATCTTGGCTAGCAGCTGCGAGCAGACGACCGAGTTCGCTGCTATTTCATCGAGCACCAGGCATTCATTGCCAGTCACACGAAAACTTGAGTGCGACTGCATTTTCGACATGCGATGGCGGTCTACGATTTTGCCATGTTTGCGATTTTTGCGAATCGGGAAACCCCAAATACCGATACCGTTCGTAGACGAAGTACAGGGCACCAGCAATTGAGCGGATTGGCGGGCGTGGACTGGACAACATTCCGACTCGGGGGGTCTTGGTGCCTTGGTGTGGTGCCAGGTTCGCAATCCGTCAATAAGACTACCATGGGTCATTAGCGCAATCACACAACTGGATATGATGGATGGATGGAAGGGAAGGATGGCCCATGGGAAAGTTGGAGAATGGGATTCTCCCGCCCTCCCACTCTCCCAATTCTCCCAATTCTCCCAATTCTCCCGTTCTCCCATTCTCCTGTGCGACATGCGGGGTTTCGAGTTTTTCTTTGTTCTCGTTCGTTCGTGCGCGCGCACGTGCAAAGGAATCGATTAATCACCAAGGTAGGTCACTACTTTGTTCAATTCAGGTTACCTGGGTAATACACACCCGTACCTGAGGACCGAAATGTCCAAAGCGCATACCAGCTTATAACTTTAGCGTTGAATACCAGACACCTATCATGGAACCTTGCATCATGACACAATAGTGCAGCTCGCTCGCTAAGGTATCTGAAGGAATAGCAAGAGATTGGAAGATAGCAATAATCGATGGTATGCTACTTATATGCAACACCGCTTATTAGCCTGTAAGAGGAGGAAAATGCTGAAAACCACCCACTCGCATAACCAGACAAATATCTCCCCCTCCTCGTGTCCTGTTACACGGGCTTATTTCATTAGCTATACATACTTAGGTAACGTATACGAGGTATGCAACATATGTAGGTATTCGTAGGCGCATACGTTCATTCTCTATTGCTACGTGAATCGTCGACATCTGCCTGCAGCCGGCTCGTGTCGCGGTGGTGTAAGGTAGGCAATTCTATAATAGATAGACGGGCAGGTAGGCCATAGACTCACTCACCCGACGAACTCTTCTGCCCGTACTTCGTACGTGTCACTCAAAAGAGCTAGAAAGAACTTGCAACTGCTCTCTGGTTGTCTAATACGGACGGTCGGAGGAATCGTCGGCCAACAAGTAAATATACACACTCCCTCCTATCTATTCTCTCTGCCAATACAATGTGTCGCATCGCTCCCGTACTGAGCAGGCGCGACACAATTGGGACTTTAGAAGTCCGTCGAAAGGACATGTTTGGCAGCCAGGACCGTTCAAGCGTACAGGGAGAAGGCACAGGTATCCGAACTTGGACGGATAGAGCATGAGCAACTTGACTTGTTTTCTTCGTCCTCGCTCTGCTTAACCTACCCTCTGACAAGACTCGGGAAATAGGCCCAGAGTGAAGGAGGTGCTCGCACCACCAACCGGCGACAAACAAGAGTCTATCCCAGCGGAAAAAACAAGGTTGACGAACACGGTAATGTTGTTATATTCTCATGCGCATTGCATAGTGCTACCAAGATAGGGTCTATCGACACTGACCTCCTGGCCTATGCATGCCCTTTCACCCTCCATGATGAAGGGAAACAGTCACGGTCCCTCCCCTATCCAGCGTGCCCGGTATTATAGCTTCTGCGAAGGGCTGGAATTCGCAAGACGCAATTAAATAAGCGGTTCGTCGTTTGCGACGCCATTAACTCGTTCATTTGCTTGCCCCCGTTCAATGAGCCGTTGTCCTGCGATGCCACATGAGAATCGTCTGCTATGGCGATAAAATAGACGAGACCGTGGCGTTAGCTCCATCAGCGTTCTGGCCCGAGATGGCGCGACAGACCATGTGTGTATATCTCGGTACGGGGTCCAGCGTTTCGATATCTAGATAGTGAAACCATAGATGGCACTGAGGATGATGAAGCAAGTCGACCGGGGGTTAACTATTTGAACGCGAACCCTGACGTCACCCCCCCGCGCACTCGGTCTATTGTCTCGCGGGTTGAAAATTAAAAGGAAACCAACAAACCCAGAGACATAATACTGGATATTGGGATCCTGGCCTTTCCATAGCTAAAACGCCACGCCAAAACCGAGCCCCATTCCGTTTCCATAGGTGGTCCGCCGAACGCTGCGAGCGCCCTGTGCGAGCTTGATGCGCCCCGACGACTCATCGTAATATCGTACTACGCATGCGTCCGCCGGCTCTCTTACCAAAGAAACCGACCAGGTCACGACTTCTTGGCCGGTAGTGCCGGGGGGCCCATTTTCGTGGCACCTGTGTCGATTTTTTTACTTGGAGGCTGCGCAGGGACTTTGAATCCGCCATTGATAGAGCTAGCGCCGCCGCCCCCGACTTGGGTGAAGGTGCCTCCCTTGAACCAGCGATCTTCTTCTGCCTTTCTCTTACGATTGAGCTCAGCCTGGACCTTAGGGTCCACCAGCTCAAGACCCTGCACGGGAGTGAACGCCAAAGACGATGCCGTTCCCGCTCCGGCTCCGATCGTTGAACCTACGCCCGATGTGCGTATGCCCTTGCCCCGGAGGTCGATGTTATTGTGGGCTGATTGGCCGAAACCGCGCAGTGAGGATGCCTCGCCACCCATGGGCGTCGCTCCACCCCAACCCTTATGCTTCTGGCTCAACTTGGCTCTTGTTCGGTTGTCGATCTGCATTCCTCGGATGCGGCCATCACCGGCCTGGCCCATCATTCCCAACCCAACCGTGGAGTCGCCAGTGCCGTAGCCAGCTTCTCTCTCTTCTTTACCGAATGCCATACGGTTCTGCGCCTTGCGAATTTCCGTCATGGCAGTTGCCTCTTTTGCCTTCCGCGCGCGGCGACCACCTCGTTTGCGAGAGGGTTTGTCATCGGGGGCGGGCAGGGCCCTCTGACCCTTGTTTGGTGGGGGCTCCGTGATCTTGTCTAGGCGCTCCAGGCACTGGGCACGAAGCTCCTCTCCATATGAGCCATCAGGAGTCGCATGGCTCGTGTCGGCGCGAGCGGCGAGCACGAGCTTGGCCGCCACGGCCTTCATGGCCTTCTTTTTGAGATCGTTAGGGATACCGCGAATGATGGGCGAATAGTATAGAAATCCTTGCTGCCTGATCGAAGTGTTGGTCGCAAAGGCGGCGCTCCTCGACTTGTTGACGCCCCATGCAGCAATGTTACAGGCAGGCACCCTAGATAGGTTTGTTAGGCCACCGGCCGTGTTGATCAGCTGGGCCGCCGTCAGTGATCCGACTACGGCCGTGAGGTTGGGCGCGAAAATGCTCATGCGGGACTGGACGTAGTCGGTCAAGGTCCTTTTCGCCTTGTCCATCTTGATCATCATATGGCAGGCCCGGAGAATGCGCTGGAGCTCCTCGTGTGTGATTTCGTGGCCCTTGGTTGTCGTAGCTTCAACCGTGACAACCATCAGAGACGGGCCGTCGAGGACGGACTTGAGTGATTCGTGCAGAGGGTTGTTCGCCGAGTCCTGTATTTCTCTTATGCTGTCGGAATCCATGGGGCCATTGCCGAGGATGGCGACGACTTTGGCGTACTCTATCGGATTCTGGATCAAAGTCTCCAACTCGGGGAAGCGAGTCGAGTAGTGATCTCTGATGAACTTGTGGACCTTCATGATCTCGCCGTCGATGTGGGTGGAGAGGGTATTGGACTCGGTGAGGACTTTGTATTCGGGGTTGTCTTCGATATTGCCGACGTTGGTAGTCGCTTGCGAGAGAGGTTTCGATTGGAAATAGGAGATGTCCTGCGGCAGGCCAGCGAATCGGTCAGGTCTGATGCTCAAGCCAACCGATGTAAACAAACACGCGCATCGCCAGTTGGGGAGAGGAGGAGAAGGAGGAGAAGGAGGAGCAAGAGAGATTTGTGACTCACTTTGAGGAGTGGCTCCAGCCTGTCCATGACGCTGGTGACGTTGCGGACGTCTTTGACGTGGCCCAGGTGCATCTTCTCGACCCTCGCCTTGGCAGCCTCTTCATCTTCCATGGCGTTTACGATGCCATCATCAGCACCGACGCCGCCCATGTGCTCGTCCTCATCTGGCTCGTCCTGATCTTCTGCGTCATCGTCGCCGTCGCCGCCATCTAGCATCATGTCGCCGCCGCCGTCTCGGGGATGGCCGTCATCGAGTTCGAGTTCGGCATCATTTCGAAGGTCGCCGTTCTCCGAGCCCGAGTCTTCGAAGTCCTGGAGCAGCTCGTCTGCCAGCGTCGACATGGCGTCGTCGTTGGTGAGCGGAGCGTCGTGGCTAGGTTTGGCCGGGGTGCAAGATGAACTGGAACTGGGTATATATCTAGGGCTTGCTCGAAGACGAGTTTAGGAGCGCGGGGTGGGCGGGTGAGACAAGCACTGAAAAGAAATATGTAGAGAGAACTTTATACCACTCTCATAGACTTGGACCTGGAGCGTTACCAGCTATTTCGTTCTTCGTTTAGTTATGTAACTTGGAGCAAGTAGAAATAAAGTGGAACGACGCGCTTTCTTCGACACTAGTAGGCATACAGGTATACCTGGGATACCAGGTATGTAGGTAGGTACCTAAGTGCAGTCAATGTATCTGCAGGATCCTAATCCGACCAATCAGAGCCTACATTCCCGAGGCCCAAGACGCCAGAGCGCCATCTAGTAGGCAGTGTACTGATGGGAAGTGGCTACCGTAGGTAGGTACCTAACCTAGCTCGGTCGGCAGTACCTTAGTTCCTACACGTAGGTACCTTGACCCAGGCTGCCTTATGCTAACTTTCCCAGCTCGCGATCCCATCACCATCTCTTCGCCCATTTCAACCTCGCCCTGAAAATCAACAGCTGCGCTGCGTTGCGGCAACCAACACCATCTACACCACTTCCACCGCTTGCCCACTATACTATTAAATAATTCCAATTCCTATCTGACTCTCCTCGTCGCCGCCCGAGCGCGCCCCAGCCGCCAAGATGGAATCCTCTCGCGGCCCCCCGAGGGTCAAGAACAAGGCCGCCGCGCCCATACAGATCTCGGCCGAGCAGCTGCTTCGAGAGGCCGTCGACCGCCAGGAGACCGGCATCCAGGCGCCGACGCAGCGTTTCGCCGACCTGGAAGAGCTTCACGAGTTCCAGGGCCGCAAACGCAAGGAGTTCGAGGACTATGTCAGGCGCAACCGGATCAACATGAACAATTGGATGCGCTATGCCGCGTGGGAGCTCGAGCAAAAGGAGTTCAAACGCGCGCGCTCCGTCTTCGAGAGGGCCCTGGACGTCGACGCCACGTCGGTTGTGCTGTGGATTCGATACATCGAGGCCGAGATGCGGACTAGGAACATCAACCACGCCAGAAACCTGCTCGACCGCGCCGTCACCATCCTGCCCAGGGTCGATCAGCTGTGGTACAAGTATGTGTATATGGAGGAGATGCTCGGGAACATCCCCGGTACGCGCCAGGTCTTCGAGCGGTGGATGGAGTGGGAGCCCGACGAGGCGGCGTGGGGTGCCTACATCAAACTAGAGAAACGCTACGGCGAGTACGACCGTGCTCGGGCCATATTCGAGCGCCTCACAATCGTCCGTCCCGAGCCGCGGAATTGGATCAAATGGGCCAAGTTCGAGGAGGAGTTTGGAACGAGCGACTTGGTTCGTGACGTCTTCGGCGCCGCCGTCGAGGCTCTCGGCGACGAGTTCGTTGACGAGAGACTATTCATCGCCTACGCCAGGTTCGAGGCCAAGCTGAAAGAATATGAGCGCGCGAGGGCCATTTACAAATACGCACTCGACCGTCTCCCGCGGTCCAAGTCCATGGGATTACACAAGGCCTACACAACGTTTGAGAAGCAGTATGGCGATAGGGACGGCGTCGAGGACGTCGTCCTGTCCAAGAGAAGGCGCATATATGAGGACCAGGTGAAAGAGAACCCAAAGAATTACGACATATGGTTCGACTATGCCCGGCTCGAAGAAACAGCGGGAGACCTAGACCGCGTGCGAGACGTGTACGAGCGCGCCGTGGCGCAAGTCCCTCCCACACAGGAGAAGCGGCATTGGCGCCGATACGTCTATCTTTGGATATTCTACGCGCTATGGGAGGAGACGGAAGCCAAAGACATTGCGCGGGCTCGCCAGGTGTACAGACTATGTCTCGACCTGGTACCACATAAGAAATTTACCTTTGCCAAGCTATGGTTGCTGAAGGCGCAATTCGAAGTCCGCCAGGGAGAGCTGACGGCTGCGCGAAAGGCACTCGGCCAGGCCATTGGCATGTGCCCAAAGGATAAGCTGTTCAAGGGCTACGTTGAGCTTGAGCTGAAATTATTTGAGTTCGTGAGGTGCCGGACGCTGTACGAGAAGCACGTGGAGTGGAATCCGGCCAATTGCCAGACGTGGATCAAGTTTGGGGAGCTCGAGAGGGGGCTCGACGATCTGGAGAGGACGAGGGCCATCTTTGAACTCGCCATTAGCCAGCCCGTCCTGGACATGCCGGAACTGTTGTGGAAGGCCTACATTGACTTCGAAGAAGAAGAGGGCGAATACGACAGGACGCGCAGCCTGTACGAGCGGCTTCTCGAGAAGACGGACCACGTCAAGGTGTGGATCAGCTACGCGCACTTCGAAATCAACATTCCCGAGGACGAGGAAGAGGAGGCCGGCGACGAGTCGGAGGAGCGGCCCATCAGCGAAGAGGCCAAGACAAGGGCTCGCAAAGTGTTCGAGCGCGCATATAAGAGCATGAAGGAGAGAGACCTCAAGGAGGAGCGTGTGTCGCTCCTCAACGCCTGGCTCTCCTTCGAGCGCACGCACGGCTCCGAGAGGGACGTGGAGAAGGTGCAAAAGCAGATGCCGCGCAAGACCAAGCGCAGACGCAAGCTCGAGGACGACACGTTCGAGGAATACATCGACTACGTCTTCCCGGCCGACGACGAGCAGAAACAGGACATCTCCAAAATGCTCGCCATGGCATCGGCCTGGAAAGAAGGTGGCGGTACGTTCAGCTGATGATGGATGGATGGGTGGGTGGGTGGATGGGACCAGGCAACTTTGGTGTTTCGATATCCGTGGGCACAGATCCGAAGGAACTGTATAATTCCACTGTTCAAGACGATATTGGTGTAACATATAGCAGTGCGGTAGATCATCGACTTCGATGATAAATGCAGCCTGCGGATGACATATCTAGCTGGGTTCAATTCCAAGAGGCAAGACAAGATATCAAGCATTACTTATTCTCTACGCAAATATCGAAGGATTGCACACTACTTCAACCAGCAAGTCTCGAGCAATGAATGAGGTGGTTAATCATCTTAAACAGTCTTAGACATTCAATCTCTCGGCGGGTGGGACATATAACAAATTCCTACGCCTGCCTCTAACTTAAAGTCGCGGTAGGTTGCAGGTAAGTAAGTTACCCGGCAGAACATCGTCATGATAATAGAGCCCTTCGGGAAGAATAAGAAAAAAAAAAGACATCGGTCATAAGCACGTTCATCATTCAAATGGGTTGTCTACCCCACCTGTTAAACGCCTGCAAAGCCAACAAGGAGCAAAATCATATCTAGGGAATCGGACGATGACACCAAGAGACCAAGGGAAAAAAAAGAGGTATGTATGAGAGACCTTCCCCCCTGCCTTATCCATCACCCGACACTGCTGTTGCAATTTCTCAAGCCTTCCATCCCTTCCACCTTTCGACGTCCCACACCCACTGGCCCCGACTTTGGTGCCGGTACCATATTAATATGCCCGTCGTTCCCCGCGCACGACATGGATGACACATCTTGTTCTTCGCTTGTGGCGCATTGTCGTATCATGAACCTGCCCCCCGGTCCAGTAAGCAAACAAAAAATCTGCTCGTTTGACTTGTGGCACTCGGTGTTGGCCCGTGCCACTCCAAAAAAAAAAACATACTGCGGATCGAGGGATGTCCACGTGGCTCACGACCTCGGGAATGTCAGTCCTACCTGGCGGCACCCCGGCGTGTTTCAGACCAGGAAGTCCCTTGCTTGAGGTTAATAGTCGTGGTGGTGGTGGTGGCGGCGGCGGTCATCTGTTTCACGGGGAGGATAAATCAGCGACAGGTTCTTTCAAACGAGGAAAAATGAAAAGATAATGTTTTTTTGCTTCTATTTGAGAACACCTCATCAATATTCTTTAATCAGGGCACAACCTGCCCCCAGATTCTCAGATCAACATGAGCTCTCCTATCATTGCTACTACCAGAATGGAAAACGTGTCGTCATTATCAGTCGTCAGGCCGTGAAGTCGAAAAAAAAAATCGGTGAAATCCCGAGAAGGGACGAAAGTGCACCAAGTGCCGCAGGCAGCATCTACTATATATGGGAGGCTGCAGTTTGCGTGCGAGAGCCAACAGCCTTACTCATCATACCCAGTGGGCGATGCAAGCAAGGCAGTCGCGTAGGGGTTCCCATCTGCATAATGGGGCCGATCGGCGTGGCGATGCGCCTGTGGGCCAGAGGAGGAAGCCCAGCCGTTAGATCGGGACCGAGCCTTACGGCCGTCATTCGCCCCGTTGAGTCTTTCAATGCGTTTCTGATGGCGTCTGTCTCTCTCTTGCTTCCACTCGGTCACCAACTTCGCTTGCTCCCGGGCCTCTTTGACCTCGGAGAGAGCGCCCTTGATGCCCAATGCCGCAAGGCCTACTGACGCAGCATCTTGCATGATGGCCTTCCTCTTCAGTTTCTTGTCTTCTTGTGGGCTTAGCTTGCCTTGCTGCACCGCTTTATGCCTTGCCTTCCCTGCTTTCATGCTCTGATATACGCTGTTGGCCGCATGGACTGTGGCAATAGTGGCCAAACCAGCCGAAACGAGCTGTTTTCTCCGCATCTTGCCCGTCGTCTTCCTGTCCGTGTCCGAATCTCCAAGATCACTACTAGAAACTGAACTTGACCTACCTCGTGAATGAGACCGACCCGGGCTTCGCCCTCCACGTGAGCGTTCGTCATAATCATCGTCCTCTGGGCCCCTCCCTCCTCTCATGTAATATTCATGGTCGTCGTATCGATCATTGGCGCCACGGTGGCTGCTCCGTCGAGGCGAGTGCTCGTCATAGTCGTCTGGCTCATTCCCGAAACCAAGTTTGGCGAGGCTGCGTCGCGCACTGTCAACGATGCTGCGGCTGCGGCTACGCCTCCTGCTCCGAGAATCGTCTCGATCATCATACGAATCACGACTGCGGGCGCGAGACCGTGATCGAGATCGGCTGCGATGTTCGACCAGCTTCTTCGCACCAAGGGCGCCCAGGCCAGCCGTGGCCAGTGCTGCAATTCCAGGTCCGTGGCCCCGGCTATCGGAGCGGGCCCGAGATCGGCTTCGGCTTCTGCCCGTTGAGCGATCTTCCTCGATATCTTTCCGAGACCCGTTGAGCACTCGGTTGCCGACGAGACCACCGATGACCGACTCCACCAGGTGGCGTTTGCCATCCTTGGTAGGGTCGTGAGCAGCATCGATGGTGGCAGCACCAGCGGCTGCGGTGAGAACGCGCTTCATCTTCTCGCCTTTCCAACCCCCAGGCTCTTTAGCAACACGGAAGGCTTCAGCGGCGCCGGCGATCAGCGACGCCTTGGCAGCCTTCTGGATTCGAGCGGATGGGGTATCTCGCGAGCGACGAGAGTCGGGACTGCCCCTACTGCTTCTCGACTCATAGTGGCTGTCTTTATCAGGCTCGCCGCCGGTGAGCGCCTTGATTGCACTGCCGAGTCCCGCAGCGGAGAGTGCATGTTCGAGGAAGGACTTGTTACCTTTGTGGCTCCTGGGATCGTCTTCCTCGTCGGAATAGTACTCAACGGTGCGACCATCGCGGCCCTTGTGGACGATGTAGGTCGAGTTCTTGTCCTCCTTACCCTGGCGCTTGCTGTAGAGCTCGGCGCCTTGGTAGCCGGCAAGGGCGCCAGCAGCGCCGAGGGCAGCCGAGGCGGCGATGTTACGATGAATGTCGGTACCTTCCTTGCTCGCCTCGCGGCGATCCCAGACTTCCTTGGCGCCGGCGACGAGGAGGCCACCGGCGACGGCGGCAAGAATCTTCTCTTGCTTGCTCAGAACACGCTTGCGCGTCCTCTCCTCCTCCTCATAGTAGACGCTGCCGGGTTTTCTGCCACGGGCGAGGGCCTTGTCGTGGGGGCGGCGCGGGTCAGAGTAGTAATCATCGTGGGCGGGTTCGGCGGCCCTCGTCCTGCGGCCATCCCGCGTGTAGCCAGGCGGCGGAAAGTCGCGCCTCACCTCCTCTACGGAGAGATCACTGTCCTCGCGATCGCGGGGTACGAGGGCGCCCCGACTAGGGTTGACTCTGTAGTACGTGTCGCGAGTCTCGACATAGGCCGGCTCTGCCCTCTCGCGCTCGCGGCGGTCGTCGTAGTAGCGGCGAGACTGATGGTGGTGGTGGTGGTCGCGCGGCGGGGCGTCATACGAGTCATAGGCCGACATGACGGTGGCGCGACTGTGTCGGCGTCGTTGAACTACAGTAAAGTTGCCGACGATGGAAATAGTGGGGTGAGTCTATTCGACGTGCAAACTCTATCTGGAGCAATCTCGAAGCAGCGATTCAGTTTGGGTTGGGGTAGTCCAAACACGAGCAGCAATAAATGAGCAATGAATGCCTTTGTCTATGCGAGGTAGAACAGAGAGAAACAGAGAGTGCGGGGATGCGACCCGGGAGGAGGAAACCTTATATCGCCCACGCCACATGATGTAGGTACCTGGTAACTACCAACGTATCATACATGTATGTACGGAGGTACTCCCCACGTACCGGGAGTGCCGATACCTCACCACAGTGACGTAATAACTCCAAGCAAAAACTACAAGTACGCCCAACCTAGCATAGAATGCTGGGATCTCACTAACCGCAGTGGTGGTGCGCTTGTATTGATTGTACCCCAAGTAGGTACCTACCTACTTACCAGACTGACGTTTCTTGACGGATACATGTCCCACTCCTCACTTGAAGCCATGGAATCATTTCTTTTGGCTTCCTTTTGGCCTTGCCTTACCGGACGCACATGCACCTAGGTAGTTGTACATCGAACATGATTGACGGCCGGGCATCAAACTACCTCACTACCCACCCACTGGCAACCTTGGCAGAGCATCTAGGTAGACATAGTATATATATGTAGGCTAACAAGCTAGTAGATACGAAGTAACCTACTTGTGGTGTATGCAATCCAGGATACAAAGCACCATCTCATGTAATTATTTAGGTTGGTACCTAGATCTTTTCATGCCCAATCAACCACATCCACTTATTCAACACCCCTCACTAGCTGGGCGAGACTGATGGCGTTCTGCTGGGCGGTATACACCTAGGACCTTCCATGCAAATATATGCAGGACTGCGGTCCGCCCACACATGCTCTCTCTGCTGCGCCGACCATCTGGCCAGCTTGCCGAACCGCCGCAGCATATAGGATGCTTTGCTATTTCACCCCGAGCCGAGGAGAGAGGCAGCCGAGAGAGGCAGCCGTCCTCCGTATTGACGCACCGAACAAGAAGAACCTGCCGCCCCAAGTAAATAAAGCCAGCCGCACAGCCTTCGGCGTCGCCCGATCAAAGCGCGTGTTGCCGGCTATCTGCATGTACCTAAGGTAGGTACCTAAGGTATATGCACATGGCGAAGGGTGCCTATCTTATCACCGCCTCAGCTTATTTCTAAACTGCGACCTGAGGCAAATGGCTCCCTTCACTCGCGTCCAACTGAAATCGCGAGCATATACTGACCTGCCCACTCGCCTATCGACTCGGTCTACAAACAAATTAGCGAGGCCCATCTCCTTTCCCGCCAAACTAGACGCTCCGTCAGAGAGGAAGAGAACCGGGCCAGTAGTAAACGCGAAATCTAAACAATTTTGATTTTCTTTATTCCACCATGTAGTTACTTGTACAATAATATCACCTTCAGACACGTTAGGTCGTTGCTTTTGTTTTCCCTCCCAATGTCGGATTCTAATAGGGGCGCTTTCATTTCCCGTAGCGCCGTCATGTGAATCGAAATCCCCACCGTCTCCGCAGAGATGCAATGCGAAAATTCATAGCGGGCCCATTTTGTCTAGCAACGAAAAATTCGCAGACAGCGTCAAGCCGGCAGACTGGCCATATGTCACCTAAATGCCGCAGCAAACATCCAGGATGGGTGACCAACCAAATCCTCACAGGTATCATGCCTATTCATGTCACCTGGGCAAATTTTCGTATCTCTTTTCGTCATGCTTAAAGACACAGAACAGATACGAGCGACGCCGAAGAGCACCTTGTCTGTCCACACCGAATCAACCCCTCCCAACGGAAACACACTCCCAAAAAAGTCATTCAAGAGGACGAAGGAAAGAAAGGACAAATCGTAGAGCCGACCATGGCAAGCGTCGTAAGTACGGGTCTTGAAGACGCCGCTTTTGCTCCATTCGCTTCGGGCGCATCATCTGTACCATATTGTATATGCGGCGAGACGAGTAGCTCTCGATGGCTCGCGCCGCAAGGTGCGCATCTTATCGTTGTATTGCCGGAGCTGGTTTCAGGCTCTTAATTAGGGGAACTGGTAATCATAGGTATCGAGTGAAGATGACCACCACAATAATTAGTATGCCTTATCATATCACAGACAATGGTCGCCCATTGTACTGCTCGAATGTGAACCGGGCATGGTCTTCGCAATAGTCGCATTTGGTGCAATACCACGACGCGGTGGACAGTGGCTCATGAACGACCAGCCTAGGCCACTGAGCCTCCTTTTTCTCTAAGAAAAAAATTGAGGAGAATGAAAGATCAACCTGTTTTACCATATCGTGTATGGATAATAAAGCCGTCGTGAAGGTTGTGATTTCATGCCGACCACGAGCAAATCAGTGTCTAGGGTTGGTGTCCTTCGCTTTCGCGGACGACATCATCACCATTAGTCATCTGGTTGGACGGTACATGGGATGAGGCAACCCCGTTCGGTTGTTTATTTGCCGAGATTTTCCTGTCCTCAATGCCATTCTGGGAGGCAGACTTGATACCATCGAACGTAGAAGCAGTCGATGGTGAGAACTCTGGGACAGCAGCAGAAAGGTGAGATTCATGTGAACGAGCATGTCCGTTGATGCCATTCATAGTCGGTCCGTTCAATGGTGGCATCCCGTGGGCGCCATTCCCGAGAGGAGCGAATCCGTGCTCGTTTGTAGGCGAATAGATGGGATGCGCTTCAGCCGAGTAATGAGGAGACACGATAGGATATGGGAATCCAGTACCGAACGGCTGCCACGTGGAGGGCCCATCGTGACGAGCCGAAGGATGCCGTAAGCTCTTGTCTTGAATGACCCATTTTTCCCATCCTTCTTTGACTCTCACTCGCTCGACGCCATCACCTCCCATAACTAGCTCGAGCACCGCCGAATCCATACAGGCCTGTCGAAGAACATTACCGTCGACAAGCAATTCTCGCATTCGATTGAATGAAGAAATGATACCAAGAGGCACAAAGCCCATGCTATCCATGTGTGTCCGCAGATACCAATCCTTGACAAAGTTCTCAACGGAGAAGTAATATTCGACTTGCGTTTGAGCCAGTTGAAGCAGATTACCAGCATCGTATGAATACATCCCACCGTTGGGTTGGTGATATATGCTAGTGTCATAAGGCAAATTCATCGTTGCCATAATTGGCACCCTTCCATTGGCCTGCCTGCGGTTGCCAGTCGTATTCCTGCGTTGACTCGGTCCTGGTTGGCCGGGGCCGGCAAACGAATACGGCATGGGCTGGTACCCCGGTCCGTAGTGTGATATATGGCGAGAGCCATTAGTTGGAAATTGATATGCATGATGCTGAGTCGAGTAGGGATTTTGAGTGTAATGGGGTACGCCGTTAGAGTTGTTCTGATTGAAGCCACCACCACCGCGACCACCACGACCCCCACCTCTTGTACGCTCGCCGCTTCGGTGGTTCGAAACATTTTGAGCCTGATGGTGAGTATCTCTATTGTTTTGAGCCCTCGTGTCCTTATGAGAATCGGAGCTCTTAGCATTCTCCTCTGGTCGCTGGCTCGCGAGCTGATCTTGTCCAGACACCCCATGATTTGTGCCATTGACAATGCCAGATTGATTTGGCTTGAGCTGTTCACCAGCTGTATTACCCTGAGGTGACTATTAGCTAGAAGTGTCACTAGACGAGGCCTTTCAAAACTGTTGTAACATACCGAGGTTGATTCCTTCAGCACTTTCGAGTGCTCGCTATGTGAGATATTCTTCCGTCCCTCGCGAGGACCGGAACCTTCCGGTGGCGCACGTTTGGATCCTGCGTTTGTACGGGTACTGGGATTGGTGTCTTGAGTTCGATCTAGAAAAGGTCAGAATCCGTGGGAAAGCCTAGGATGGATAGTATTTTACCTGTAGAACTGGCTGTGATATGGTGACTTGCGGCGACATCCCGACCACTGCGAGAACCACCGATACGACCACCACGCGGGCCACGACCAGGTAAAGCTGTCTCAAACTTGACGGTGGGGACAAAATTGGGCAGCTGCACCCACTCTTTCTTCTGTTTGGGCTTGGCCGCGCTAGCATCGTCTTTTTCCTCCTTTTCTGCCTTCTCTTGTTGAGGTTGTGGCTGGACTTTGAGATTTACAGCAGCTGTCTCTGGGGTAGGCCATGAAGCGGCGTTGCTTGCAAGTAAATTCGTCTCGGATTCTTTCTCCTGAGCTCTAGCGCCTCGCGGGGCCGTCCTCTTTGGGCCATGGTTGCTACTATTGCGTGATGGCTCACCATCCCTCTTCAAACCCGGTTTCCCGTTAAATGGACCCCTGCTACCCTCTATCGTCTCATTGTGGGATGGGCGTGCTCTGGCGTCGGTTGGAGTTCGCGTTGAAATAGCCCCGGGGCTCGCTGCCTGATCAACGGTCTTTGCCTTTGCAGCTTGTTGCTGTCGTTGCACCCATATGTTGACACTAGGTAATGGCGCTTCAAAAAGCTCGACTTTGGGTGGTGGACCTTCCTTTTCTGGCTCCTGTCCAGCTTCTGAATCCTTATCAGCAGACTTGCCTTTCTTAGTTTTTCTGCCTTTCTTGCCCTCTAAGTGTTCGCCGCTATCTGAGCTGGCATTTGTTGAGCGACCACGAGGCTCGGTGCTTTTGGCCGGACCATCTACAGATACCAGGTCGCCCCCAGTCTTGGACGAACTGATGGAGCCGGCGACCGACACTGCAGCATTGGTATCGTTGGTATCATCTTGGATCGCCTCGGTACCATTTGGCAGAGATACCTCGGGCTTCGCAGACGTGCTTCGAGCGGCGCGGGAAGAATCAATATCGTTCGACGAGGTTGACACCGCAACGGATGACGCTCGAGTGCTAGCATTTGTAGTGTTGGTATCACGGTTTGGATTGCCACTCACAGACGGTGTTTGGCTTTGGTTGGGGGTTTGTTGCGATGCCGCCGCCTGGGCAGGCAACTGGCCTTTCGCGGCTTGTGCATAAGAAAAGGTTGAGGCTGACATTGCTTCTGTTACGACTAGGCAATACAGAAAGGGATCTGAAAAGATAGTCGGATATATATGTAACCGCAGCCGAACAACTAGAGTCTGTTGCGCGCCTCAATCGAGGAAGCCCTCAGGCCGCTACCACCAACACACCAGGGACCGAACCAGCTTTGGAGCACCCCGAATGCAAATTGGTTATGTATTAATGCGTAGAGGGAAGCTGTGTGCGGCAGTGGCGTAGAGGGGGTGGGCCAGATAGAGGAGGTTGGCTCGAAATATGAGGGGGTACTGAAGAATTGCAATCTGAGACTAGTTGACGGATGCCGAAAGACGTCGTTGAGTTGGAGGGGTATCGTTGATAGCGGCAGGCGGATGGCCGGAAAGGAGAAAGACAGAAGGGGGGAAAACTTTTGATAGTGGAGGTCGAGATCGAGATTGAGATTGCCTAGGAAGACTTAAATCTCGAAGGATGCGGGGTGCGATGAAGTCTCTCGGTGCACCTCAGCCAGGCTACTCGCAGGGAGATGCGGGTGGGCGATGGAGCTAGGCCCAGCGCAGGGGAAGGACGGTGGTGAGGATGGCAAAAATGTTTGCCGTGATTGGAAAATGCTACACTCGGTCAGCTCGTTTGCGACAATGACGAAAATAGAGGGTCGTGTGCAGAGGAGACGGAGAGAGGGTTTTTGTAAAAAATAAAATAAAAAGTAAAAAGTAAGTAGCAAAAGAGGAGAAGGGTCACAGCTAATGCGATACGATAAGATGACTGTGGCTAGAGAAATGGAGCCGGGCATGGCCCAGGCACAAAATTCCGAGCCGAACCATAAATTAAGCCAGGATAGCAGTCGCAATAAGCCATGGGGCAGACGAGTGCGGGCGGATATTCAACTCAATACCGCAGCGGTAGCAGCAACGGAGGGTAATTTAACTGACCTGGCAGATAGATTGCGCAGGGACACAGGCGTCCGATCCCTTAGGCCTCTGAACCTATCGATAGGTAGAAGGTGGCTAGCGAAAGAGGAACGGGGAGAGACAGAGAGAGAGAACCTCGAGTGGTCCGCTTTGATCGCCTTCGGGGGGCCGTCTGGACCAAGATGAAAATCGGAACGTGCTGTTTGGAGGAAGTATGTATGTTTCCTGAACGGGCACGGAGAAGCTGGAAGGAATAGATAGCCAGCCAGCAGGCAAGGTGGTAGGATAGGTACTTTTCAACACACCCGTGCAGAGGACCGGTGCAAGTGGGTAGAGAAAAGACCTGCCTAGAGACTGGGTGCGTTGGATGTAGGATATTGACTCGACGTGAGGCGAGGTAGGTAGATAATGTGGGAGGGAAATGTATGGATAGGTGTTAGGGTGGTAGGGTGGGATGAAAAACCCCAATAAAGCGAGACGGAGAATCTTTGTGGGCGAACGGGTCGGCGTAGGGGCTGTAGGGAGTAGGTTGGTTAGGTAGGTAGGTACTGGACCTTACCTGATGGTCAGACTTCAAACTTTGGTATTATGAGGCAGGTCACTACGGCTGTGGTGCAAGAGGTAATAGGACGTACCTACCTAGTTGAGTAATAGCAAAGTGAGCGGGTGAATGTACTTTAGGTACTCTTTAGGCACTTTCCAATCCGGGTTACAGGCCTACATAGGTACACCTAGGTACCTACATGTATGTACCTACTTGTATGGAAGTCAACAAACATGATGTACCTGTTTGTGTAGAACCTAGGTAGGTAGTACCTAAGCTATATTTATTCCTAACTACAAGTACGTAAATGTGTATTCTCTTCTTTCTCCTTCGTTGTTTTTCAAGTATATCAATCTGAGAGTAAGGTATGTGATCGGTTAATTATCTAAGGTAAACAGAGAGTCATTACCTACCTAGGTACATGTAGGACCCTGATTCAGCATTGAGACCAATGGGGGGCAGAGAAGTCAGACAGGCAGATTCAAGTTGTTGCTAACCCTGGACAAAAAAGTGGAGGAGATAAATAAAAATAAAAATTAAAGAAAAAGTGCATCTACACTAGCAACAAGGGCTTGTGTGCATTGTGCGGGCAAGGCAAACTCCCGAGGGCCCAAAAATTTGTGGAAAGAAAAAAAATAACTTTTTCTGTCTCCTCTCTCCGTCCCTTCCCCTCTCCTCTGCTCACCCATTCTCGAATGTGGGAGAGCTGAGCGGAGAGAGGGAGATACTAGCAGCAACCGACACCTCTGGTTTCGAACATCAGTCGGCATTTACTTCTCCTTTTTCCGGATTTGAGTAGTAATACGAAGTATACAGGAAACCCCCCACTAGATCACACCTGATTGTACCGATCCCCTCCTTGTTTTATTCCTGTGGAGACTTTTCAATTTAAGGGCAATTCACTCGGATGAAATCTGGTTATGTCAACATGGCTGCACTTCTGCTCTGTGTGTAGTACCTTTGTCACACTCCTTGCGCTGGCTTTTCTTATGCTATGTATGTTCAGGTTTGATTAAATAGCTGTGCACTGTTTGGGGTTGATATCAGTGCCTGTTAGTGTGATGCGGAAGAACGAGGACGGCAAACATGAGCTCCTCTTGATTGGGTCATTTTCCCTGCCCCGAGACGGTTCTGGGACACACTTGGATACATAGGTACCTAAGGTAGTGTAGGCTATGCACCCCGCTGTGGCCAACCCCGGCAGCTTCGACGGGACAAAAACAGTTGCTTCCAATTTTAGACCACGGATCTACACTAATGCAAGAAGTGGGCAGTTTTAGAAATAGAAAGAGCAGAAAGGGTAAGTGAGTCTAGGCAGGTGTACAGATGATGTTTCCAAGGGAGTCAATTTTGCTCAGTCAATGTCCGCCCGCCCATCTGTCATAGGCCCGGCCTACACAGTTCGACCATAAAAAACATTAGGTGTCTCTAGTCACCGCCCAGACGGCTTACCGACCGACCTAGGTACGTACGCATATATGCCAACATTAGGTAAGGCTTAATACAACCTTAACAGATACGTCACTGTCATGAGCCGTGTAACTAGAATAAAACTTACCGACCAAGTTGCACCCACGCAGCTAGGCAGCATCTATAGATTCACGACGCCCACAGCACTACAGCACACAGATCCTATTTTGCATTATCTTGCATTTTAGATACCCAGACCCAGACCCATACCTGCCTCCTACCCGAAGTAGGTACCCAGATTGCCGCTGTTGCTCGATCCCGTGTTAGTGTAGGTAGGGCAGGGTTTCAATAGTGCCATGTCAGTGATTGTTGGCTTGGAGCCGAAACCCCAGGATGTAAATATTTGCAATACGACTTTCCAAATCTTATGAATTGCCAGTCTGGTTTTTTTGGGTACTAGATATATTATTCGTAGGTGCAGCGGTAAGCCCTCAGAGTCGGCTATCAAAGTCCTCTTCCACAAGGAAAACTACGTATCCATCCAAGGAGACGTAGATAGCTATCGCATCATCGTTACACAGTTTCCTTTAAGCAGCAGCCTGCTTCTAAGCGCACCCGTGACCGCAAGGAAGCAGCATTGTCCAGTCATGTCCAGGTTCCATAGTGCTACACATTCGCAGTAATTGAAATACAGTCTAGCCAGCCATCCAGGCGACGGCTCTCCTGGCGCCAAACGTAGTGGCCAGCCGGAGACCGCTCGAACCCATGGGGAAGTAACTAACCAAATACCATAAAAGACATGCAATTTGTATTAGTGCGGAAATCAAGGTCAGGATCGTATTTTGAAGCTGGAGCTGTCAGTTATCGCAAAATAAATCAGATTATCATCATGAGACAGATTACTCACGCCGACCGAAAAGTATATTGTGAGGGCAATAGATCCAAAGTAGGCGGCGGTAAAGGGAAGACGGGGCCCTGATGTAAGGTGTTGTATATATGTCTTCGGCCCCATGACCGGCCCGAACGAGCATATGAAGAGAAGAGAGCCGAACGACCAACTGCAGAAGACATTTGAATGTTAGCTAGCTGGTGCGGCTTAAGCCATGGGCATCAGAGCGCCAAGGGCATGGAACGCATTGTGCCAAAAATAGCAATACGTTGAATACATATTAGAGATTCCGGGGATGGATCTGGACCGGCCCACAGATATAGCGTCCAACACGGCGTCCCGGAGATACGGACTATATCTTGATAGAAACTGGAAGATGCATGATTATAGAGCAAGAGTCGAGAACAGAGGTCGAGGCAGTGGTGACAAGAGAAGTTGTGCCTTACAGGATTACAAATTTGCGCGGCTTGGTCATGAGGATCGGCCAAAGGGCGAAGCAAAGAGTGAAGCAGGCGAGGGCACCTATGTTGCAGGCACCAAATATGAGCAGCCGGTCCCAACGGCTCACTAGAATAAAAATTACATATCTTGGGTCAGCTTATTCATAGCTTTGGTGGGCCTTCGACCATGTGCATGAGTGAAACAGATGGGCGCACGATGTATGCGCATGCACAACCATCAGGCACAACCACCAGGCACACCTCGGGGGAAACATTTATGGATGCTAAGACTCGATGACGTAGACGAAGTGGATGGAACTGGGAAGACTCACGGACAAACCAGCCTTCCTCTTCTTCGCGACGGCTGCCCGCTGGCAAGGGAGCACCGGCGCCCTCCGTTGTGGGTAATTGTACATAACCGCGGTCTCCGAACGGATTCAGCGACTTGATGGATGATAGGAGGCCGGTCCGGGGCGTCGTGCTGACGGGATAGTCGGGATCCCGACGGGACCATCCTAAAGAGTTCATCGACTCTCGGAAAGAGGAAGAAGCCATGTTGAAGAGCGCCGTGCCTGGTATGTCAAAGGAGGGCGACCATCACCGTCGGTGGCGACAGGTTGCGCGGAGCGTGGTGATGATGGTTTCAGTGGAGTACGGTGAACAGGTACAGTGTGGGGGAGGGTGAGGGAGGAGAGTCTTCTATCCGACGCGGTTCGGTAGGTGGTGTAATGAGGTGTGTCGAATGACCCCTTTCTTTGGCCTGAAGGTGGGAAATGGAAATAGCAGTTGTAGTGCTGATGTCGTCGCGCCTGGTGGTGGCCGTTCGCCCGTCGTTGGAAAGGTGGGGACCCAGAGTCTCTGATTGGCCCTGTTCTATCTTGGCTGTCAATCTTTATCATGTTCCCTATCAAGAGACTGGGTTCCTAGGTACTAGGTAGGTACCGGCTTAGCCTATCGGTAGCCAAGCCACGCGGTCTCGTGTGTATGGGTACCTACCCAGGTAGGGAAGGTATGGCGAGTGCGCATGGTTACCTTTTGATTGGCTGTAATCAGGGCATGTGGCTTTTCTCAAGTCTCAGATCACCGCGGTACACAATGTGTATTTTGCTAGGTACTCTGGAATACGAAGTAAGACTAATGTAAACTACCTGTAGCCTCTATGTTCATGCATCATATGGAGTGTAGGTATGTAATTTGGTAGCTTGGAGATACGTTTCTACGAAGTGCTGGAGTTGGACTCATCTTTTTCTTGGTTTAGGAGGAAAGCAGCAGGAACCGCAAACGGATATCTCATACAATGTAAGTAAGTAATGAAACTACAACAGTCCACGCTGTTAACAACTTCACCTACCTACTCCAGACTCACGAGTGTGATGTTCAATGTAGTGTAGGTGCCTTTCCGGTGATTCGACTTTTCGATCACCTTATCAAAGGGTGTCCCCGGTTCATAGCTGGTTCCTTATCAGCCTATCTCGGATGACGTGCCGGACGGTAAGAGTTGTTATCAAAATCTAAATCTCGAAGATGGCAGCATGCGCATCGCCACGGCACAGGTTTGGTGGTGCTCGCTGGGCCATGTGAGGGTTTGGGGTTGTGTTGTAGGGGTCCACAGCGACGGCGATCGCTGTCGGTAGACGGCAGTCCTCAGACCTCGCGGTTATAAGAGCATGCATTCGTCAACGAAGAAAAACCCCGTCGCGTTACATCGAGCCACCACAGAGACATCAAGAAGATCTACCCCCCCCCCCCCCCAGATAGCGCTCCATATCCCCCTCTTACCATCGCACTACCTGCGCCCGACCCCGCGATGGCTCGCTTGTGTGACGTTTCGCTCCAAACGCGCCGCAGCCGCAGGGTATTGGTTGGGGTAAATGGGCTTTGGATAACCTAGGTAGGTTAGGTGATTCCATTTGATACCTCTAGGTAGCGGCGAACAGAGTTGAGAGAGGGAAATGAGTGTTTGATGTATGCTGCCCGTACAGCAACCGCCTAACCTACGAAGTAAGGTGGGAGGTCGGTAAATAGAGCACACCTTATAGGCGCCATGTGGGCTCTCGCGCTCTTTGCTGACGCGTTTGCTGACGGCATCGCGACCGCTAGGCAGGTAGCTAGGTACTTATCTAAGTGTTGAACACATAAAAAAGTAGTAGGTAGTGTGGTTACGGAAATCAGTACCTAAGGGAATTGAAGGTGATAAAAGGCGACTGATCTTACCAAGGTATTTCCATAGGTAGCACACAGGCCTGTATACCGTGTGGTCTTGTAGTCCCGATGCATAATTCTTGGCTAGTAACGGGTTCCTTGCACAAGCGACCGCTCTCGCATCACGCATTTGCCGTTCCAAGCTGGATGGTCTTGATGATGTCAAACGTGTCTTGGAAAAGCCCCGGGGCAGCGTCTTCGATCACGGCCCAGGCAGGGCTTGTGAGAGTGAGTCAGATGGCGTTGGGGGGAGGTTCATCCATACCAGCTTGCTTTGACCTTCTTACCTTGCGCGGATCGGCCGGGCAGCTCGGGCAATTTCTAAATGCCATGTACCACTTTGCGATTGCCATGGTATTTAGTGGCATGGGCTGGGTAATAGAGGGTGGGATCATGTCCCAATGAAGGTTGGCTGATCTTGAACAGTGTCACGAGCCACCAAAGGCTCGCCCTCCTTCATAGCTCAGGAAACCCACCCAAGGCTACCTGGTTAGTTAGTATGCGATCTTGACGAGAAGATAGAAAACCATCCGCGGGCTCATATCCGGACCAGGTGCATATGAACCTGGTGGAAAGAACATCGTATCTTCTTTTCCACTGCCCCTTCCCTACACACCACCACGACTGCTACCTCCCTAAAAGCACCACACCATCACCTATTCCTGGGCTTCGCAGTATTAAGGAGTCAGGAGTCAGGAGACGCACATGCCCGCCATACTTGACAGATGGCTTGGAAGAGACGTTCGAAGCAGGATAATAAGGCATGCCTAGTGCGCCGGGGAGTGTGTAAGTGGGCTGGCTAGGGAATATAAAAGCCATCCTAGCCCCGGGACACGCTCGGCTCCGGTAGAAACGAAGGATCTTGTTTGACACTTTTTCAACACTACTAGAAAGAAGCTTCCCGACTCCAGTGTTACCATACCTACCGTGTTGGCCAGGCCCTTCATTGCTCGGAGCACCTACAATAGCCACATACTTTCAAGACGCCCAAAAGCATAGCTGTTCCTGTCCCCAGCAGAGCGAATGAGTGGTGCCCCGCGCTGTAGGTAATGCCACTACCTAGTGAGTTGATATACCGAACCACGTACAAGCTCATAGAACCCTTTTATCATGCTGACTTTCTTCGAAAGATCAACAAGCAGTACAATATACACAGCGCTCCTCGCTTCGCAGACGATACAAGTGAATACAGAGAAAAGCAGTGACATGAAAGATATATGACAGCGTTGACAACCTACGTTTTGTCAATCCAAGACATCCTCAGTTTGATTCCAACCCGTCGACATATATAGCGTGGGACGATAGCAGACGCTCAGCAGTCAGCAGCAGATGAGATTATCCACAAGAAATAAATACTGCGGAATAACCGACCCGGTCACCATTCAAGGACTACCTTAGCCTGGGCCACGATAAGAGTCGGGCTGCCTGTGTTATCTGGGATAGCAAGCGAGCGAGAGGAGGGACGGTGGCAGAAATACATTGACGGTGAGACCTTCGACTCCGATTTAGTGTGCTCGTCCCGTACACTACCGACCTGCCCATCCGCACACCCGCACACCCGCACAGAGTGGCCTAGCCCTGTACCTCGGATACCCCACCTTTTCGTTTGTTTTCGCTACCTTACCTGTCTGTACCAAGTTCAACCTCTAATAAGCTCAATATCCTACGAAGTACTACTAACTAAATACCTACTTTGTAAATAGTGTAAATCCATAGCCGGTTCTTCGGGACCCTACCTCACCTTGCCTACCTACAACCGCCAAACCATTTGTCGTTCCGAGTTGTGCTAGTCCAAGCCGTGCCCATCCCATCCCGGAACGTGCATCGGCATCAGGTGTCCACCAGCGACGGTCAAAACGATCATCCCATCCCCTCAAGCTGTTCCCTACCTGTCCCTTACCTCGGTGTTCCATACGATACGTTAAGCAAGTAAGTACTCGCCCAGCTGCCTCACCGTAATTTGATGAGCTGCATCCTTGAGCACCGTTCTGGGTGTGTCAACGTCCGAGATCGCAGGTTTACCTGACCATTCAGACCCTCAAGCACCGAACAACCCGACAAAACAGAGAGCACCGCCTTTCTCGCCATCTCCTACCTGTACCTACCTCCAAGTACCCACAACGCGGGTACCTCGGGTCTATACTTCGTACTCCCTTACTTCGTGTACTACTTTGTACTTCGTACCTCCCTCCAGGCTTACATATAGCTGTCTTTCTACTACCTGGCTACATCGTGAGAGATACCAAGGTACGTACACTACAGCCAGCCCTTGCTGCCTGCTGCTCCGCCGCGCTAGTACGGGAAGCTGGGCAGTGAGCCTCTAAACCTTGTCGCTGAATCAGTACCTAGGTACATGCATAGTACACTACCTGCCCTACGCCGCTCCGCATACTACTACTCTGGTATATACCTTTATACAAGTACCTACTTTGTACCGCACCCCGGACCCAGGTCGTTTAGGTACGACCTACCACCTTACCCTCTTGAGTGGAAGGGTGAGAGAGGCTGATAAGGCGTAGGTGGCTTCGCTCGCCTAGCTGGTACCTACATAGCTAGAGGTAGGTACCTCTCATGTATCTTACCGTCCACCTCCCTCCCGCTTTACCGCCTGGACAGTCTCTATGTTCATTTACCCTCTCTCCCCCTCCCCTCCTTTCATCAACCCGTTCTCCTCACCAACCATCTTTTGACTCGACCCGTCCACAACTAAGTACATCGTTGAGACAGTACGCCGACTCGTGTGCGACAAAAGTAAGCCCGAACTGATGACAAGCCCTTCTCCCGGGCCTCTCTTCTCTCTCTCTCTCTCTCTCTCTCTCTCCCCTTCTCTCCCTTCCCCTGAGTTCATTGCTCATTGACTGCAACCTGACCGATCCCCGCCATAGTTCCACTACTTCCGTCGTCGCCATTTTCCTGTGGCCTTTTCCCTGTCTAGGCAACGTGCGCAACTGTCTAGCAGCCAGCCAGCATCCGGTGCATCCAGTGCATACAGGTCGCATTTCTTGGGCCCTTCGTCATCGCAGCTTATCCCCTCGCGGTATTGGACCTGTGGCACCTTCTTCTCACCACCCTCCTCTCTTGGTCTTCTTCTCTTGAGAGACAACAGACGGATTATTAGTTCGAACCTATCTACCCTCCCTCTCTTTCTCTCTTTCTCTCTCTTCTCCGTGTGCTTTGTCACCCCTCAAGGCCCAGCAACCATACGACTATCTAAACTCTCTACTATCCGACCGCGCCCTGCTGCCTTGTTCCCGTCGCCCACCACCCAGTTACGTACGATACAGCTGTTGCCGATCAACTCGCCCACCTATTTCTCCGAGGCGGCCTCTTACCTCAGGACACAACAGCGTCTCAATCTGTACGCTCGCCCAACAGACCATCAGGAATATCTAGCAACACCACCTGTACATCACGCCATAACAACTCCGTTCCCTCTGCACTACTCGTGGCCGCTCTCAATTTGGCCAATCCCAGTTACGCACTAATCCTATCCGCATTATATGGCATTGTGAGGCCAACCCTCCCGACATTCAGCCTGGCATTTTGAAGCGCAATAGCGGTAAGCCTATCCTGAATCTCCTGACTTCGACCTAGTCGTAGCGTTGTCTGTCTAGCGCTTGTGCTCAGCATCGTCTGCTGGGTTGCACCTATCATGCACTGTACTATTCTATTTCCTCCCAGCACTGTAGGTCTTGGATGTGTAACTAACTGCGCTTCTATTTCACAGCATCGGTTTTCGGTGCGACAAGATATAGAGGATCATTTTGGCCGCCCTTGCGGCATGACATATCTCTCACACAACTTTGCTCACACACACGACACGATGGCTCAACACGGCTTTAGCCACTTTGGTGGTGGCCAGAACAATGGAGGAAGCATTGACCCTAGTGATCTGGCCTCGGGGGCATACGGTGCCACATATTCGAATAACTTCAATGGTAACAACAGCACGTCTAACGGCTTCTTCCACGATGACGAGCTCCTAGATACCCTCGGTAGCCCCGTGGATCGCATGCCCAACCAGTCGAATGTTCATACTCAGGGTCAAGAATTCGGAAGCGTAAACGATATGAATATGGGCTTTGGCATTTATACACCGCAACCCAACAATCCGGGTTTGCAGATGGATCAGTCGCATGTTAACGGTTACTCACATACCCCAGAGGGCGACCCTATACAGAGCCCGTACATGCACGACTTCAACCAACCATTCCGACAAATGCAGCATCCTCAATCCTTCGGGAACTCGCTACAATCACCTGTCTCGTACTCAGGTTCCCCGCTAGCGAACTCCGATATGCATCACGATGGCGGTGACCCTAATTATCTGAACACCAAGTCTCATCATCCGATGTCTCAGAGTATACAGCGCAAAGCTTCAAATACCAGGAGTCCGCTGACAAGTAAGACCGCTGCCGCTATGTCGGCGTTATCAATGAATCCTCGTGAATCGGGAGGTTTTGGTTCACAGCCGATCCGGACGCCTGGAGGCCATCACGAAAAATCACCATCGGCGCAGTGGATCCACACCCCAAACAGCTTGTCTTCTTTTCCTGGCTCTGGCTTCTCTTCTCCCCTACAACACGGTATGCAAAGTGCCCAAATCACAGACGTTTTATTGAAAGGGGGTACATCCATGCCGGCCAAGCTTAACAACCCCAATACTGTCTCATCTCAGGAGATGAAGAGGAAGAGACGTCGCGAATCTCACAACCTGGTTGAACGTCGACGCCGAGACAATATCAACGAAAGAATACAAGACCTCAGCAAACTTGTTCCTACTCACAGACTTGATGACGAAAAGGTCCGTAAAATGATACAAAACGGTACACCAGTGTCACCAAGCCTCGCCGGAATCGCCAGTCCGGGACAGGCAACGTCGGGCCTGGCGGGCCCTGGTGCTAAGCGGGCCACTGGCGCAGGCAACATAACAACAGGTCTTCCGCTTGAAGACAAGGACAAAGGTCCCAACAAGGGCGATATACTCAATGGCTCTGTAAGTTGGACTAGGGATTTGATGTGGATGTTGCATCTCAAGCTTCAACAGCAAGAGGAGCTCATCAACACCATCGTGGACCTAGGTGGTCGGGTCCCATTCTCCATTTCCGATGACGAGAAGCGGATGCAGACAGAGCTGAATGAAGCTTGGGACAAGAACGAGCCTCATACATTCTCGTACAGCCGATTTGCAGGATCTGGTCTCCGGGTACCTAACCATACTGACTACAAGGGAGATGCCGTTGATGGTAATGAACCCGCCGGCATTTCGGTGAGCCCTGAAGACCTTGGACATGACATGGACGACAACGGTGTCTTCTGGGAACAAGACGAAGATGGCAACGGGCCTGCCACGTCAAATTTCAAAGAAGAAGACGAGTACATGGACTTTGAGACATGAGACGCTCGTGTACCTTACCTAAGTGCACTATGGTTTTTCGGCGCTCATTTTCTTTTCAGCTTCCTCTTCGGCGTTGTTGCGCTGGTGCGCAGCGATTCCTGCATATACCTTGGGGCATATTCTCGATGATTTCATAGAGGCGCGGCATTTCTATTGCATTCATAAGGTCGTTTCGGCGTGGGTCTGGGTCGCATCACCAGAATGCCCTCTCATTTCGCAGGAGAATGGGATTATTTCGCAGTTTCATCTGTGAGGTTGGGTCTACATGGGGCGCATGGGCCGCCAGAGGTATTTGTTCCTTTTATTATCACTTCTATTGTCCCTAAGCATCTCTGGGCAAGATTGGAACGGGCACGATTGTTTCTATGATACCTGGAGAACCACGGAGTTTCGGATCACATCTCGAAGACCTATACGGGTGTTTTACTGCCACTCTTTTTTTTACTCGTTTTACCACATATGGTCCCCCTTTTATCGGATTTTTATTTTATTTTGGTTGATATCTTTGAGCCTTCACATGACATACGAGTCTATGTAGCGTGCCGAACTCAAAGCATACTTAGTTGGCATCTTAATACTCATGTATCACGTCCCTTTGAGAGGGGCCGACTCCCAGAACATGTTATATACAGCATCTTAACAACTTAAATGATTGAATTATATCATTTGTGATACTCGTGCCAGTCTTACTCATCTGGTTGGTCCTAGCGGGACTAGTTTTGAAGCAACTTACGCACGGCGATACATCTCCGTTCGCCCTTCTTCGCGTGTATAATGCCATTCCCTTGCCTCCTTGGCAAAGGCTGTATGGACTCGAGAGGTGCCGGTGTTTCGTGTCTACATGTAGCAGATAAAACGTGGCCGCGTGGGCTTCCGTGGGATAGGCAACATTTATGTACATGGGCACGAACAATCCGGCCTCTTCTTGTGTGTGTGTGTGTGTGTAAAAGTTGCAGTCGTCGAAGATGACGACCGAAACGGCTCCCTAATTGTTTTTAGTGGGAGGGGGACAAGAATAAAGTAAATAAATTTATTCAAATTATTTTCGACATATCGCGCGTGCTGTTCAAAAGTGCCGAATGCAGAGCAGATGCTCGCTCATGGCGGTCATCAGAGCCCAAGCCTCCTTGCGCTTCTTGATCTTCATCTTATCGCTTCCGCTTCCGCTTCCGCCGAGACCCAGACCCTCGGAGGCGCCGTCGCCGCCGAGGCCCAGGACGACGCGCTCGAGGGCGGCGCGGCCGTTGAAGTACTTCCAGAAGACGGGCCAGGCGGCGCGCACCTTGGGGTCGGAGAAGCGCCGGCCGATGGCGGACAGGTAGAGGCTGTCCTTGCCCGTGGCGCGGCGGGGGTCGACAATGACGTAGGGCGACAGGTGCGCGAGGTGCGCCGACGTGTTCAGCGAGGGGTGCGGTGTGGGCACGGGCTGCGGCTTGCGCGCGAAGGCGGAGCTGCGCTCGTACGCCGCCTGGGCCTCCTTGTCCGCGATGCGGCTGAGACGGGCGGCCAGGGCGAAGCGCTCCCCTTGCGTCTGCGCCGCCGTGGGCGGAGAATTAGACGCGGACGGCGGCTCGGAGTGTAGAGGCGTGTCCTGTCGATATGTGTTGTGAAAGCGCGAGTCGGAGAGGGAAGAAGGGTCTGCGAGGGGGGCCGGAGAAAGCAGATGGGGAAGAAACGAGTTGGATGATGTGGCTAGGCCTGGGCCTTCTGTTGCTGCGCCGGCAGGCGACATGGATTGCAGGTCGAGCGTAGCTGTAGATGCGGAAAGCGATATGTTGCCGGCCCTTATCGTGGACGAGGAACCAGCTGGCGATGTTGGGCGGTGGTGAAAGTACCGGCGATCTCTATTGTCGCTTTCCGGCTCCCATCCTTCCTGCTGCTGCTGGTGGTGGGGGTGGTAGTGATGGTGGTGTCTCTGAGGCTTCTCGTCTTTCTCCCTTTCCTTGTCCCGGTCGTGATTCTGTTCGGTGTTCTGTTGCTGCTGCTGCTGCTCCCTCTGCGTCTGTTTCTGTTTCTGTTTCTCCTTCTCTTTCTTGCTCGCCTCCTCCTGCAGCGTCTTCAGCTCCTCAGCCTCGAGCTCGTACTCGACCTCGTAGAGGATCTCGGGCCACACGACGACGTAGGCAAAGGTGCAGAGCTGCGTCACCCACCCACCACGCATCAGCCACGCCAGCATCTGCAGGTACCGAGGACGGTGTATCTTCGACGGGCAGAACCACTTATACATGCGTGGGGCCACCGACAGCTCGGCGAGGAACTCGGCGAGGTGCGACGCGAGAGGAAATGCACGCGCCCAGGCCTGGCTCGCGCGAGGGAGGAGGCTGAAGTCCGCGTTGGGTGACAGAACGTATATGTCCCGCGCGTGCAGGGGGGGTATCGCGATCCCTCGGCGCCAGAAGATGAAGTGCTGGGCGTATTTGCGGACTTGGGCTGGCGAAAGCCCGCTGCCTTGACTTATTTGGTGGAATCTAGTAACAAACTTTAGTAAATAGGAGAAGGGGGGGGTAACAATTAGGTGATTCGTCAATGGATGAGAAGGAGAGAAAGATAGGAAGCAGAGACAGAAGACGACACGAGTGAGTCGATACTAGCAGAGGGTAGGATTACGTACGACATAGTCGGCTTTGAGAGCCGTACGAACTCAACCATGGCGGCTGTGGCCTCATCGGCATCGGCCTGGAGCTCAGCGATGACCTTCTTCTCGTCGCTCATGAGCAGGAGGCCGAAGTGTTTATCGAGGAAGGATGGGTCGTGTAAGCTGTCCTCTTCAACGAAGTAGTTGGCTGTCGTGATCCAAAGCCCACGAGTGCTATCAGCCTCTTCCTCGGGAGGCAGGTCGGTCAGGTAGAAAGGGATGGGAATCTGTACCGAATGCGTGATGGTGCCTTCGGAAGTCTCGAGTTGCAGCGCGGCAATCTTGTTCTGGGACACAGCGTCATATATATCCTGGACAGAGGCGGCGAGAGAGGAGACGTCTAGGATCTCCTTCCAGAGCACGCTCATCTTGGTTCCTGTGTCAAGATGGTGATTAGACAGCCCTCAGGTGATCGTAGCTGCGCCCTGGTCGTTAAGAAAGATGATTTTATCTATGTTGAGGAGATGCGGTGTCTATAGCTTACTCTCTTCACGGCTCTTGTCTTTCAGCGCCAGTATGCGCTTTGACTCCTTCCAGACAAAGTCGGTCTTCTGCTGACTGTACTTGAACAGCTTGTTGATCTTTCGAATTATGTGCACATACAGTGTCTCAGCTAGCTCTTTAGCCTCGTGTTTCTTTGGTTTTAGTATAAATATCAGGTTGAACATGGTCATGCCGCTCTTCTTCTCCTCGGTCTCGTCGACAACGCCGTTCTCATTCCGAGCATAGCCACCCGCGGGGACGGTAGCATCCTCTTCAGCTGCTGACGCGTCCTTGCCATCGGCATGTGAGACGTCGGAGTCCGGTACCATGGGGGTGACGACGGGCTCGGCTCCATTCTCGGGCGACTTTGGGTGTTTGTTCTTGGGCTGGCGCTTCTGCTTGCGCCAGATGCCGTTCTCGTGGACGTAGACAGGTGAGGAGACAAAGCACAGCTGGTCCAGGGAGACATGGAAGAGGCGCTTGTGGAAAGCACGCGACGGAGTCAGCAGGCTTTCGAGGTCCCTGGTGGGATAGCCGGCGACGTGCTCCCAAGGCACGATGTGCGAGCCGCTCTCGGTCTCGAGGTGGTCGTCGTGGTTCCAGGACTGGATGCCGGCGGCATTGGGCAGCGATGCCGAGGTGCCCTCGAAGAAGGGCTGGCCGAGCTGGTTTAGCAGGACCTCGTCGTCGTCGTCCAGCTCGTCCCCGGCTGATTCCTGCGGCGGTGTCACGCGCTGCTTCTTGCCGTATTGAATCTGCGGCGGGTAGTGGAAGACGAAGCGAGGCCCGTCGCGTGAGCGATTGACGACGAGGGCCACACCAAGCAGGCTCGATGTGCTGGGCAGGACCGGTGATGCCATGAAGTGAGATGGGGCGAGGTGAGTGTAGGTGAGGGAAGGTGAGATGAGATGAGACGGGATGAGATGAAATGAGATACCTAATGAGATGAGATGAGATGAGATGAGATGAGATAAGGAAGGATAAGGAGAGAGTGGGGCGGGATATAAGTCGAATATGTGGGGACACTACCTACGTAGGTCTATCATCTTCTCTACAACAACATTCAAGCACCCAGTTTTAGAACACGCTGTTACCAGACAGTGTAACCAGAGATGCAAAACAGTATGCCTATTCCCCCCTAAGGGCTGTTCAAACAGCGTACCGACTAGCCACTCTAGTTCCAGCCTTTTGATGGAATATATTGTTATATTAGGAGTAATGTTAGACCGTAACAGGATGTTGCAGCGATGTTGCCGCAATAAAGCAAAGGCCGATCTAATAGTCGGTTTTGAAAACTGCAGTTTGCAGTCGTAAAATGATGATTGCACAGTTCTAGTAACAAGCCGGTAGGTAATCCAATGCATGTATCTAGCAAGCTTGCTGCTATTGCAAGCTTTTGAACAGTGTGTCCAGCTTTCCCCCCTATAGGGATCATATCAAGTCCCTACCACCGTGTATGCATGTGCGAAGTAGGTGTAAGTAGTAAGTTAAGAGGTACTTTACCTACCTAAGACATAGCTGAGTGGCACGACGCCAACCAAAACGCAACAACATCAGCTTCGGACGTGGTGGCACGTACGTTCGTACAAGTCGGTAATGCAGGCTGGGACTGCTTGATTGGTTATACCTACTACCTGTAGATATGGATGCAATCCAGCGAGTGACTCAGCCGCTTCGCTACCTAGAAACCTGTCACAGCAGCTAAACTCGCTTGTGTAGGCACGCACGAGCAGCCATCCCATGCCGTCGAGTCGTTAGGTAAGTAGGCAAACGCTTCGTGTAAACCAAGGGGCTGGGAGGATCTGCGTAGGTAGGTACCTGGCCGGCCTCTCTCTATAAGAAGAGACCGTGTCCGGCGTTCCTATTCAACATGTCTTCCACAACGTGAAAAGCACACCTCGTCTATCCGTGCCTCCTGTTCGTCATAGAGGGATCGAGAAGACGGAATCAATAAAGAGCCATCCTTCTACACAACCGTACCCAACGTGATTACACTTCAAGCCACCATGGCCAGAACAAAGAAGACCGTGGGCCGACGCCAGGTACCTCCAACTAGGCGCCAAACTCATCACCATCATGACCCCGTCATGATGGCAGCTCAGAGAGAAGCCCAGCGGCGGGAGAGAATCCTTGCCGATCAACGTCGCACTGCGGCCAAATGGCGACCCAAGATCCCCGAGGTTCGAATGTGCAACAACTTTGAGAGCTTCAAGAATCGCTTCCACGGCCTCGATGAGAAGGACTATGCTATTGATGTCCTGAGTATATCCCTCTGATCAGCCACGCCCACCCCTGCTGCAAGCCGTTTTGACATCTGGGTTGCCTGGCATGGGGCGTTTTTGAGTATTTTGCTAATCATGGCTGTATCATATCTAGTGGGTGGTGCTGCCCTCGAGGGCCAAATTCACCGTGAGCAGGCGAGCCGCCGCAAGGAGGAGCTCGCAAGAGTTCGCCACCAAAATTATATGCTTGCCCACGGCGGCCCCAGAGACAGGCCTCGTCCCCATGACCACCACAATGGCGGTTTCGAGGAAAGGACACGGAAGGAGAAGAAGGTCGAGACCTCGCAGGCCACCGACATGGAGATCCTCCGCGTCAGGGTCCAGTCGCAACCGGTCCTGGGCCACCTCACCTCGCTGTTGAATGACACGGAGCAGAGATCCACCCCCAGGACTTTTATGCGACCCTTCAAGTCTCTCGTCTACTTCCAGCCCAAGATGAAGGAGATCCTCGCTACGCTGGAGGAAAAGTGGGCTGATGTCGAGGATCTTGATGAGAGATCATCTGAGAAACTGGAGGATATCGCCCCGGATGAAATCGACTTCGAGGCATTGGACGACGAAGGGTCCTCCATTAAAGAGCAGCACAAAGATGGCAACGGTGGTGGTGACGACGGCGACGACGACGGCGACGACGACGACGACGCGTCTATTGTGTCTATTGACTCGAATGCCGAAGATCTCGACGGTATTATGGATAGTGTTGAGGCATTACGGCATGCGTTGCTACGTGAACTTCGTCGACAACAAGATCATGCCGCTATACAAGCAATACGATGGCACTACAGCCGAACGCGTCAAGTTCAATGACCTGTGGTCTCTGTTCCGTACGGGCGATCTGATCTGCATGCCAGCGGCTGGCGAAACGGCAGGTCGGTACCATGAGATCTGGCGCATATACCGCACCATTGTCCCCACGCCCGAACCAAGGTACCCTGACTCGGGATGGGACCTTTTCATGGACAATCTCGAGGAAAACAACAAGGGGGGCACATTCAGCATCTTCGCCTATTATATTGACCACGACGGTAGCAATTTTGGTGCCGTGCGGCACATCTTCAGTATTGACTCGTTCCCAGGTTAGTGCTTTCATATCCAAAGATCATTTATTCCCTCTCCCCTATTCAGCGTGCCTCGAGCGTAAGAGTCGCCTGCTCTTGCGAATACCATGAACTACCGAGAACGTAGGAAGCAGACAGCAGTTACTAACCACCGCTTCCCTACAACAGGCGAGCGCTTGATTCAGTCTCTTGAGGTGTTCCCCATCCGCTACCGTCACGACCACCAACGGGTATTGGAGTCGCTCAGGGACCAAGGGCGGCAATTCCAGAAGCTTCTCACAGATCGCCACCAGTCATACAACGCCTGGACGTTGACTCGCAACCCGCCGCACAATACGGAGGAGGCCGAAGACGAGATTCTGCAACATGAGAATGGCGAATACATGCGGCATCCCGAGTTTGTCGAGAGCGACGTCATCGTAGATATGACCGAGGCGTACCAGAAGAACCCGGACTGGCGTCCTACCTTCCACTGACTCACACAAAACAAGACCGGCCGCTGCGAGGTACTTGACGATGAAGTGCAAATCCAGCACTGGTTTGACGGTGGCCGGCAGTCGCTCGCATACGCACAGCCCGAGATCGTACAGACAGCAGTGAGTCCCCTATCGTCTTCGATCCCCCCTTTGGCATGTCTGAGAACCGTAGGTTGTGTTGTCTTACAAACTTTTTCGCTCTTACTGCTTACGCGAGCTCCCGAAACCCCAAGCAATTTTTACTGAGTGCACAATATTGACTTCTATGGTCTGCTAGGACGGCATCGAGATGCGTCAACGCCGCGAGAACCTCGTGGTCGACACCTTCCTCAAACAGCGGCTCAAGGGCGCCGGGCGCCCCGATGCCCAACCGCAGGCCCTAGACCTTCGCGAGGAGGATCTCGTGCTTTTGCCCAAGCGCATGTTCGCGTACGCGCTCCGGGAACGCCGTTTTCTGCCCGTGAATACGAGTTTTCTGAAGCCGATCCGGCGACAGCCCGGCGACAGCCCGGCGTCTTCGAGAACCTCAAGATTCTCAAGGACTACAAGGACATTGTCCGAGGCCTCGTAGCCTCTCATTTCCAGCGCAAAGCGCTTGAGCGCCGCTACGCGGACGTATCGACTGAGGGGCCGAGTCAGGATCTCATCCAGAACAAGGGCCGCGGCCTGGTTGTCCTTCTCCACGGCGTGCCTGGCGTGGGAAAGACTGCAACGGCCGAAGCAGTCGCCATGGAGTACAAGAAGCCCCTATTCGTCATCACCTGCGGCGATCTCGGCCTCACGCCACACGAGGTCGAGTCGTCTCTGTCCAACGTGTTCCGCTTAGCTCACTTATGGGACTGCGTGCTCCTGCTCGACGAGGCCGACGTTTTCCTCTCGCAGCGTTCCAAGCTCGACATGAAACGCAACGCGCTCGTGTCCGTCTTCCTGCGCGTCCTCGAGTATTACAACGGCCTGCTGTTCCTGACGACCAACCGCGTCGGCACCATCGACGAGGCCTTCAAGTCCCGGATCCACATGTCGCTGTACTACCCGCCCCTCGACAAGACGCAGACGCGCGACATCTTCCGCCTCAACATCGCCAAGCTGCGCGATATCGAGTCCCAGCGCCACGAGATGACGGGCGAGCCGCCTCTCGTCATCAACGAGGCCCAGATTATCGAGTTCGCCGGCAAGCACTTCGAGGACAACGCCCGGTCGACGGGCTGCTGGAACGGCCGCCAGATCCGCAACGCCTTTCAGATCACCTCGAGCCTGGCACACCACAACTACACCATCCAGACCGAGGCCGCCCGCGAGCTAGGCCAGCGGCCACCCACGGCGCCCGTGCTTGACCGTGGCTTATTCGAGAAGGTGCAATTGTCGACTCAGAGCTTCGACCGCCATATGATGGAATCCAATGGGTTTGATGCCGACTTGCCCCTGCGGAACACCTTTTACCAGGAGGGCCGCTTCGAGTAGTTGGTTGGCGGGTTCCCGTTTAGAGATGACGTCGGATAATGGCAGCAATGCATAGTCCTTGGGATGATGCAATTTAGGATCTTGTTGCATGAAACAAGGCCCCTTGGGGGCATATCATCAGCGTCATGTCTGTAGCCAAGATCGTACTAGGTACTTTGAATAGCTCACCGCACAATAATGACGAGATTCAAGATTCAAGCCTTCATCGTGATCGCACCCCACCCAGCGGCATTGTTCTTTGTACATATTCTGATTTGTCTCCTGATATGATATTTCGAAACTGCAAGTATCGAGTAGTTCAGCTATGGACAGGATCGTATGCTGCAGGTGTACTTTAGCCTATAATGCGAATGATTAAGGGGCATCTCTACCATTTAGACCATCAAGATTGATAGAACTCGGCCCGTACAATGAGCATAAATGCAAAAAGCCAACCTCATATCTCATAATCGTATCAAAGCGGCACAAAGAATGATCCCCAGAAGGTAGTGCCCTCAACGCCTAGGTGTCCCGCCGCCGCCCCGTATTGTACACAAGTCACACAAGTCTTAAGATTCAGTCATGGTAAACGAGGTCCTTTAGTCACGAAAATTGCGTCTGTTCGAGTTCTTGATCCTTCTGTAAGGGCGATTCATCATCCTCTTGTACTTGACGTAAAGGAAGAAGACATCCTTCAGCACGACGAAGAGACAGCCGCCAATGAAACTACGTCCCCAGCGCTCTTGCAACAGGCCAGTAGCCGGGCCCGACAGAGGCTTGTTAACGAAACGAGATGGGAGTACACTATAGCCACTAGAGTCAGTATGTGCTTTTAAAAGTAGTTTTGGCGCCCTGCGAGTATGGTCTCGAAACATACGCCTCAGCCACTTCGGGAGTTCTCAAATTACCAGAAAGGGGTCAAAAGGAAACGACGGAGGGAAAAGCCTCCGGAAATTACTTACTGGCGCATCAGCTCGCCTACTCCATAGCACACGCCTGGCCATAGTAATGCGCCAGCTATCAGATTGATGGGCGATCGACCACGCGCGTTAGCGCCGCCGTTCTGCATGCCATCATCCGCTTCGCCGATCTGGATATCAATCTCAAGATCCAGAATGTTCATGGCTGGGGCAGGCTCGGGTGGCGGGACGACGTGTGTTGCCTGTGCACCGTGTTCGACTCTCATGGTGCGAGCCCGCGCCGCCCAGGATCTTTCTAGACTACTGGAGATGACTCTGTGAAGCTGGAAGTAGGTGGATTTGATGGCTGGGTAAATAGCCATCACACGGCTCGGGGATGGCGGCCAAGTCAAGGCCTCGGGTGGATGATGAAACAAGGTCGCATACTGTTGCGAACGGATTAATGACAAAGCAGCACACGCGACGGCGGCCTGACAGGGAGGGACATACCACTAGTGACGCGGGAAGCGTGATGACATCGCCCACGTTCAATCGATTTATGACCAGGGCTGGAGCAATGAGAGTGAGAATACCAAAGGGGAGGGGTTTGATAGCCGGGCGACCTGAAGTACGGCGTATCAGCGGGATGAGAGGCGCGTTTTTGGTATCTGTGGTGTAGAAGGCCATGGCAGCCTCAGGCCCGGCAAACCAGGAAACGGCCTGGATGCCATAAACAGCGCTGCTGACCAAGGAGCCAGTGACGATCAATCCCAGCAGAACTCTAGGCGACCATCTAGAGAACTTATCGTCTAGAAAATTGCCCAGCTGGATGGCAAGATCGTATCGCTCGGCGATGATGATGGGCGACTTGCAGACAATGCACTTGACATCCTTGGCCTGCGCCTCCAGGTCGGTGACCCAGGCGAGCAAACATTCATGATGCCCTTCTAGAGAGCAGCTGCAAGGTGTTGTCCAGTCGGACGGCAGGGCAGTCTCGGGCTCGTCACCGAGACAGACGAAACATCGCCTCGTATTCGCAGACGGGTCGGAAGCGGAGCCGGGACCGGCGGCGATGGCTGTCTTCGGGGATCCAGGCACAGGCTGTTCGGCCGCACGACCGGTGTCTGGGACATGAGGGTTCGGGAGAGCGTGGTCGGTACGAGAAGAGAGGTCGGACATGGTTGAAGGAGAAGAGACGAACGACGATAACGACGACGACGATGACGACATGGCGGGTAAGTTGTCGATGTGATGACAGACTACAGTGCAGTGCTGACTGGTCAATACGAGACTAGCCTTTGTAACGTAAACGTCGACGCCATGATCTAGTCCAAACAGTTGCGCAAACGGGGTATCGCGACTTGCGCAGTGATAAATCTGATGATTGTTATAAAATACTTAGTCTTCTATAGGTAGGATAAGGTATGACGGAGGAGTGTCTAAGTTGGTTGGGCACTTTACATACCAGGTACGGTTCCTTACCAAGTACATAGGTACCTACTTGAAGGGTACCTGAGGCAGGGGATGAGGGCAGTCCTTGCTCCAATTAGTGTAAAGAACATGGATATGTCTAGGTACTAAGGTAAGTACTGTATGTACCTTCCTAGGTACCTAAAGTATGTACCTGTACCTACACGCTTTCTAAACACATATCAAGACGCGCCTGACAGACCAGGCAGCTACGAAAGGTGTACCAACCCGAAGACCGAGACGAGTCAGGGCGGGTGCGGGTGCGGGCGCGTTTCGAGTTCTCATCCAAGGGTACTAAAGTACGAAACTTATGTCACGACCGGTTTTGGTGGTTACCACGGGGCTTTTCATTCCCTAGATACTACCTATCGACATAAGGTAGATTCATAATCGCCATTGTCCTCGTACCAACTTCCCCTCTTGCGAGGCCCAGGTTATCCTCCACGAGTACCAATTGCCACAAACAAAATGTATACGATCTATAGATGGAAACAAAACATTACGAGTGCAGTTCTGCTTGGTTGCGTTGCACGTCAGGATGAGTAAACAGACAGAAGCGCAAACAACGGACCCAGAAGATCCTACCACCTGATACTACCACCTACTACCTGACGAGATAGCGCCCGTGATACAGCGTGTCTCGTTCGTAGACTCCGGCAGCTCTAGCAATCTCTCGTTCTGGGAATCCCTTGAAGGACGCAGCAAAAGTGGCAACAGAATGAGCGACCAGCTAGGACACAGGGTGTAGACATTAGCGACTGGAAAGATGATTTGCGGGAATCAAGGGGGTGCCTCACCTGTGTGTTAATGAGCCAAGCCGTTGTATTGACGTTCTCGACGTCGTCGCAAAGCTGGTGGTAACAAGGATCGTACCACTCCCCGGCTTTGCCACCAAACATCGACTCTTCTTCCTTAGTTTTGATGCCCTCAGCACCAGTAGCAATACCGCCACCGGGAATGCCGTTCCGGATGAAGGCATCGCTATACAGCATTTGATGTCAGTTATTGCAATCCTGCGTGCCATCCAAGAGAAAAAACAGCTGCCACTTAAAATGATCGTGACAAGGGACATCAGCTCCAAATAAATAGGACTTACTAATCACTTCGCCCATCGAACGGTATAAATGTATAGTTCAGGCCTTTCGACTCGTACCAATCCACGTAAAGATTTCGTAGCTGTTCGGACCCCGTCGGGTTCGCCGCGTCTGTCGCGTTGTAGATCTGATACGCGAAGTTCGGGCTGCCCATCATGTCATAGTCCATGAACAGGCGGATCTTTTGGTTTTCCTCATCGGGAAGAGTGGCAACATAGTAGTCAGAACCGAGCAGACCCTGATGGAAAGTCCTGTTAGCTATTCAGGCCACGCTTCATTTCATTTTGCAAACCAAGAACGGTCCGGAGTCTGTTTACGACGCATGAAGGAAGAAAACCTTCGTTCAGATAGAAGCAGATGCACTCACCTCCTCTTCTCCAGCCCACCAGGCGAAGCGAACACAATTCTTGACACTGAACTCGGTCAGACGAATCGCAACCTCGAGCAGGGTCAGACTGCCAGAACCATCATCTGCATAAACCAAAGAATGTCAGTCGAAACGTCCAGAATCAGCTCCACGGCACCTGACAACATAATGATATGAATTCTTAAACTGCTCCCAAGAAATCTCACCGGAAACTTGAACGAAGTTAAGTAAGAAACACGTATAAAGCTTTCAAAACGCACCGTTGATACCCGGGCCTTCACCAACACTGTCACTGTGGGCGCCAAGCATAACACAGTTTTCCGGGTCGCCCTCCACCGTTTGAATGATGATGTTGGTCGTGTTGATAGTGTTCACTACGGAGTCAATAAAGGCAATAGAGTCCACAGTCTTGCCTGCCTCGAGTTGTTTGATAATCGGCTTGGCATCTTTGCCGGACAAGCCAAACGTCGCAACATGATAGGCAGAGGGCACGCCAAGAGTGCCGCTCAGCCCGTCAGCGTCAGAGTTGAACACAACCGCCGCGATGGCGCCAGCTCGACCTGCCAGCTCGGATTTAGTGCCGAATGAGCACGTGCCGCGCTTGATGAAGGCGACCTTGCCGCTCACCCCGTCGGGGTAATCAGAAGCGTGACATCCTTCGTGGCCCACGAGCACCAGGTCGCCGTAAACTGGCTCCTTCCCAGAAGTGGGAGGCGTCAGCGACATTGGGGTCGCCGACTCAGGGACACTGTGACCCAGAACAAGACGAGACTGGAACACCTGGCCCATTACAGCTGGGAACGCCTGCGTGGAGTACTGATAGTAGTCTCCCAGGCCGTCTATTTCGGAGGCGACATATTCCAGAGTCCGTCGGTGGCCTGCGACAGCGTCAATGGTGAACCTGCCGTTCACGTGCCTCCCGGCTCGCGTCGGGGATGTACTGAGGACGCAGGGGGCGGCGGCTTACCTTCACTCCCAATGACTCGTGTTGGGTGTCCAAATTCTTCTTCAGACGACCCCGCAATGTGATAGAGGGCCTTTGCGTGCTCTAGGAGGCTCTCGGTGCTGATCCGAGCTTGGAGCAGCTCGGTGTCGACCAGGGGCTTATTTCGCCCTTGATCAGTCACTGGTAGCCCATCTTCAGGCAGTGATGGCAGAGGTTTCTGGAGCTGTGCAGCTACAGCTGAAATTGTAGCTATAAGTGATAGCCGACCGAGCCCAACCATCTTGCCTTATGTTAAGCAGCGTTTCGAATGCTGGGAGATAGGGAATGTTTTGTTTGGAAGGACGTTCCGATACCGCTATTTATTCAGCTGACACCATCACCAAGGAAACCCTGGGAACGAGTACTTACCATACCACTAAGACAGCTGTGTTCCAGGTTAGGCTAGACTCAGTCGTCAGCTATCCTCATCGGGGCAACCACCTCAGGTCATACCTAGGTTAGGTAGGTGTCTTAATCTAACTAGGTATCTTTGAGGCTTGACTGTTGTGGCTTGTTGATGGCTGACGCTAGATCACACCTCACCTATCAACATCACACGATGGCCCTGGCCGTCGAAGGACCAATACTTCAAGGCCCCTATGTGGTATCCCGAAGCATTCTGGGACTTCATTGCAGTCACGGCGATCTACAGTGACATCAGCCCGAGGGAGACGCTAAAGGCACGGTTGTTTTTACAACAACATGGGTGTAGCATATCGTCGAAAGAACTTAATATGCCAGAGCTACCAATATTTCATGAATGAATATATGCATATAATTAATAGAAACTTCGCTAGGTTATTCCGAGGGCTTCTTTCACATGCAATTATATCGTCTCGTATATCACGTAGCTAAAAGGTCGAATCTATTATCGTATCACTCGCAAGCTAATCAATATCTACACAGGCACGTCACTAACACGATACCACGTAGAAAGCAACTGCATAGTCCACGCTCATCCCTTTTCGTGAACACATAGTCCATACATCCTTCCTCAACCTTGAGTCCAGGTCCAGCCTTCCTCGGGCGTCGTTTCCCCCTTTCGTCTACTGCGTTAGCAGGTAATAGGCGGAGCCTGGCTTCATCCTATCAAGGCCAGCTTCCGCTGGCTAACAGCGGAACAGAATCCGTCTACCATAAAAAGGGAGTGTACGGAGACAGACTGAGTGGAATATCAAGAGTGATAATAGAACTACGCTCTCGGATTTGTGGTAACAACAACCGTGACAATGATGATAGTACCAAAAAGCCCAGAGATGAAATAGCACTCAGTGTGAGAGAGGAGTGTGTCAAGGTAGCGGAGATGATAGACGATGGTGATGATGGCGAGTATCAAAATGACAAGCAACTTTTGGGCACCAGAACGAGGCGCATGAAACGAATACCCCAAGTCATGCTTATGGTTTCTTGGCCATCAAGGTGTACACCACATCTCTTGAACAGACGGACATATTTCACATTACAGCCGTTTAATATTTTTCCTCGTCAATGCGTTTTACCCCGAAAGTATTGAAAACTTGGTATGTACAGTACACTCTGTGACCCAGCCAACGTGGGCAACAGGTAGGCTTGCGGATTCCATTGCCCCCCACCCTTTCCCCCTTAGAGCCACTGTAGCAATGCAATATGACTACTACATACCCTGCCCGAATGAGCAGTCTGAGCCACAGAAGGAGCTCCTGTCCTAGGAGGAGATGACCATTGACGCACAACAGGCAAGCGAAGTCTCTGCGAGCCATGACGAACCGCTTCCCTATGCATACACCAAACACCAAGTACCGATGACGCCACATGCCGAACAGAGCCAAGCCTAGACGAAAATAATGCAGAAAGTGGGCAAGACAACCAGTGGTTGCCGCACGAAACGGAAGATGAGTAAACTGATCGTGTCCACTCAGGAGGGATGGTAGGAGGATGAATACCCAGCACACGACAGACAAAAGCAGCGTCGTGATACTATAATTGCCCAGGAAAATAGAGTAATTGCAGGTCTAAAACATCATTCAACCGTCGTGAGACCATCCAATAGATTCTTAGGTATCCTAGCACGCCGAACACCGTTCCGCAAATAGGAATACCGCGAGGAATCAAGGGTAACCCGCAAGATAGACGAAGCCACCTATGAGGCAAACTCGTCCAAAGTCAAGTGGACGTCCTCGACACCAAATATATGGGCGTTTCGTTTGGCCCAATCACGAGTGATCAAAGAAGCTAGATATCATTAGAACACGGAATGGACTCATACATGGAGGTGGCGAAAAAATCGAAATGCTTACCTTTGTGGAACTTCTTGCTAGCATACTTCTTATAGAAGGCTTCGTGGATGACAGGACGAGCGAGATAGTCGACCATAAGCTCAAAGACGGGCTCGATTTCCGCCTCAGTATATCCAGAATAGTACTCAATAGTCTCATCCTAGGAACAGTTAGCAAAGATCGGGATGCGCATGATTAGATATTCAAACTCACCCATTCACCCCGTTCGAGCATAAGGCGAGCCAGATAAATGGCGGCGGCCGCAACGTGGCTCGGGCGATATGCCATGAAGCGATGGTCAAGAAGACTGACTTCCATCAGATACTTTCCGATTGTCCGGACCTGGATATCGTAGTTGTCCGCCTTGGAGATGCGTCGAAGGAAGTTCATGGGGTTTGGATAGCTGAGATCGTAGTCGAGGACGCCGAGAATGTATCGTTCGGCTTCTAGAATCTCCGACTCTTCAAAGCCGTTATCCGCAATCATCTTGAAGTTGCCAACATGAATGGATACAACCTCCTCGTATTTGCAGGCAATAAACATGGCAGCAACACCAACCAATTGCAAGCGATCAAGCTGAACAACCTTCTTGGAAAGGAAGCGGTCAACGATATTGATGGCTAAGAATAGAGTCTCCGGAAGGAGATGAAACCGCGTATGAACCTCAATCAGCCAGTCGATGAGGATACCTCGAGTGCGCCATCCGATGTCGTCTTGATGATTAATGTACGTGGGGTTCGGCATCGACTTGCACTCGAGATCACGAAGATACTCAAAGATCTCGGTGGCATACTCGGCGGCCATCAAGGGATCATCCAAGTCCTCACTATCCAGATCGACCACGCCCTCCGGTAATTCGCGCACGGTAGCCTGGGTTGGAGGCTGATAAAGAGGCTCAGGCTCAGCACTTTCCTTCTCAATCGGCTCAGGTTTGACGGTCGCCGACTCGGAACGCGCGTGTTTCTTCTGACCATCCTCCGAAGTATGGGCTCTCTTGCGAACGGGTTCGCTGTCTTCGACGGTCACGTCAGCTTTGACGGTGGTAGTTGAGGTTATCTTCCTCTTCTGGGAGGCAACGCCGATAGCGCCTGCGCCAGAGCCTGCACGCTTGACCTCTGTCTTCTTTATCTCCTTGGCAGCAAGAACAGTCCGTGCGGACGTAGATCGAGCGGCTGTGGATCGAGTAACATTCTTCTGGATACCAGTGGGCTGAGCAGCTTTCGAGACCATGCTAATTTTGGCGGCAGCAGGTTTCTTCCCCTCGACGGCATCGGTCTTGCCTACATTACTGACATCTCCGAGGGCAGCGCGTCTCCGACCGGCAGTAGGGTTGGCATTGGCAGCAGAGCGCTTGGACTGCAGGGGTTGCTTGGTGGCTTGGGCAGCATTAGAATCTAGAGAGGCGGCCTTGGCACGTGTCAAACGCGTAGTATGTGTATTCTCGTCATTCTCATTAGCCGCGATGCGCGATCTGGCAATACGACCCTATAGAAATGATGAGAATGCAAACGGAGAGTCACCGGGGGCAAGCACAGGGTTGCAGAGGTTGAGTATCGTGCTTGGCAAAGGCGTATTTTCCAAGCTCACGGGTGAACTTACAGCAGGAGGCATCTTGCTGGTTGGGACAACGCGTGTTAAGATGAGAAACTAATCTTCAACAATGCTAGGCACGGTCAGCTTTGCGGTTCAATTAGTAGCCCGGCTTGGGACGTGGGTTTCTTGTGGCACAACACGGAAGATATAGTTAGAGCGTGTCCTCAGCGCATGATCCGGGACCATGTGGGACAAGCGGTGGGATTAGACGCCGAAAAAACAGGACAAAAACCCGCGTGTAGACAGAGAATAGGGCATGACATGAAAGACAATTGGTTGAAGCAAGAGAATATAGACGAGGATACGAGGAAAAGGCAAGCTGAGTATACCTGAGAAGTCTTCTACGCGGTGCAAGTATCGTTAGGGTTGTGTGGAATACCAATCAGTGCCTGGGGGCGAGGCTATGCTGAACGCGGAGACCTGTGACGGGGTCGAGGAAACAACAGAGCAAAGCGAAGCAAAGTATAGTCGAGCAAAGCAAGCCGTGGCTCTTTACTAACTATGCGCGCTGGTGCAAGTTGAAGTAAGATGTAGAGGTGGAATTGACAAGAGGGGGAAGAAGGAGGATGTGTGTTGTAGTGTTGAATGTGGTGATTGTTGTTGTTGTTGATGATGGATCGATGGAGGTTGAGAAGAGAGAGAGAGGGAGGGTTAGGTCGGGTCAATGATGTTTTTGAGAGCAGAGTGCATTGTTTTGGCGCCAGGCGGTGGAGTTGGGAAGCAAGGTGCACTAACACGCCCGCTGTGTGGTCTGCTACACGCAGGAATAGCAGAGAGAGAAGTAGAGGGTACCTTACCTGGTCAACGATGCGCTAGTGGAAATGGGCCCGCTTTGGCTGTGTTTGTATGGATCGACACGGTCGATAGCGCGACTTGAATCCCTGTTCAAAGCCCTGCTCCGTGTACCCTGTACCTCACTGGCGAGCTTGGCTCCGGGGACGTTTGTTTGGCTAGGCGGGAAGAAACGATTTCAGAAGCCGACGGGGGTGGATGTGGATGCTGAGGCGGTTCTCGCAGTACGCTATAGAGATAGGCCTGTCTACGCTTGACGCGGGACTAGTTTGATACCGACAGTTGCACGACACAGAGGCCTGGACGCGCGGGTGCAAGGCAAGGAGTGTGAGGATGGAATGGATGTCTGTAAGTAATTTGCATAAGAGAGGGAAGAGATGGGCCTGAGTGTTTCAGCACGCGTTCTGCTTTCCCTTGTGTGCGAGGTCAAAAAAGTTGCGAACGGGCGAGGCGTCTGGGGGAAAATATATCTGTGGGTGACAGAGAAGAGAAGATATGGGAGAGAAATGAATGAGCAGTCTCCGACGAACAAGTGAATTATGAACAACAATCAAGCGTACATCGAACAACAATGTAGAATGCAGGACCAGTAGAAAGGCAGCTGGTAGGTTGCTATGGTCATTGAATAGGACACTCCACACCGAGGAAGAGGTACCTACAATCTCAAGACTCAGGGTACCGATCCCAGGTAGGTACATGTAGGGCACCTGCTATCCCCACTACGCGTAGGCAGTTTATAGTGCAGGCAGGCGCTTGTGGGTTGTACCTTGAGTACTTAATCTACCTAGTTCCATTACCTGATACCGAGGAGAATGAGGGGAGAACGCGTTCAATCACGCCCCCACCTGCTGATCCTGCTCTTTCTGGCCCACTTTGGCTCAGAGTCAACAGAGGCAACGACAGAGCAACGGGAGATTTATTGGCCAGCCTTTCCTGCACGTCAGCGGGTTCTGCCCTTGACCAATCCGATGACGTGATCCCGCGCAGACCCGTGTAACTCACCCATGTCCCGCCAGCATTGTGGCTGGAAGCCTCCACTCTACGTCTTTGAGCCTCACGGACCGGGAGAACCGCCATGAGCCACATCAGCCCAGTCCCATTTACCTGACTTGGTTAGGGGCTAGGTACTTGGATACCTACCACATATCCAACGTGCCATCTCGAAGTAGGTACGAAGTTACACATCGAAATACAGCCTTTATTTTCCATCTCTGGATTTTTGGGTCAAACCCGTTGCCTCGCCTCGCTTCGCCCCTCCGGACGGACGGACGGACGGACTCAACAACACACACACGCCGCCTTGCGCCATGATGCTGCAACCGCGGATAGTATCGCTCTCGACGAGGAGGATACTGTCCAGTAGCCCCCAGCTCGCCCATCGTACCTATGCGACAGTTGTCCCAAGAGCCGCATCGCCGCCGAGTCCGACAAGAGGCTTTGCCCCTTCGACGACGTCGGAGGCTGTCACGGCACCGCCCAGATCCGCTGCGAGCCCCAAGTCACAGCGTGAGACGGTCCAGATCCTGCGGACGTACAAGCCTAGAACCCCCGGCGTGCGACATCTCAAGCGTCCCATCAATGACCACCTGTGGAAAGGCAGGCCGTTCCTACCATTGACCTTCCCCAAGAAGGGCATGGCCAAGGGCGGCCGCAACAATACCGGCAAGATTACCGTAAGGCATCGTGGTGGCGGCGCCAAGAGGAGGATAAGAACCGTCGACTTCCACCGCTGGCTCCCCGGCCCACACACGGTCGAGCGCATCGAGTACGACCCCGGCCGCAGCGCCCATATTGCCCTTCTCAACGAGGATGCCACCAAGAAGAAGACCTACATTGTGGCCCCCGAGGGCATGAGGGCTGGCGATGTCGTCCAGAGCTACCGGTCTGGCATTCCGCAGGACCTTCTCGACAGCATGGGTGGTGTCATCGATCCCGGTGTCTTGGCCGCCAAGACGGCTCATCGGGGGAATTGCCTGCCTCTGCACCTCGTCCCCGTCGGCACGCCCGTGTTTAACGTAGGATCTCAGCCCAAGGGGGGTGCTGTCTTTTGCCGCAGCGCCGGCACTTTCGCCGTCGTGGAAAGCAAAGAGGAAGAGATCAGAGATGATGGTGTCAGGGTCATGACCGGAAAATATGTCACGGTGCGACTCCAGAGCGGCGAGATCAGGCGGGTCAGCAAGGATGCCTGTGCGACTATCGGCGTTGCGAGCAATCCCCATCACCACTACCGGCAGCTAGGAAAGGCCGGAAGAAGCAGATGGCTCAACATCCGCCCCACAGTTCGTGGTGTTGCCATGAATAAAGGTAAGACCGCCAGTGCTGGGTAATCAGCCAATGAAGTCTTCCCGAAGTTGTCGCTCACAGACGCTGTATAGTGGACCATCCTCATGGTGGTGGTCGTGGTAAATCGAAGGGTAACCGACACCCAACCAGTCCATGGGGCAGACCGGTAAGGACCCACGCCATGCTTTTTTGCTTTTCTCCTGGTTTGAGCAGGATGACTGACCCCTGCTGCAGGCCAAGGGTGGCTACAAGACACGCCGGACGAGCAATATCAACAAATGGGTGGTTGTACCACGTGTGAGAAACCACGGCAAGCGACGAGACAAGACTGCATAGGTCCCCTGAGCTGCCTCGTCTTGTATTCCCCAGTCGATCTACATGTATAAATTTAGGCATTTGCAGCGTAGCCTAGGTATAGGCTTGTACAATACGCAGACGTGGTATGAATCACGTTTTCGCTGCTGTCAAAATCTTCCTCCGCATGCCTTGTTTAGCGGCATACGAGGTCTGGTTCGCCGACGTCCTTCAAGCCGTCATCTTCGACGCTCGAGACGCTAAGATCCTTGGACAGCACGATCTAACCTAGAAACAGCCTCCAGCACTGACTATATATAGGGGCGCCGACAGAGCGAACAGGAGTTCAAAATAGGTGCTGTCAACATGGGCGTTTTGCTTTTGATTTATGGCTCGGTGGCATCATCCAATGACAAGGGCTTAGCTTGGTCTTTTTCATTTCAGAATGAAGCAAGCTCGGCAACTGAGTGAAGTATTAGCCGCCGCCTCTCAGTCAGATACGCCTGTAGGGAAAGGCCAGCGTCAATCAGACCCTGCAGATATGATCACTTGGCTGCCTAGGTTCGTCTCGTCTTTTACGGCAATTGTGCCAGGATGTACAAACACTTGGTTCCTGCGAGTCAGATCGTGAACTGTCCTGTTCGCATCGAGGCGAGACGACATGTCAACACTCAGCTTAGTAAATTCATGAATCCACAAGGAGATGGCAAGAACGAGAGTTGAATGAAGCCATAGAGCACTTCTGGCAACTGATCAAGGATGGGAAGTACGCCACATTACAGAAGTAACATAAATTCATGGCGTTTGTATTCGCCCAATCGTAGTAATTCGACTCTCAGCAGACTGTGCAGGGACTTCCTCAAATCAGGGTGGCTACTCTGACCTATCTGCCAGACACTGTCATTCATTCTTGATGGTCAGAATATTGAAACTACCACATTCTCTCATCGAGGTTTGAGGGCTGGCGGTTGAAAACCAATGCCAAGCCCTAAGCTCAACGTGGTCAAATCGAGCACCGAGGTATACTTTAAGACATTGCAACTGGCATTCCGGGACAGATTGAAGATGCTTTATCCTCGTGTGACAAGCGAGTGAGCAGATTGTTTCCGATATATCAAATGGCCACCACGTGCTAGATATCACAGAAAGCCGCTCCCCCGCGTCACCCGTTCGAATATCCCATTGGTCCTGTCTCGGTGCACATAGCCTTTGAGATACGGCATGATGTCTCACTACCGGCCGGTATTGCCCTCGAAGTCGTGCATTTAAGGTCCGCAAACCCCCACTTTTCAGTATGCGGCGGCGGCCGTCCGCTGCCCAAGCTTACTTCAAGTCGGAAGTTAAGTAAAGTATACAGTGATGGATACGGATGACGGCTAATCGGCATCATGATATCGGGCCAATCATGTTACGATAAATCCCCGACCAGCACAAGGTATCATCGAGCTTGACATACAATTAACCGATTCCTACTTCATCATATCGCCGAGCCGAGGAGGAGAAGGGCCACACGCTTTGTTCGGAGCTAGTGTAGCGAGGCGCCTCTCCGGCCGCGGAGGATCAACCACACCAGGAACAACAAATCCCGCAATAGGTTAGATAAGTAGGTTACTAGCACGCAATGGCTGGGGGATGGTGCGAGGACGAATTAGTCATGGGCGGGAGGAAAGAAAGAAAAAAAAAAAAAGGTACGGGAAGCGAAAGAACAGTAAAAGCAAGGGCGATCGGTTGTTTTGTAATCCAAATGTCCTGCCCGCGCGCGCATTACGTTACATAATTGGCTAAGGATGGAGATGTTTCCCCGTATGACTCTAGCCTAGTACCCTCGATCCTCCCTCTTTCCTGGCTTATTCCCGATGTAAGCCTGGGGGTGGGCTCGGCTATAAACTGAACGCGAAGCTAGCAGAGGAGCAATTAGATAAGTAGTGTGTAGGTAGGTCGTGTAGTGTAGGTAGTGTATTGGGCAGGGTGATCAGGTGCTGGCGTCGTATTAGGATGTTATTACTCGATTCTAGATAAGTTCTCTTTTAGACCATCGGAGCCGTTTTTGGTTTTTATTTTATAACTTTCTTTGTCAGACTCGTAATGCACTGAAGCTTATTATTGGCCCACAAAGTTCCTCGAAGCAGGGGACTGACTTGCGGAGACCATGTCTAAGCACGATGAACCAGAAATGGAGAGTCCAATGCCGGATGAAGAGCGATTACCGGTAGAACAGCAGCAGCAACAGCAACAGCATCAGCAGGAGGCGGAGGCGGAAAGAGAAGAACAAGGAGAAGAACAGCAGCAGCAAGAACAACAACGAGAACAAGAGGCACCGGCGCAAGTGGAATTCAAAGAAGGAGGATATGGCTGGTAAGAAAACACTACTGCTCATAAATCACCTCATTCATGCCTGGGACGACGTAGCTTATAAATGCAAATCTCAGGGTCGTGGTGGCGGCCGTTGTAAGTGATCTCATCATCCCTGGTTTTTTTTGTTTTTTTTTTGTTTCATTCCGACTCGAAGTTCTTCCCAGACGGAAAATGAATGGATGAAATAAATGACGAACTGACCCGACTTGTCGCGCACTGCAGTTCTTCCTCAACGCCCACACATGGGGTCTTAACTCGGTAGGCCGACCGTCCGCGAGCGACACACATGCTCGAATAGGAATGCGCGCAAGGGCACACTCGCTAACTAGGACCACGCGGTATAGGCGTACGCCGTCTTCCTCGCTTACTACATCCGAACCAATGCCTTCCAGACTACAGATATAGGGTACGCCTTCATAGGAGGATTGTCCCTATCCATAGGTATGGACCGTTCCGGCCCCGGCCCCGGCTCTGTCCCCGTCCCCGTCCCCGTCCCCGTCCCCGTCCCCGTCCCCGTCCCCGTCCCCGTCCCCGTCCGCGACAGGAGCTGCTAACAACGAGACCATTATCAGCCTTTGTCGTCTCGCCGCTGGCGACGTTTCTCGCGGGATGGGATAAGTACGGGACGCGATTAACCATATTCACCGGCGTCATATTCGAGGCGTGAGTACCTACCTATTCACCTGCCTGTTGCCCATTTCTTCACTTTGCGCCGCCCCCAAGACGCAAGCATATCCCGGATGCTAGTTCCAGTTCCAGTTCCAGTTCCAGTTCCAGTTCCGAATCACCAAAGAATCAAGCAAGTGAGTTAGTTTAGCTGACGCAGAGAGAGCGATGGTAAAGAATCGCCTTTGTCGGCTCGTCTTTCGCGACCGAGTTATGGCACATCATCCTCACTCAGGGCATATCCTTTGGTATAGGACTGGGCCTCACGTTCGTGACATCGGCCCCGGTGCCCGCGCAATGGTTCCAGAAGAAACGGTCCCTCGCGAACGGGTGGGTTGCGTCGGGATCCGGGTTCGGCGGTCTCGTCTACTCCCTCGCCACGAACGCTAGTACGTAGTTCTCGTCCGAGTCTCCAACCCCCTCCCCCCTCCTCCCCCGTGTTCTCGGCTCCGGGCCCGGGGGCATCATGCGTTTCCGTGTTACTACTAGTAGAGCGCATACCCGAGATGAACATAACTAACCCCAGGCTTCGCAGTGATACAGAATATCGGGCGTAAGTAAATCTTGCAGTGTCATTGTCTCTTTCCTTTCTAGTAGCTTGAGAGCTCCCGGAATGTCTCGGCACAAGGGTTCGGGAGCATGTTTCGCGAAGAACGAGAAGTGGTGGCTTGAAGAAGAGTAATAACTGACTCCGGCGGCTGGTTATGATAGTGGCCTGGACCTTCCGGACGCTCGCCATCATCTGCTTCGTCGTAAACGGCATCGCGACCTTCTTCATCCGCGACCGCAACAAGGCCCTCCGTTCCGTCCACGTCGCCTTTAACTGGAAGCTGTTCAGACGTCCCAGCTTCATCCTGTTCCAGCTCTGGGTCGGGCTCTCCTTGATCGGGTACACCATCCTCGTCTTCAGCATCGTCGCGTACTGCCAGAACGTGGGCCTCACGCCTTCGCAAGCCTCCCTGGTCGGCGCCCTGTTCAATCGTAGGTTCCGTTCCGCACCTCTCCTCTCCCCTTGAAAGTGTCGCAAAGGGGACGGACTTGTTAACTTCCAGGCATAGTGGCCCAGGGGATCGGACGACCTGCTATCGGGCTCTCGAGCGACACCGTCGGGCGTCTCAACATCGCTAACATAGGCACGCTTCTCAATGGCCTTCTGTGCCTGTTCCTGTGGACGTTCGGGGCGAGGACATTTGCCGGGTGTATTGTCTTTGCGCTGCTCAGTGGCCTCGTAGCCGGCGTTGTGTGGGCGACCGTCTCGCCGATTTGTGCCGAAGTTGTCGGGATTGCGATGATTCCCTCTGGTGAGTCCGCCTTCTACCTATCCGTCGAAAAACCAACGCTGCGAAGCATAGCATAAGATTGCTTGGCTAACTGCGTACAATAGCTCTGTCAGTCACCTGGCTCGTCATGGTCCTCCCAGCCACCTTTGCCGAGGTCATCGGCCTAAGTATACGCACTCCGGGAACATGGGGCTACCGCAATGTGCAGATTTTTACGGGATTCCTGTACGTCGGCGCCTTCCTCTTCGGCTGGATGCTGCGCGCCTGGAAGGTCTGGGAACTCGAACAGGCACATCTAGACAAAGAGCAGCGCGAGCTCGCCATCCGTGACGATGGCGTCGTCCCCTCGACCGGACTGAGGCGCCATGCTAGCCGTGCGTCGACCGTGAAGGAGAAAGTGTTGCATTTAAGGGGGCTCTGGGCCGTACAGCGCGTTTAAGAGACGTTTCTATCTTACCATTAGCCCGTTTGATGTACTAGTCTTCATGAGTTGATGACATATTATGTATAGCCAGTTCCATTTCACAACGAAAGAATTATCAATCTGTTCCGCAGAATTATCCCTGGCGCCTAGAAAATGCCGATTGCGGACACCCTTGATACGCTAGGTAGCATTACCACGGCTTACGCCGGGTGAGGTTTTGTTTATTATTTCCACCATCGAGTTTTCTATCAGCGCGATCAGTTGCTAGCATTCGCAAGCTCAACGGCTTTCTTCGCCGCCTCGTAAAAGTCATCGAAGGCGAAAAGAGGCAGGCCGCTCTCGGCAATGATCTGCTGGCCTTCCTTCTCGTTTGTGCCACGTATGCGGACAACAACCGGCACACTCATCTGCAGGTCACGGAACGCCAGGATGATGCCCCTTGCAATCATGTCTCCCAGTGTCAGCCCGCCGAAAATGTTCACGAAGACGCACTGTATTTTTAATACTGTTAGCGAGTGGCGAGAAATGCCGTTGAGTTCGACGAGAAACCGACTGCAAAAAACGAGAGGGAAGAGAAGAAGAAAAAGAAAGTGATTTGTTGGTTGGCCATGAGGCAAGCGACGCTTACCTTGACCCGCGGATCCTTCAAGATGACCTCGAAACTCTTTTTGACCGTCTCGCTCGTCGCTTTGCCTCCAGTATCTAGGAAGTTCGCGGCCCGACCCCCTACCTGTGCGAGGGCGTCAACCGTGTTCATCGCAAGCCCGGCCCCATTGACGAGCGTCCCAATGTTTGCCATCTCTCCCTCCTCTTTACCGTTTGGCAGTTTGATGTACACAATGCCATCTCTCTCTGCTTCGAGTTCCGCAGCGTCCTCGATGCTCGTGTCTCGTAATGCCTGGATGTCGGCCTGTCGGCTGCCACTGCGATATGCCGCATCGTCGAAGCCAAAGCGCGCCGCCGCGATACCGATTTCGGATCTCGCATTCTGGGCTGCGACGAGGTGGGTTTCTAAAAGATATGCTTCCTTCTCCGCAAACAGAGCAACAAGGCCAGTGACAATAGCACGAAGCGATAGCATAACCTTCTTGTTACCGTTGTCAAGACCAAGCTGTGACGCAATGGCGTCTATATGTAAGCCCCCGGCACCCAGCTCGTAGTCGTAGTCAAATCTCTTTATACTCTTAGGGCTGCCGTCGGTAGATGGAGCGGCTACGATGCAAGGACTGTTAGTCGATCGATTCAAGGTCACAGCGAGCAGGCGGCTCCCGCCTGGTATGAACGCGCTATCGACGACTGGCAGTCCACGCTGTTGTAACAGTTTCAGTGAGACCGACTGTGTTAGATAGATGGATCTTGTCTGCTGCATGCAATTTTTGAGGGGTTGCCAAGTTTGCGTCCTCGTGCTAGTATGAACACCTCGGCGTTGAAAACTCGCTGCCGATGAAGGCGAGCTCGCACTATGTCCTGAGGCCGTTGATCCATCCAGCATGGATTTTAGAACTGGCCCAAACTGGGAAGGGTGGCTCACAATGGCGCAACACGCCCCCTGGAGGACCTTCATCTTATCTTCCGCGGAGGGCTCACTCGGAAGCGTAAAGGCACCGGCATGGCCCATGATCCGGCCCGGGACGGCCTTGATGCCCCCGATTATGGCGGCAATGGGCCTATTTGAGTGCTCAGTGTTGGCTCTGGATACAGAGAATAAGACAGACCTCTTGGTGTACAGAGGTTCCAACTCACTTGGGTCTCTCAGTCCTTGCTCGGTATTCCCGGATCCAGTCCGCCGCCTCGATCTCGGCCTCGCCTCCAATCTCGCCTACTAGTGCAATGGCCGTCGTGTTTGGATCCTCCGCCAGAATCTGAAGGCCGTCTCTGAGGGTCGTACCAGGGAGTATATCTCCGCCAACCCCTATGCACATGCTCTGACCAAGACCAGATCTGAGGGTGGAAGCGGCAGCTGCCGTCACAAGGATTCTTAGCTGGTGTCTTCCCACGGTGCGTGCATGAGAAGGCAATGAGTGTCACCTTCGTAGCTGAGAGTGCCTGATCGCGCCACGATGCCTACGCACCCGGGCTCGAAACATGGCAATGGTTGAAAGCCTAGGGGCGGTCGTCAGCACTACCGTTTCGTCAATCAGAAGACGCACACGCACCTATTCTGCATTTTCCGACGGCAGATATGATGCCAGGCGAATTGGCGCCAACAAGCCTCGACTTAGTCTGCGTTTTGAGCATGGCGTGTATCTAGAGACGCCCGTCATCAGTGTATTCTCTCATTCGCTATGGACAAGTCCTTGTAAGCCCTCACCCGTATCATATCGTGCAGGGGGATATGCTCTGCGACGGCGACTATCAAGGGGACCTCGGCTTCGATGGCCTCCTCAATGGCGGCCGTCGCCTGATGAGCTGCAACGTAGATGCCCGTAGCGTCGGGCTTGAGAATTTCCATTGCCTATGGACGAATCCTAGCTTAGTATATCGTCATTTGCATTTTCTTTCCTCGCGACAAACAAAAAGAATGAAAATAGGAGAGGATGCTTTCTTATGTTTCGTCACACCTTTCGAACTGTGGGCAGGACCGGTAGTCCGAGGTGTTCTCCCTCACGCCCCGGCCGAACGCCGCCGACTATGTTCGTCCCCCATTCTATAGACTCCTTGGCATTGGCGGTTGCTTGTCTTCCTGTCCCAGCCGGAATTAGTTTGGAATCCTTTGTGAGGCTGAAGACATGTGCCGTCCACACCGCAGGGGAGGGAGCAGACCTGTAAATCCCTGGAATATCACTCGCGTGTGGCGGCCGACCTTGAGGTTTCCGAGTGTCAAATGAGCATGGTGACGTTCCGTGGAGCTGCTGCTAAGACTGCGTTTAGGAGTGGCTCGCCCAGTCTGTCTCAGTAACTCGCCTCGGACCCCGAGGTGTATCACACTACGTATCATCGTGTAAGGACTTCTGCAGACCCATACAACCAAGTAGCCTATGAATCGAGAATCAAGGAGTTGAAGCAATTGGTCTTGAAGATACTGAGGCACGAGAGCTGGGAGTCGTTCCGCGACCCGCTGCGTCGCCAAGAGGGATTAAGCCGGCTTTAACGAAGAGCTTCTTTTCAACGTAACATAAATACATGAATACCTACTTACTTAGTACCACCCAGACATGCATGCATGCGTGTCTTGATATGAAAAACGCTAATGTTGCTTGGAAAATGGAATAGGTATGAGGTGAGTGTTACATGGCATCGAGGTGAGAGCCCCAACATGTTCCCTCCTTGGCATTGCCCCCCGGGAAATTGTCATGACGATACTTGGAGCGGTCCGAGTTTACGTGACAGGACAATACAATGCCCCATCCGACTATCGAAGATATGCTGCTGGCGACATAGTAGTGTACGGCATCGCTCGTTCCTGGGTATTTGGTACTATACACGGCGGGCTTCAGCAGAGGCAAAAGACCACCAACTTGACCGCCCTCCCCATGCTCTCAAGAATAAAACGAATGCTATGAACTCGTTCCCCCACCTTGGGGCCCCGATGTCTGTGGTTTTGCACTTGGTTCTTCGGCGAACCCCAAGTTCTTGAAGTCGTCTCGGGCCATCAGGTTCCTACCGTTGATCAAGATCAGCATCGGCGCAGGCGGCGGGCGACCGGGCCATGAGAGAGATGATGCAAGGTGGCTCGTACCGGTCCATTCGACATGAGAGATATGACTTGGCCAGGTTGCGGCACTCTTCATCATTCATGCCCTTCACCTTCTTGATGCAAGACAGATAGCGGGTCATGACGTGCTTACACTCGCCTGGCCGTCGTCGTGGCAGCCGTTAGTTGGGCGAGGACGACTTGGGAGCCGGCAGACAAACGTACCATCGTGGTCCAGAGGAAAGCTGCCGCGCTCGGGACTGCAGGTCGGATGGTTAGCATCGGGCCTGAGAGCGCGTGGGAAGTAGGTAGGCGAGCGAGGTTGATCTCCGTGAGCTTACGGAACTGGCTTTCCTGCGTAGGCGCCCGAACCTGGGCTGCCGAAGGAACTCATGCGACTGTTGACTGCCAATGGCTATGATATGAATTGCGCAATGTCTCCTACAGCGTCGTGTCGTTCGATTCATATGAGCGGTACTTGGATGTGTGAAGCTTCGTTCACAGGCGGGCCTACCTACAACCTGGGCAGTCTATACGCCAATCCCAGCCCCTAAAAAGCCCATTCTACAGCCACATATGCGGGGTTCAACAGGTGAAATACAGCACATAAACTGGTAGAAATAGACCTACTGGATAGTGCCTACTAGTAGTAGGAGGTACCTAGGACTATCGATACGATGGAGGTACTGATACTTTTTGTAGAACATCAGTGTACACACATGGAGGTGCGTACTTGTCTTATTTGCTGCGGTACATCATATGGCCAATGTAGGTACTTAGTGTACTGGGTACTTGACAAGAAATTACCTAACCTCAATGACGGGTCTATTTCTTTCTAGGTATTTACATTTACATTGCGAATACTCGCACCTAAGGCATCAGGTATCGCATAATTTCTGGCTTCCCGGTTCGACAGGACAAGTCGTGAGGTAATCGCTCCGAGCAAATACAAAAATACTGCACCACCTACCTAACCATCCTGCTCCTCCATAGAGAGCTTCTCGATCGCTGCGCTGCGCCCAAACTCGCCACCGGCAGCATAACATCATTGGCGATAATGAATTGTTGACGCCCGAGTACGATTCAAGAACAATGCGCCTTCAACGCTGCCGGCAAGCGACGGCCCTCTTCATCCTCCCCACAGCCATAGCCATCGCGACTTCGACAATAACAACAATACCCACGACGCAAGCACTAGCCGATCCGATCGACCCGTTGGGATACTCCGACGCTCTCGACTTCTTCCCCATCCGTCGCAGAGATGTCATCTGCCCGGCCAACTACTTTAGCTGCGAAGACAGGGGAGCCCAGTTCAAGGGCGCATGCTGCCAGAATGGTCAGACATGCTCTCTAGATGCCCAGCAGAACGCCGCATGCTGTCCGACGACGTGAGTTCCCCCCCCTACTTCCGCCCTCACGCTCTCCTGCTCTTGCTCTTCCGGGAGTAGATATCCAGTTGACGACTAATTATGGGGTTTCCAGGGCAACGTGCACCGGAGTGGCCCCGGGCGGCGGACCCACGGCCACGGCCTCCTACGTGTCAAACCAGTACTTCGCCTTCCCCATCATACCGACGTCCTTCAGCAACGCGGCAGCATGCACCGCGGCCCTGCGCGACTGCTCCTCGAACTACAACGCGTGCGTGAAGGACCTGGAGGGCGCCGGCGCCGGATATGGCGTGACCATCCAAGTCCCGGGAGCCGGGGGCACCACGGTGGCGCAAGCGCAGACGACGCTCCCGTCGGCGACGGCGACCTCGGTGTGCTCGACTCTCTCGCTCCAGGCTTGTCACGGCCTGAGCAACGGACTATGCCGCGCCGGTGTCCAGGGCGGGGTGACGGTGGGCAGCGAGAACGGTGCACCACGGCCTACGGCGGCTTGCGTGGCTGGCGTTATTGCTGGGGTGGGCCTCGGCATCGTCGGCGGACGGTTATAGCGCGAGCGAGCGAGAGAGAGAGAGAGTGGGATGCATACATACGCCCGAGCACTGGATGCTTGCTGCTTGACGCAGGGCGAGGGAACGGAACGACGTTACGATTATGATGACTGGGCTGTCGTCTTTTGTTTTAAATATATACCGAGTCTTTACGACTATAGGATCGCTACCCCGAGCGAGGGCTGCTACGAAAAACACATATAACTAGGCAAATGAAATGAAAGCACTGCCAAATGCCCCATATTAGATTTTATTACGGCGTTAAGAGAATGAGATGGGATAACGTGAGATCATCCTCGTTCGTGACTTTGTCGACTCAGGTGCCTCATCTCGGGCCTCATGACTTCGGTCCTCGCCGAGACCTTGCCATTGAGTCCGTGGGTAGTCTGGACTAGGGCATTGATTCATTCGTGAGGGTTGGTTACCTTGTTGATTGGCTCGATGCCTATCATCTATTGTCTTATCCGGGCACCTTCGCGGGTGGTTGCAAGCAAGCCAAGGAAGCCTTCAACTTCAACGCGCAGCAGCGGTTTACGAAGGTTACAACGAAGCCAAACGAAGCCAACAAACCCCATTCAACCTGGACGCGCTATTCAGAGATTATCGCACAGACTGTATTTAACTGCAACAAACCTTGAAGACAGCTGCGTTTACCAGATCGTCAGGAACTTCAGCGAGCCGTTTCAGGTTGAATATCAACTTGGTAGCTGGCAAACCTTGATTGGCTATCCCTTTACTACCTACTACGTTCACGTCTCTTTTCACTGTCACATTAGTTAGAGGACCTAGTGGACGCCCTTATAACAAATCGCTAGCTACCAAGTTGATACGTCAGTTGGACGTCTGAATGAGTGATGAAAAGATAGATGTGGTAAAACGTTGCCAACGTCAGGATTGGCTCTTGATTGCGGTCCGGCTCCTCTATTTAAAGGATGTCTGCTAGGGCAGGGTATCTTGCTGAAGCAGAGCATCTTGTTGGGCTGTGATAAAAGATAATGCGTAGTGGATTTATAAGTCTGTATTTCCTCTTAACGTATCCCTTTAAAGAAAGAGAAGAGGGTAAAGGGATAGTAAAAGAAAAGTCTGCAGAATCTAGATCAACGTCTGCCTGTGTGAAGGGGATATCTTGTAAACAAATTTGTAGATAATAGATGTCCTGTTAGTCAGGCTCTAAAAACGCAACGTCTTGCAAGAGGACCTAGTGAGGATGGACTGCCGCGTCCTGTATCTCCTAAGGGGGTTCCTGCTCCTCTGGGAACAGCTTAAAAACACCGACCAGAGCTTGCCGGAAAGACCACCTGTCTAACTTCCATATGACTGGGTAAGGGGGAAGTGGTGCTGACGTCCGCGTACTTCGTCCTGACGGGTTGAGTGCCCAGATAAAACAATAAAGTGCCCGGTTTATAACGCCTTTTTGTTTTAAACATTTTATATCTTATACCTATGTTTGACTAGGGAGTGGTTATTTTAAGTGAGCGGTTATATGTGTATAGTGAAATAAGCTTATTATAAACAGCCGGCCGAGGTGCTAAAATAACTGGTGGCGGGCCTGACTATGAGGAAAAGTCGAGATCCAGGCTAGCCCTCCATCTCCTTCGTCCTAAACAGTGGTGCCTGGTTAACAAGCCTTATAAGGCTCTGATAAGGTAACATATATAACCCCTATCGTTACCATCCACATCATGTCGGGTGTCCTTACCTAATACAACTTCATATCCCCTCTAGAACGGCACACGCTCAGTAAAAAACGCAATACTAATTTTTAAAGAACTAAAAAAACTGGCTAAAGAATTATTCACCTCGGAGGCATCAATTCAAGTACTGCTTCCTAAGATTGGCGAAGGTTTCCCAGCTGTCAGAGGTGAGTCTTATCACGTCCGAGTCTCTGGTTGTTCGCGGACCGTAGGTGCCTCTGTGTGCCTGGATTTTGGACATATGATGATCAAATTCGAGGCCCTGGTGATGTCCGTTTCTTCTTTTGTGATATCGATCGAACCCTTGAACGGGAACTTCCCGTTTGGGGAGTTGGCGTACTCCATCTTCTACAGGACGTCGTAGGCGTCCTAGTGCCAAACTCTCGATCGCTGTCAAAATGTACCAAACGAATCACGATACATCAGTGTAGATACCTCAAGAAAAAGGTGTCAAAACGGTTGCAAGAATAGCCAAACAACTGAGGGGATTGCAAACAAACTCCTAAGTGTAGGTCTGCCAGCTGTAAAACATCGATCTGCTCGCTTTGTCACTATCGTCGACTACATAATTAAGTGCCCCTTCGGCACCAGTACTTGAAAGTGGAACAGGATAGGTATCTTTATACACCCAATAGAACGATAATATCATGCTCGGGAAATAGTTTCATTGGTCTGCGTACACCATGCTGTACCAGTTTTATTCCACTTTTAAGTACTGGTGCCGAAGGGGCACTTAATTAGATAATATCGTTTGTTTACAAAGTTGGAGGTTATATCTCCTCGGCCAATCAGGGCCAATGTTCCTAGGTACCTGTTTAAGCATACTCCGTGTGCCGAGGTCCACCACCAGATTCCCCACGACTGCCAAGCTTTCGCGAGCCGCCCTTGTATCTGGGAAAGGCGTGCCTAAAACCACATCGTTGTAGCATAGCATTGTGAACGAAACGCCAGATCTGTTCGAAGCACCTAATGCAAGAACATTTATTTCACAAGGCACCAGGGTTTTAAATACTTACCTAATATGAGAGCTTTCGAGGACGCGATCGGAGCCGCAAGCGCTGCCGAAGAGATTCCGGGCGCGGTTGTCTGTGCTACTGATAAAGCCGGTAAGCTGAGGACTACATATGCTGGTCTAGGTTACCTGCTTGCCCGTCCGTTCGAGAGGCGACTAAGAACCCTCATCGTCTCCCCTTGCCCCGGCGCATAAATGGAAAATTGATAGGTTGCCAGGGAGAATCAAATATGCGAGGGCCTTCGGTAAGCGGTCGGTCCGTGCCGGCGCTGACCAGTCTCCCCTCCAACTTGACTCCGTCATGTGGATCGCATCTTGCACGAAGGTGGTGACGGCCCTGGCAGTCCTTCAATGCTGCGAACGTGGTCTCTTGACGCTAGATGGGCCCATCTACGACGTGCTCCCCGAGTTTCGCGGTCTGCCCGTCATCAAGCGCTTCAATGACGACGGCAGCCCCGTACTCGTGCCTCACACGAATACCCTTACGCTGCGCCACATGCTCAACCACTCCTCGGGCATGGCATATGACGAGACCCATCCGAAATTGATGGCATGGCATAAATGGCACCGCACCCTTCCAAATCGGATCAACGCCGTGGAGGGCCGCTTTAGCTACCCGCTTGTCTTCGAGCCCGGCGACTCGTGGTGCTATGGCGCTGGTGTGGACTGGGCCGGCGTCGCCGTTGAGCGTGTCAATGGGGGCATCAGCTTACAGCGCTATTTCGAGGAAAACATCTTTTGCAAAGTGGGGGCGCGCGATATCGTCTTCTCCAGTCACATGTATGCTCGGCCGGATCTACAAGCCAGGGTCGTAGATATGAGCAAGCGGGATCCCAAGAGCCCCGAAAGGGTCATCCGTAGCAACGCGCGGCCGCAGCACAACGAGAGGGGAGGCTGCTTCGGTGGGTTAGGGCTATTCGCCACCCCTGTAGATTACCTAAAGATCCTCAGTGGGATTCTCACCACCGGCGATGACCAACGACTGCTTAGCAAGACGGGCGCTGAAGAGTTCTTCAGGCCATGTCTCAGCCAGAAGGCCAAAGCGGCACTGAACGCAACCCTGAGGGTCGAAGAGAATCGGGTAGGCATGGGGAACATCCCCGCTTCGGGGACCAAGAACTGGGCTCTGGGCGGCATTATCAACGAGGCAGACATCCCAGGCGGCAGAAGAGCTGGAACTATGACTTGGACCGGCTTGCCAAATCTCACATGGGTGAGTGTTGGCCCCTCGCTCCATCTTGGTGGTGCTTGCTGACGAGAGTACTCATTTTTTTTAGTTTGTGGATAGGTCATCAGGACTATGTGGACTCTACGCTGGGCAGCTATATCCTGCGGGGGACGCGAAGACGGGAGAGCTCTGTAGCCTGTTTGAGCAGGGAATTTACAATATGCTATCAAAAGCATCACCCAGGCTGTGATATGCTAGGAGGATGACGTCGCCTCGAGGGCCGCGGGTCAGGTCGTAGAGCTGATCAAGTCATAGATAGAACTTCCGGGCGAGGATATAAAGAAGAGGGAGGCGAATCTATAGTTACTTACCTACTACTTAGTAGGTAGCTATGGTCCCTATCTCTTTGGGTGCTGACTCGGCGTAGGTAGTGCATGCTTTGATCTTCGCACAATCCATCTCCCATTCAGCCTGTTTTTCTGTCATGGCGGGCGAGCCATCTTCGTCCACTTCGCCATATTTGTTATTGAGCTTGTGTAGAATTGATGGATTTGGGGGTGGGTGGAGTGAGCGCAGCCACGTGGATCATCAGTGGCAGTGGAATGCCAAAAGGTCCCTGCGGGCGGAGGATGAGCGGTCGGTAAGGCAGATCGAAAGATATGAGTGAAAGAAACAAATAACAATTGACTGTCGCAGTAGACTGTCGAATCAAGCGCAACAATCCGCTAGCTACCATTGTAGCAGGATGCCGATCTGCATGCTAAGATGGCTGTATCTTTCTGTATTCGAGTTGTAGTTATAGGATAGGTAGATTATTCCACCCTTCAGTCACTAAGCCAAGTTGGCACCTAAAGAGATCGATCAGATAGTACTGCGGCCAAGGAAGGGGTTGCGTGAGTCGTGACTGGAGACAATAAAACGACCCCTATCAATCATTTAACTCTGGTCAAAAGCCGCACCAAAAGGAATACCATTTTCAAGGCATATTAGATACTAAACTTAAGTGTACTTCGTAATAAATAAGTATTCTGTCTGTCGTTGATCATTTGACAAGTTTCGGCCTGGATGAAGACTAAAAAAAAGTACGCCAAGAACACCTACCCGATCAGGTCGCTGTTGAGATTAATTCTCCAAGTTGATTGGCTGGACTGGAAACTCTCAATTCAGGGCGCGCACGCTATGGAAGTGGAACTACGAAGGTTGGGGCCAAATTCAAAGAGCGGGCTTGGCAGGGTCCATATAGTGTAAATAAAATATAAGCAACGCAGCTAACTGGGCGTGCACAGTCCGAAACGGTCTGGCATAATATAAGCGGTCCGGTACGCTTCAATTAAAGCAGAGATGTTATGCGCATCGGGCCGTCAGAGCTTTCTGCTAGATCGTCTCGGACTGCAGGGGTGTGTTTATAGTGTCGCTCTTATTTCATTTGCACTATGCATACCCTGCCAAACCCGCTCCGTGAATTTGGCCCCGACCTTCGTAGCCTTGATAAGATAAGATACCTTGAGGAAATCGATAAGAAATTTTGGTCGCGAGAGCAAGCAGACGCAAGCTCAAGAAGAAGAGTGGTACCTCAGCTTTCCAACAAAATACTTTGATTGTGTGTTTGGCTGTGATATGCCATCTCACGACCTAAGCGCTGCCGACCTACAGAAGACAGAAACGAGCTCTGTGATAATATAACGCAAAGGCAGATCCAAGCGCCTTGATCCTGCAACCCTGCCTCCTCCAAACCACGCGTCGGGCTCCTCACCAGCCCAGACCGGCCGACTGAGTCTCTCAAAACGACCGACCCGAGGGAGCGCAACAACGAGATGGCGTCTTCCCAAGTCACGCTCCGCAGCGACGCTGCTGCTTCACTCCTCGAGCCGGAGAAGACCCTGCGCGCCTCCGCAGCCCTCGTTGCGCACCTGAAGAGTGAGGCCGAGACGAAGGCCGCGAGCGCATCCAAGAAAGATCTCCTCGCAGAAAACGACGACGACAACGCCGCTTCTCTCGGCGAGACCCCGGTGCTAGTCACCTTCACCACCAAGCGCCACCCCATTGAATCCCGCAATCTCAAGCGTGCGTGTTTTGAGCTTGCTGCTTCCCGCGTTCCCCGGCGCACCCCTTCGTTCTGACAATCGGCCCAGCTACCAAGATCCCCACCCCGTTCCCAATCGAGACCGACCCGGATATGCGAATATGTCTGATAGTCGCCGATGTTCGTGTCCCAAACCTGCGCCGCGTTCGGCCGAGCTTCTGAAATACCTTGCTGACTTGATGAAGCCCCAACGCCACTACAAGAACCTGGTTGCGGACCCCGAGTTCCCCGACGACCTTCGCAAGAACGTGTCGAGAATAATCGACTTCGGCAAACTCAAGAAGAAGTTTACTGCGTGTAATAAAGCTCCCACCACCGGCGCCTGAGCCTCCGCTTACCTGGACATGGCAGATGAGAACCAAAGAGCGCTCTACGCTGAGCATGACATATTTCGTAAGTTACGTTTTTGGTCTCTTGGCCCATCGAGAATGCTGACGAGTGGTGGTTGAAGTGGGCGATACGTAGGTCTTGAGCATATCTCGTGACGAATGTCGAGGACTAATGATACCAGGCGCATTATAAATCGTCTCCCCGGCTGTAAGTAATACCTTCACTTTTCGTTCTTGCCGATTGCAAAGCGACCTCCCCTCTACCAACTTATGCCGCGCGAGAATCTCGATATTCGGTCGGATGTTTTGAGGACTTAGCCTTGGAACTAGTTGTTGACATTTGGTGTTTGTAGTACTAGGGAAAACATTTTATAAAAGCCAGAAGTAAGTTTTCTGCGGTCTTTCCAAAACAATGTTTCGACTTTCTCTCTCTCTTTTCGACTCTTTCATTTCTTTCTCTTTTATCTCTTATCCATAATAGCCACAACTAACCCCATTTTCAAGGAAGCGACCCATACCAATCGAGATACAGGCTCGTATACCCAAGGTACATCAACTAAACGAAGTGATTTCCTTTGAGCATAGGCAGAACCAAACTGACCATTTTATGCGTTCAGTCAGGTGGCAAACGTGTCAAGCCTGCCAAAGGCGAGGTGAACTCGTGTACAGCAATCCAGCTATCTGGGGAGATCAAGCGAGCAGTGAGTATTCCGCTGGAGGAACGATACTATTCTGAATCCAAGAGACTGACTGTTGCAAAAAGGTAGCAGCGGCGCTTGTTAATCTATCGCCCTCCACCAACCATGCTGTCAAGATTGGTTACGCTTCGTGGAAACCGGAAGAATTGGCAGCGAATGCGGAAAAAGTCGTCTCTGTGAGTATTTCACGTTCAGCTCTGTGCTGGAACTTTACTAATTTAGTGCCCTAGGTCATGGTCAACAAACTGATTTCTGGAGGGCGAAAAAACATTAGGGTATGTTTATAAAACGGCGAATTACAACGAGAATATTTGTTCGTGTCCAATACTAACTTACGATTTTCAACTAGAGCATCTATCTCAAAGGTGATAACCACCATACTTGTCGATTTTTCTTATTAGCTAACTCTTGCCAAGGCCCAGAGACAGTGGCTTTGCCCATATATTTGACGGATGAGCTGTGGGTAGATAAGGAAAAAGACGTACTGACTGAAGACGCGGAGAAGGCCAAAGCCTTGCTGGCGGCGGAGAAGGCGAACGTTGGCAAGAAGCGCAAGTCAGTGGAGAGCACTACGGTAAAGTCGGAGCCGGCGACGAAGAAGTCTAAGAAAGCAAAGCCCGCCAAGCTACCGGAGAGCAACGATGATAAACTCGACAAGGAGATTGCGGACCGCAAGGCCGCCCTGAAGAAGCAGAAGAAGGCCGCGAAGAAGGCTCTGGATGTATAATATAAGATGGCGAGGCACAAATTGGAGTTGGGATTTTGATAAGTAGCAATGGATGAGCCTGCATCCGTTTCGCACGAAATAGGGCTACATTCACGGATCAAAAAAATATTGCCATGCTCAATGGGCAAAGGAACGTAGTCCCGTACGGCTGCGCCTCTTGTTTGTCCGCGCAAGGGATTATTAGGGTCGGAGTGTCCCATAACACCCTTGGGAGAGACAAGGCATTCCACGTCCTATACTGACAACTTGACCAACCCAAAATCTGTATTACACGTCACTCTGTAGGTGAGGGGATATATATAAGTAACGGCAGCCCAAACTCCAAAAAAACGCCCCGACTGAATAATAACATTCTTCTCCTCACGAAGAGCCGCTCACAGTTCGCCTGCGGTATCGGGTTCCCTCGACCGAGTCTTGTAGGGGCCGAAGAAATCGGTAAACACCTCGGTCAGGACGTGGTCGTCGAGCTGCATGTGATCGCCCGGGGCGGTCATGAACTTCAGGCCGCCCTTCCTGTCGAGGGCGCGCAGGCCGATCCAGTCCTCCTGGTACAGCTTGCGGGCGCGCAGGGGAGTGCTCTCGCCGCCGCTGACGTCCTCGAACCAGCTCGTCTCCTTGGGCACGACGGTGGTGTCGTCCTCGAACATGTACAGGACGAGGTTCTCGAGGGCGGCGATGTTGCGGGCGTACGTCTCGTTCTTGAGGACGCGCTCGTTGTTGATGTCGGCCAGGAAGTTGGAGTACTCGAGGTAGCTATCGAGGTCGGCGGGGTCGCGGAAGTACTGGGCGGGCACGAGCCGCGACTGCACATAGGCGGCCCAGGTCTGGCCGTGCAGCAGGGCCATGGCGCCCCGGCACAGCCAGTCGGTGGCGCCGCAGGTGCGGTAGTCGACGATGCCGTTGTGCTGGCTGCCGAAGGTCACGAGGCTGCGGACGGGCGGGGCGTTGCAGCGCTCGACGTAGCCGCGCAGGAACTGGCCGCCCTGGCTGAAGCCCACGGCGTCGATGGCGGGCGCCGTCGACAGGATCGGGTGGGCGGCGAGGTCGGCGCAGACCTTGGCGAGCTGCTCGGTGACGTTGCCGTAGAAGGTGGCGCGGCGGTCGTTCTCGGCGCTGTCGTCGACCCGTATGAAGTAGACGAAGGTCCCGGGGTTGACGGCCTCGATGAGCTGGCCGACCTGTTGGATGCCCTCGGCGGCGTAGGTGTCGCCTAGGCCGTGCCAGATGACGACGGGCAGCGGGGTGTCATCGTTGTCCTCGGCGGTGCTCGAGACGAGGGGCTGTTGCCGTGATGCGGGCTCGGCGGTTGCGGCGGGGAGGAATCCCGTGATGGCTGCGAGGAGTGGGAGGGTTTGGCGGAGGGAAGGCATCTCGACGGTGCTTGGTGGGAAGGCGGGAGGATGAAGAGATAAGGCGCCCTATATCATTCGTATTGCATGGAGGATATACCTCTCTCGATGACCGGCAGGCAGAGCGGGTAGTCTGCGGTCCAGTGGTATTGTTGTGGAGTCTGCGATGTTGATGACAGTTGATGGTAACTTGTAAATGATGAAGAGGTTCAAGTTGAGTGATGGCGACCTTTTGCGAGTCTGCCTAAGTACCTTACCGAGCTAGGACTCAGGAGGTTGGTTTGTTTCCAGGTAGGTGCTGTCAGAGTGCTGATTGGTCTGTTTCGTGGAAGCTTCGGTACTCCAACCTTATGTACCTTGTGTGGGTATGTACTAGTGCGCCACTAGTGTAGTGTAGTGTACGACGTCTTTTATCTTGGCTTCTGCCACACTGTACCTCGTACCTCTTCAGAGGCACTTGGTACAGACATATTCGAATAATCTACAACGAACAGCCTCGTGGACCACCTCACTTGCTCGTCAGTTTATGCGCTCGTTCAGTACCCGTCCGCTACCTGTCCCTGTCCCCCTTGAGGCTGCCACCCATGCTGGCCTAGTCACATCGCGAGATCGCCACTTGACAGCAGCATGGCCTTAACCGACTCCCAGATGGGGGACGCGTCCGACGCCGATGTTGGCGGTGCCTCTGCCTCTGTCGCTGGCTCCGGCGACGGCTCCGCCTCAGGCCCAGCTTCAGGGTCAGGCGTCTCGGGCCCTGGCTCTACTGTCCCGCCTATTGGCGTCATCAAGTCCGGCCGCCAATATCTCCACGAGAACACCATCCGTCGCAAGCTGGCCCGTCTGGACACCGACCTCTCTAGGGACGAGGCTGCGCGTCTCCAGGGTGTCCAGCTCATTGAAGACGTGCGCAACGTCCTGCAGCTGTGCGTCTTCCACCCCGTCCCCTTCCCCGTCCCGATCCCTGATCTTCCCGCTGGCCTTCATCCTGACGTCCCTCTTGACCTCCTGATCTTCTGACTCTCGTCATATCTCAAGCCCTATCATCACCTACATCGCCGCGTGCGGCTACTATCACCGCTTCCGCCTGGAAATTGACCCCAAGACGTACCAGTGGCACGATGCCGCCCTGGCCTGTCTCTTCGTGGCCTGCAAGTCCGAGGACACGCTGAAGAAGTCCCGAGATATCTTGTGCGCTAATCACAACATCAAGAATCCGGACCGCATCACTACCCCCGATGACAAGGTGAGCCGTCCACGCCCACGACAACATTCCGCTTCTGACATCTGACTTCTGGCTCTTTGTTAGCTCTTTGACCAGGGCTCCAAGATGCTGATTGGTCTTGAACGCCAAGTCATCGAGACGTTGAGGTTCGACTTCCAGGTCCGCAATCCTTTCAAGATGTTGGCCAAGATCGTTAAAGTTGTTCTTGGCCCCGACGGGGACGGGTGCGATTTTTTCGTCGAGTCTTTCAAGGTCGCAATCGACATGTACAAGACTTTTGCCCCCCTCAAGCACACCACCTTCACCTGCGCCTTTACTATTGCCAGGCTCACGGCCCTCATGACTGGAATGCACCAGAAGATCTTCGCCAATCTGGACCCCACCGAGTATTACACGTGCGAGGACTGGGTAGCCGAGGTTATGCTCGACGTCCTCGACCTCTACACCGACCATGCTCGTTCGACCCTACTCGGTCAAGAGATCAACCCCCAGGCCTTCATCGATGCCAAGATCAAGGTCAATCAACAGCTGGAGAAAGCACAAACCCCCCGCTACCAGAACTTCTGCACTCAATGTGAACGTGAAGGGTTTACGAGTCCATGTTCCACCGACTCGGCTACATCTCCAGCCAGCCCCGCAGGAACGAATAGCACCATCAAGCACGGTCCCCGGGGGGTTGACGGCACCTATCGTTTCCTATTCGACGCCGACGAAGTCCGTCGAGAGAAGGCAGCATATGCCGAGTATACGAAAGACGAATGGGAAGAATGGAAGGAGGAAGTGGAGGAGCCTGTTCCAGAGCGCGAGAATCGCCGTCGTACCGACCTCGGCCCTGAGCCTCGGGCCCCTCCTCGCGAACCCCGTGGATCTCGAGGATCTCGCGGCCACGGCCGTGGACGTGGTCGAGGACGAGGTGGGTGTGGCCCCGGCTGGAACCCTCGTGATCGGCATGGCCACCGCGGTCGTGGCCGCGGTGGCGGCGGCGGCGGCGGTGGTGGTTCCTACTAAGGCTCAAGGCACGTTTTTGGATCGACACGGCAACACCTCCCCGTTTACTATTTCACTTCAATCATTGCGTCTCTGGTTTAGGATGGTGACAAGTCTTTCGATTACAGCTATCTTAATTGCATGGGCGGACCGGCGTTTTTCAGGAAGATACCCATTCGCATTTCAGGCGGTCGCCTTTGCTACCTGTTCGGTCTCTTTTTTGGAAGATTTAGGTAGCATTCAAAAGTACCTTGTTTAGACAAGGGCATTAGACTCGGGGCATACTCATGCCCTCTCCCACTCAAGAACCGCCCTTCAAAGCTTCAACTCCCTGTATATAGTGCTTCTAAACTTGGACAATCAGCATCGCAATGAAAGTTGGTTGGCCGACAGTGCTTCGCACAGTGTTCGACTAAGTACTCAGAGTGTCCCACCACTCCGCAATGACTTCAAGGCTCAATTCCACCTCGCCAAGTCAGCCTCCCTTGTCACCCAAAACACATAACCCACTCGCAACCTTAATCGGAGACCCTCAAGGCGTATCTGGGGTCGACACCGGGAGGCTGGTTGAAATGAACAGGAAGCTCTAACTGGCCAGAGACCGTCTCAGAGGCCACGTCTTCCATCCGTTCCGATTGCCTATGTAAAATCCCATCATGCCACGAAAGGTCTGCCACCCCTCGTAACGCCACAGGCGGATAAGCGCAAGAGTCGTCTCCTCTGCTTCCTCAGACTGCGTGGATGGTTCTCCCCCTAGAACGGAAATGAGAGTCGCTGCTGACACGCAGAGAGAGTCGAGCAGGTCAGGCTCCCCGCCAACGCGACGCAGAACCGGGAGAACCAGCAGCGCTCGCGGGCGCGGCGTAGGGAGCACCTCGCGAGCCTGGAGGCGCGGGTGCGCGACTTCGAGCAGAGGGGGGTCCGGGCCTCGGCGGAGATGCAGCGCGCCGCGCGCGAGGTCACGTGGGTGAACGAGCGGCTGGTCGAGCTGCTGGCCGAGAGAGGCGTGGCGAGGGGCGAGGTGGACGAGTTCTTGCGACGGCGGAGAGAAGAGATGGGACGCGGGAGTACCGTCGGGGACTCCCCCCGCTACCTGGATCTGAATCGGGGATCCGGATCTTGCCGTGGGTCTCGGGGGGAAGTCGCTCGTGTGGTCTCGGCTGTGGTGGCGGAGGGGGCCTCGAGTTCTGAAACTGGGGCACGCGAGGGTGCTAGGACGGGGGCCGGGGCGGATGACATGTCTGGACGAAGTCGCGTCAGTAGCTCTGGACCAGACCGACAGAGTATTGATATGGATACACGCATAGAGGTGGGCACGAGCGTGGATATGAGCACTCCAGCACGTGCGAAGTGCGGCGATGATAAGCATGTCTGCGACGGTACGTCCAAAGCACCAAAACGATGCGCCGATACCGACGAGGGCTCCAGCGCGCTCCTCACGTCGTGTGACGATGCTGCGAGCATCATTGCGCGATTTCAGGGCCACGGCGACGTGTTGCATGCTCGAGAGACGCTGGGGTGTGGCGATGCGACGAACTGCCATGTCAAGAACACGCGCTTGTTCCAGCTGATGGATGAGGCCTGACCTGACGCCCCCGGCGCGCGCTGCAGCAGCCAAGAGAACGGTCTAAGTAGAGGCTTCTTCACCACGGCGTAGATTGTTGATCTACCGCAATAGGTGATGCATACGCATACATACATCCGGTTCTCAACGCCAACCTCATGGATTGTTTCGGCGTTCATGTTAAGATCACTACTTACGACTACGAATAGTGCACGGCGATGAAATTGAGCACGTGCTATTTCTGTACATACGGCTTCTCGATATTATCACTACCCCCCGTGTACAATAGATTATTATTTCTATACGAGACGGACGCACCGGACGGGCGAGCAATACCGACCAGTTCTTACACATTTTGGAAAAGACTGCGGTCAGACAGATGAAACCCCGACGCTGATTAACGAGAAATTCAGCACCGGGCCTCTTGTGCGATATAAATGGTATATATAAGTATCGACTTATCTCGGTCATAAAGGCAGCGTTTACATGTTAACGGGCATTGGTTACTTGGGTAATAATGTCTTGAGGAAGAGGGTCTATCTGAAGAAGAAATGACGCTCTGATTACCTACTTACTTACCTACTGAAGTACTTATATTCCATATTCACGTTCCCTTTCGCGGTATCTTGAAATCAGCTATGCGCACCATGTTTCCGGCTTAACTGACTACCTAGAAAGGCACCCGCGAACTAAGCCGGAAGAAAGTCGGGATCGGTAGGGAAAGCAAGGGAGAAAGGATGACATGCGGTAATATGAGTAGCTAAATTATGGTTATCATGGAGTTGCCCTTCTTTTTCTTGGCGGCGAGAACAGGAGATGGGTCGCTGTCACGCCCCGTATCTGATTGGCCAGAATCGAGCAGACCTGCCACCGCTCCACTCTAGCTAGATACCGTTGCGTGTAAGTCGCCGCTCTTCAGATAATTATGTGAAGATATGTTGTAAGTCAGGGGACCTACGATTCCAGGCTCTGTGAAATAATAAGTATAAGTAGGGTACCAGGTATGAACACACCTCCTTCTCATATGCAAGAACATCAGTCACGTCGCTTGACCAAGAACACGCAGCGCTCCCAACCTTCGTTTCTCCATCCCATCGCTATTGCCATCATGATCGACAAAGCATTGAGAAGCCCGAATGTCGGGCCACAAGCAACTGAAGAGGCCGTGGTCCATGCCGATGAGGAAAATAAAATTAGCTGTAACGTGGCCGCCTCTGATACCGAGAGCCAAAAAAACACCTCCGGAGATCTCCCGCCGGATGCCAATGCGCAGTCGGCGTTCAAGTCTCTCGGCTGGCTGGACAGGTATCTTGCCGTCTGGATCCTGCTTTCCATCATAATTGGCATCCTCTTGGGCAACTTCGCTCCCGGTGCGGCGGCGGCACTTGATCGGGGGAGGTTTGTGGGAGTTTCCGTGCCTATAGGTGAGTTGTGCCATCTCTCTCCTATTCGTACCTACCACCTGAGCTCGTGTTCTCGACTTATACTATTACGTGCTCGAAGGCGGACAATATGAATGCAAAACTGGGAGTGTTACTGGTAGCCATGCTAATCTAATGCTCCATCCCTTCGTCTGCTTTAGCCGTGGGACTTCTCGTCATGATGTACCCGATCCTGTGCAAGGTTCGATTCGAAGCGTTGGCCGACCTGTTTTCGCACCGGGGCATCTGGAAGCAGATAGGGTTCAGCGTCTTGACGAACTGGATCGTGGCTCCGTTTCTCATGGTTCGTTTATCTCTCCCCCTTTGGTCTTCCTCTGACCCTCCATCTGTGACGGTAGAATGGCCCGCGACAATTCTTCGATATTAATTAAGCATTGTGGCTAATCCCCCTCGGGCTGTAATTAGTTGGCACTCGCGTGGGCCACTCTGCCTGACCAGCCGGATCTCCGAACGGGTCTGATTCTCGTCGGGCTCGGCCGGTGCATCGCGATGGTATGAATCCAAAAAGAAAGAATCTAGTTACCAATGGGTAGACCATCTAACAGAAAGCGAACCTCTAGGTCTTAATATGGACAGAGCTCGCGGGGGGCGACGGGGAGTATTGCGCGATCCTCGTAGCCGTCAATTCGATCCTCCAAGTCGTCCTGTTCGCGCCCCTAGCCGTCTTCTTCATCCGCGTCATCAGCCACGGATCCGAAGAACTCGACGTCCCGTACGACGTGGTGGCGACCAGCGTGGCCGTCTTCCTCGGCCTCCCCTTCGGCGCCGCGCTGGTATCGCGCTTCGGCCTGCGCGCCCTCGCCGGCCCGGAATGGTACCAGAACGTCTTCCTCCGGTTCGTCGCCCCCTGGTCCCTGATCGGCCTGCTGTACACCATCATAGTGCTCTTCGCCTACCAGGGCCAGCAGGTCGTCCACCAGGTCGTGTCCGTCGTGCGCGTCGCCGTCCCGCTCGTGCTGTACTTCGTCACCATCTTCTTCCTCACGCTGTGGGCGACGTACCACGCCGGCTTTGGCTATAAGCTCGGCACCACGCAGAGCTTCACGGCTGCCAGCAACAATTTCGAGCTGGCTATTGCTGTCGCCGTCGCCGTCTATGGTCCCTATAGCGGCCAGGCGCTTGCCTCTACGGTGGGCCCCCTGATTGAGGTGCCCGTCTTGTTGGGGCTGGTGTATGTAGTCAAGTGGATTGGGAAGAGGTGGGGTTGGAAAGAGTAAAGTTGACCGACTGTATATTTGGACAAAGGTGAAAGGTATTGCTTCATTCTTCAGGGGGTATGAGATGACCCCTATCGGATACTTAGGGCCAACTGAGAACGTCACAGTATTATAGAAGTAGCTGCTGACAGTCAAGTGTCCAACTCGAAAATGATGTACCTTTGCCACTGAGTTCAAGTGGTGTATCGGTATAGTGCCGCAGTTGTATTCTGTGATAGAGGAGGTCAAAGCACAGCCTTCGTGGACATAGCAAGTTGGTCTCTCCCTCTCCATCGATGTCTTAGACAGTTACCGTGATACTAGTTCCCATAGCCCGAAGATAGACTAAGAGGAGGTAGTTCCGAGGCGTCTTCTCACGCCATGTGACGTGCCTTGGCCTCGTTCACTACGACTTCGGTAACACAATTTGTCAGGCCCCTTACTACCGTTTTAGACGAGGCAAAAACCCTTACGAGTCTAGCTCACTATTCAGTACCGCTCTTGGTAATCATAACCCGGTATTTATAATATTGACTCGTTTATTACCTCCGACTTCGATCCGAACTTTGCCTAATTTTCACGCTTACCCGGCGCCGTCAGATGCTGCCGTGAGGTTTTGGGTCGATCGCGGATGGCCGGGGCTGTTCTCCGCGATCGAGGCTTTATTCGGTGCGCACCAACGTGCGAGCACGCGGGCGCCTTAAAATAGACATGCTGTGCTATCGATCGTACAAACGGCAAGCCAAATGTCAGGTGAGTCCCTGGCAGCCGAGATCCCTCGTCAACGAGGCGTAGGGAGGGAAGAGCATTCCAAATACCCTCGTACCGCCGTAGGCCTTGAAGCGAGTGCAAATATACCCAGTTTCAAGGCTCTGATAGCTTCGGTCAAACATGGCACTTTTCGTTAGGCCTCCAATCACATCTCACCGCTTAAGTCATACGAGGCTAGACATCAAGGAAATTGGTCCAACATGAAGTCATCGTTATTTGGGGCGTCAGGCTTCATTGTGATTATTCTGCGCCTGTTTAGAAGGGCCACGAAGGCCAAATTTAGAAAGTAATCAAGTTAGCCTCTGGAAATAATAACACTGCTACCCTCTCGTACGTTTCAAAGTCGTGGAGGTCTGCTTTGGTGCTCTACAAGTGATACGCCGTTGTGAATTTTAGGCACCCAATAACGAGCGAGTTACGCAAGACACGAGGATGAGCGATTGCTTTACAGCAAATCATGGCTTAAGCCACCTCCCGGTTGACCGAGCCAGCTTCCGTGAGCGCCCCCAAGGCGGATGCGACAGTCTGCTACACCGAGATTGACACATTGTCTAGTACCGGCCCGAGAGCCTCGAAACAGTCCCCTTGACAGGTTTCCGGTCGCTTCGAAAAGGGGGAAAAGCAAAGGGAGTGTCGGTGTGTTGCTCATCATGTCTAGTCCCTGCTTATCTAGACGATTATATCCTTATTAATTCCTTATATTACATACAGCCTGCAGGTAGGAGCCGAAGTCGCCGGTATCGTGTCTGGGCCGCCTTCCATCACTATATTCGTCTTACGTACCCGTGTGCGTTTTATCAGTACAACAACACGCAACATATAGACCTCACCGTTATAGCTATATTAGTTGGGGCTTACAGAAACAACCTAGGAGGTCGCGACAGAGAGAGAATGCCACCGATCCCGCTCGTTAGTTTTTTTTTTTTTTTGCGTAGCATGACACATGGCATGTGACCAAAAATGCTGTTTGGCGGATATATATGCCATGAATCATTGCTCTAGCAGCACCAACATTGTTCACTTGCACAACACTGGTAGATATGGGCACGTGTCATACCTGGTTCAAGATATGTTTACCGCTTTACGATAGATATTCCGAGCGTCACCGTTTGCCGAAAGCCGGCACCGTCACTCTGGTTTCATGGCTTGGGAAATTCACGATTCCGGCGTAACACTGCCCTGGTATTGGAAAACAAGTGTTACCCACGTGCTTGACGGCATAGATAGGTACTCCAAGCTTCGCGTAAAGCGTAACAAATTAATAATAATGTCGTTGAACCTTCCGCAACACATTGGGGCACGAGACGCTTTGACGGCTTGGCGACATGAACGTGTCCATGCGGGAAGCCGTGTGGACATGGGCCTCCATCTGTTTGAAACTGATTTGCTGTCCCTCGACAAGTAATGAGGCGAAGGCCTATCGGTAGACATCCGGCTCAGCTAAGCGCTGATAGGGGCCTCCACAACGCTCGGTGAAAAGAAAAGAGGCGGGCCCCATCGGATCGACAGGGCACGTCGAGTACATTCTCGACCGACGCGATCTAAGGCCGGTGAGTGGATGTTTACCAGACATTCACTCTCAGTGCCGCGAATCTGGGATTTCGGAGAGTTCTCGGATTCTACATGGGGTAAACATGTTCTTACCTGGTCGCTGGTAATTGTGGCTGGGAATCGCCCAGCAGCTTGACCTACATTATCAGACATTCGTGAAAGGTTTCCATTCGAGTTTATCCTACGGAGAAGGATCAGCCTGGGTTCCGTCGCACCTAGCATAGATATATGCGTGGGTACGTATCAATCACGCATCAGCGCTATAATGCAGTCCCATACTAACATCTGAACGCAGTACTCGAGTTGTCGTGTTGTTAGTCTCTATAATCTTCAAGCTTCTGAACATGCGCCCGGTCTTAACTGTAGCAACATGATTCACATTACATCCCTAGGCGACAGAATCTTCAGAACGGTGTTTGGAACCCTGCTTCAAAGACCCGGTCAGCCTAGCCGGCGGCTCTGATCGAAGTGAGATGTCTGGATACCATTTCCTCTGTACGCATGCTTTCTGCCGTAGCTCACTTGTTTATCGGGTCAGCTAGAAGCTCAAGTGTCCAGCGAGATTGTAATAGGCATCAATCTCGGCCTTGTGATGATATCAGCGGTTGCTATCAGCTTCGTACAGACGCTCGCTCGCGTAACGGAAAGGGGAGCTCTGTCAGAGGGTCGATCCGAGTCTTCATATAGTATTGCGTTGGGGTCACTGATAAAACAGGAATTGGACAGTGCCGCTTACTGTCACATTTTCCTCTGGCCAACGATGAGTTGCTTACACAGCCGCGATTCACCGGTCGTGCCATACATCGATTTGCATATTTTCCCGTGACCACTCATGGCCCAGCTGGAAGATCAGGTGCGTTTCAGCTAGTCGCGGCCGTTTTGATGCTCAACATTCCACACAAACAAGTAGGGCAATGTGCCATCGCATCGTGTTCCGGAAGTGCTGGGGGAGGATGGTTATGAGCTTGTTTTTATCTCGCTTCTCAGATAAAGGAATTTGTAACTCCTATAGGGTGGCAAAGGTACCTGCTCACCGGCAGTCCTATATGCTTAGCTGTTACAAGTCCTTGAGAGGCAGTTCACGTCAGAGCCTAACACACACACACACACACACACACAAGAACTCTACCGAATAAAGAAGAACACCGTTCTAACTTGGCAGCAAGCTACCACACGTTCCAGGATCTGCCCGAGAACGGAATGAGGTCAATGATTATTGGCGACCAATTGACGAGTATAGCAAATGGTGCAGAGCGACCTCTCACGAAACTAGCTGCAGTGTTGTCGCCAAACCGGAGCCAGTTCTGTCACCACGCACTTGGTGTTCTCTGGATGATGACCTAACATGGCGTGGTTGGGCTATGAGGATGATATCTATATCAATAGGCACCATGTCTGCCTAGGCAAGCATGATGTCTTCATTATCAAGTATAGCCTACCTTCATCAAAATAACATCAGTATTTACCAATGGCATCCCCGGATCAAGAATCTTACCTTCGCGAGCCCCTGAATCCGTACAGGGCGGACTACGATAATGGTTTGCAGATGTGGTCCGAATCCGAGACTTGGTCGCGGTACATCCGAGAGAAAAATCGTATCATAAAACGTGCTGACTGGCGTTCTCAGAGGAACGGACGAGACACAGAGATTCCACCCGACAGGGACATACAAGAACAATACGGACTGCTCCGAGATACTCGGCGGATACCAAGAGATGTGTCGTGCCGCGGCCATGACTACCAGATCCTAGTCGACAACAAGGTCATCACAGAAGATGTGAACGTTGTCGTCGTCTACCAAAAGACAGTCCGGGAAGCTGAGCCCGGGACGCTCCCGTGCATATTCTATATCCATGGTGGATGTCGCTATGGGGGCACCCCCTACTCAGGGTACTTGGAGCGAGCCAAGCAGTGGGCCACCTACTTCAACGCCATTGCGGTCAGTGTCGAGTATCGTCTATCACCAAACCAGTCGGACGAATCTCCTACGGGAGAAGAGCCTACAAACGACTGCTTTGACGCTTTGACGTGGGTCTATCACCAGCTGGGAGCCAACGAGGACAGTATTTTGAAGTATGCTAGTCGGACAAAGATGATTGTCTTTGGAACCTCCGCAGGGGGTGGATGTAAGTTGTTATTCCGGCCTCCGTCATCTATAACAGCACAATATCTGTACAGATTATGAGCGTTTCCTGGGAGGCTCGCCCTCCCGAAAGAAGACATCAGAGGTCTGCGTATAGCGGCAATTACTGAGCCTAGGTATTGTAGTGGCCGCCTCGACTGTCATAAAGTGGTGCCAAGAGCAGCGTGAAGGAACCGGTAGAGCACCTGGGGGGCTCCATGGGCTTATCCTGGAAGCACCCCAGCTCGACGACCGATGTAACACTCAATCTCAAGAGAAATTCAAGTACGGGAACATGTTTACATCAGGAGACGCGCTTCGAGGATGGGACGCGTCTCTCGGAATTCGCAGGGGTACCGAGCAAGTCAGTGTCTTTGAAGCTCCCGCTCGGGCATCAGAGGCGGATGTGCAAGGCCTCCCGCCGACCTATATCGACGTCGGAGCAGCGGAACCTTTCAGGGACGAGGCCTTGGCCTTCAGCAACACGCTCCGGAGCGCTAAGGTGGATGTTGAGATGAATGTCTGGGACGGTGGATTTCACGGCTTCTTCACGGCAGAGCCTAATGCACTCGTTTCGCGGCTCTGCGAACTGACAAAGCTGAAGTGGCTCGGCCGACGTCTAGGAATCCAAAACGAGCACATTGACAACGAGTACGAGGAGGTCAAGAAAGCGTATGACTCCAGGGGGAAGGAGGCAAGAGGGCTGACTGCGTGAGGGGGTTAGATCTTAAGGAAGCTGAAGTTTCAAGTCTCCTTTTGTCCGCAATGGGTCTCATCATCTATGTCGTTTTGTCAGGTTAGGTCAGTTCGTAGGAAACTGGAAGTTAACTTGAAGAGGGTCAGGTACTCGACGTGCGTACGTTCTGTCTAGTCCACTTGTCGGTGGGGTCATCAGCTGGTGGGAGGCTCGGGAGGGTGGTTGGTGGGGGGGGGGGGGGGGGGGGGTGATGATGAGGGCAGGTGAGGGATGAATGAGCTAGGGCCACATGCGTAGCAAGCACCAGGGCTAGGGTAGATACAAGTAAGGTACATGCTAGACACAAAGTTCCGCGCAATTCATACGATGTATCCCGTACGGACAATGTACATTGATGTCCCTAGTGCGGGACTGCCTCGGGTACTTAGATACACCTCGCAGATACCACCTGGGTACGAAGTGGTAGGAAGTAGGAGGGGGAATCTCTCCCACTAAACCGACCTGACCTTAACGCCCACTTTCTCGCCCAACTCACCACAATCATCATCGTCATCGTTGCTGCTTCGTAGCTTCTTCATCCTGCGCAGCTCACACCCCCTTTGTTTCCTCTCCCCTCCTAGGTCTATAGGAATTTCCAGTCGCCCTCAATTCCGTCATAACCCCCAGCATAGGACCCGTGTCTCTCAAGACCGTATCCGTCGTTGTCGTCGTATATCATCAGTTCCGCAGCATCGCAGCATCACAGCATCCCTAGCTACCTAGTTCGTTATTCAGGTCCTGGCAACATGGCACCGCCTCCCTCTGCCAACCTGCCCCTGGGCGAGAGGATTCTCGCTCTCGCTCAAACGCTGCAATGTATGTTATCCGCCCGACTCAGTTTAGAACTATCGCTAACCTTGACGCGCCCATTGCAGTCGCCTGGTTTAGCGGGTACGTGAAATAGCCACCTCAGCCCGACCACGCCGGACTGGACGGGTCCAAATAGCAGCCCGACCTCGTCAACAACGACAAGAACGAGCACTATCACATCAGCATAGAAGAAGAGACGGCTAACAGTTTCCGTGGCAGGCATCTTGTTCTCATCCTCTGCATTGTCCGCTATCTGCTGTCATATGTCACCTTCAACTATTATAGCGGTTGGGCCCGGTTCACTTACCGTCTCTCATTTCTCTCTGCTGCTTTGACATACGGCATAGTTGTCTATAAGACTTGGCGTGCGAGGCAAAAGGTTGGAGCCAAATACCCGGGTGGTGTTATAGGCATCTTGTCCGACGAGAACGTTCAGTATCTCGGTATGTCATCCGTGGTTGCGCCTCTTCACCCGCACTATTCACATTCCCGCTAACCTACCGGCCTACCTACAGTCCTGGCCCTCGTCTGGCTTCTAGCACCTCAATACCCCCTCGCATTGCTGCCCTACGGCATCTACTCCGTCTTCCACGTTGCGACCTACACACGCAGTAACGTCATTCCCACCATCCAGCCCAACAAAGCCCCCGCTAGTGCTCCTGCTGCTGGTGCCAAGCCGCAAGCCAACCCCCTCGCCGAAGCCATTGGATCCTTCGTCAAGTCGTACTACGATGCCTCCATGTCCGTTGTCTCAGCCCTCGAGATCCTTCTCTGGGGCCGCATCTTCCTTTCCGCCCTGCTTTTTCAGAGTCGTTCTTGGCTACTGCTCGGCTTGTACACCGCCTTCCTTCGAGCTCGGTTCTCCCAAAGCACTCACGTCCAGAACTCTTTCAACGCGTTAGAACTCCGTGTGGACTCGTTGGTTGGAGCCCAGGGCACCCCACCTGCTGCACGATCTGTCTGGGAAGGCATCAAAGGAGCCACACGCCAATTCTATGTCCTCACGGATGTTAGCAAGTACATCAATGGCTCTAACGTGCCCAAGAAAACATCCTAGACACAAGGCAATCGGGGCCTCGGGCAAGGCGTGCATTCGAAACACGTGCGATGCTAAGGTGACACTACGAAAAGCAAAGCCACGCCAAGAAGATGAGTGCAGTCAAGGTTGCAAATAATGGATCCCAATAATTTCAATCTTGACTCGAGAAGTGCAGCTAGGATATGAAGAGGGTATAAGATGGCGCAGTAATGACACCCGGGTTCGCGCATGGCAGGGGCTGGAAAATTGTCGGACTGGGGTATTTGGTTCTGGTTTCCCCAGGCGTTAGGGGAGAATGGTCAGTGTAGAGCAAATGGAGTAAGTACTTTACTTTACTATACGTTCTATACCTATCATGAGTGTAAGCCAATGGACGTTATCAATGCGAATTTTGGAGTATTATAAGCCTCAAGTTGTCAGTACTCGGTCCCTCCCCCCTTCGCAGCTTGTATGGTGGTGTAGCGGGAAGCACGTTGTGAAAATGATAAGGTGGCCTCCGGAGCATGTGAACCAGTAGACGTGGGCTTGTAGACCCAGGATGATCCGACATACTAGTTTACTGTTAATGAACTTGACTCGAATGAACACATCCGGCTTGGGTGTATCGCGTGTACTCGCGACATGTGGTGAGCCTCCCATTGGTCAATCTTGGTTTGCGAATCCTCAACGGGAAAATGTAACCATGAATAACTAATTACATGTAAATGCTCACTTGGTTTATGAAGCCCTCGAGCTTAAGCTACATATTTCAATAATAGTATGTAAGTAGTATAAAATCAATGCTTGTTTAAGGATAGTATGAATGAAGAACATTATAAGTTAGCAAGTAATGAGATGATATTTACGACGAAATCTAGCGCTATCCGTTCCTTATAGCCTGATACGTCGTGCTAGCGAATCGTTCAGAGGACTGGACATATAGGTGAGGGGCGAGGGAAAACCTGCTAGCTTGTCAAAACCAACACAGGTTCCTGAAATGCATATATAGAAATACAGACTCCTGTGACAGAAATCGACTTGCGCGAGGGTATCAGCCGGGCACAATTCAAATGAGCGACAGGGCGCGCTGAATGCTGGTCAGATTAACGATTGGGTGACGGTGCTGCGAAAGAATTGTCTACGCAGCGCGAGAGCCGCGTCAGAGCGGCATCTTTGAGAGGTCATTTGCCAGTTCCTGGCCGAGCCGATACGAGATTAGCTTCTTATATTGCTACGAGTCACATGATCTCCGATCCCACTCTGTCCGACTCAAGACGACAAACCTCCACTAACGCCGAGATTCTTCGGTGAGGTTTTTGTAGGCCATGTTGAAGGGAAGAGAAACCACCCGGCTCTCGATGTCCTGTTGAAACTAGAAATATGTACATATAGAGGTGCTCTAATGTGGTTTATCCACTGGTTTATCCCATATGTATCAAGTAATTATGCTTTATCGGGGTCCATGATTTGATGACGTCAATTGACGACTAGCTCTATTTCGGAGCTTAAGCCTGTCTAGAGAGGTCTTCCCCGCGAGCTCCAGCGTCCATGTAACCAAGTATTGTAGGTATATCCCTTGCGTATATCCTTAATTACAACCTAAAACACTCCCCTCGAAACAAGACCTTCACATCGTATCCCTCATCGACAACCAAATTGAAAGTATATATACTAGACATAGGGAATCCAACGGTACCAACTCGGACTGGCAAAGAAATATGTAAAGATTATTACAGTCCTCGCATGAACTGAGTCTTGCCTGCCTACATATCTATGATCCAACTCCAGCCGCCTCATTCTTTGATTCTCGACCCATAGTCATTCATAGCCATAGCCATGGCCTCGTTGCTGAGGCAGATCGTAGCAGGACCTCGTGCCAGGCACCCCGAGGCTGGCCTGGACTTGTGCTATGTGACTGACAACATCATTGCAACGTATGACGCCAAGAACAAGAACGACACGTTCATCCGGGCTCGCACGTGCTAACATGGGACGCAGCTCTGGCCCTTCGCAGACGTACCCGCAACGCGCCTATCGCAATCCCCTCGACCGCCTCGTCAGGTTCCTCGATGGCCAACACGACAAGAATTGGGCCATATGGGAATTCCGCGCCGAGGGCACTGGCTATCCCGACGGGCTCGTCTACAACCGAATACGGCACTACCCCTGGCCTGACCACCACCCACCGCCTTTCCGATTAGTTCCCATGATCATAGCGAGCATGCGGAATTGGCTGAGCGGGAACGACCTTGGCGCTGATGTGCCGGGCGTTTCCGAACACGAGTCCAAGCTGGCTACGCAGGTCCTGGGCGCGCTCAAGGACAAGAAGAACGAGCGAGTCGTCGTCGTGCATTGCAAGGCCGGAAAGGGTAGAAGTGGAACCATGGCATGCAGTTATCTGATAGCCGAGTGCGGATGGACGCCTGAGGCAGCCGCCGCAAGATTCACGGAGCGGAGAATGAGACCGAACTTTGGCCCCGGCGTGTCAATCCCGAGTCAGCTGCGATGGTTGACGTATGTCGACCGTTGGACCAAGGGAGGTAAGAAATACATCGATCGCGAGGTCGAAGTCCTCGAGATCCATGTCTGGGGTATGCGCCATGGGGTGAAGCTTGCTGTGGAAGGGTTCGTGGACCAGGGCAAGAAAATCAAGGTCTTTCACACTTTCACAAAGAAAGAACGTCTTGTCGTCGAGGGGAACGCGCCTGGTGGTGCTGGGGTGATTGACTTGATGTACGAAATGGCAGGCTATGGCTCCAGCCCTACTACCGAGCAGAAGGACTCGGGAGAGACTGGAGATACGAGTGATCACGCCAACGCGAACAATACGACGACGTCTCCAACTGGAAGCGACAAGCTAATCTCGACAGCCTCGAAGACAAGCTCTGCCAAGAATTCACCCAAACTTATCTCTCCCACTGGGCCAACCCAGTCCAAAAATTCAGGGAGTAACAGTCCCTCGGGATCGGTCACTACACCGCCTTCGACGTCGCTTCCCGATGACAACAGCGAGACAGACCCCGGCGGAATGGCAGTCATCTTCAAACCTGAAGTCCCAATCCGTATTCCTACCAGTGACATCAATATCACACTTGAGCGACGGCACCGGGCGCCAAGGTCAGTGGGCCTTACTATGGTCACGGCCGTTGCTCATGTTTGGTTTAATACCTTTTTTGAGGGTAATGGACCAGAGCAGGACGGCATACCAGATGAAACCGGCGTCTTTCAGATTGACTGGGACAAACTGGACGGCATCAAAGGCTCCAGCCAGAAAGGCACCCGAGCAGCAGATAGGATTGCTGTTGTCTGGAAATCAATCGTCCCTGATGATGGCAGGCAGGAAGAAGTAATCGGCCAACCTGGCATCCATGCTCCCGTACCTCAGATGCCGGCCGCTGACTGGAAGGGTGATAATCACGAAGACCCCGAAAAAGAAAAGCACCTTGGCCTTCGGGTGCAGAGCCCGGATAGCGAAGGCAACAGCAGGGCGAGCAGCGTCATCGACGGGGCTTTGAGTGGAAACGAGAGCACCGCCAAGGGAACCGATGACGACCTAGCAGGCATAAAGTCCGATGTTACCCCTGATGAAGAGGTTGGTGCTGTAGGTAGAATAGGGAGCGGCTAGACGCATGGCAAAGAGCACAGCGAGAACTCACTTATAGCATATAATGACACACTGCTGAATTCCAAAGATGTTTGTGCTTGGGGGCCCACAACATATTTGAGTGATGAACGAGAACATATACTCTTGATCCGGAAGGGGGCCAGCGGCGTCATTTGCCCTCTGGCACAATCTTGTCGTGGAACTAAGAATAACGATGCTTTCTGCTTTGTTTTTATAATTATAGCAGTAATATATGATGAGGAGACGCCCAGAGACACGACACAGATTGCTAATGGCTCTGGGAGGCTGATATTTTAGACACTTCCAGTCTAATTAAGTTATGCTGACAAGAGCGACAACCAGCTAGATGCAAAACACATCCGGAGCAAATCATGCACCCTCTACCCACGGTTGTAGGCCCCTCGCCATTGACCACCTCATGACAACAAGGACGTTGCTAATTATAGCAAACGCTGAACGGAACTGATGGTCCGAGACATATTATCGATCCTCTTCATCGTCACGTCCCACGATGGGGCCGCGCCCCCGAGATGAGTCGTGTGAGCTTGGTCACTCGACTCGTGGCAAACCCTGCGCTGCCGCAGCGCCTCCGCCATCTGCGTCCACAGCTGCGCCGACATCATGGTGACGAGAGCCATGTACATGGATATGGTAGCCCGCGGCAACGGCGGCTCGCTGAAGTCCACGCACAGGGCTGGGGAGCTGACACCGCCGAGCCCGCCGACGTGGAGCTGGGGGAGGAGTATGCCGGCCGTCGAGGGGAATGCCGCGGGCGAGCCTTTGATACACCGCTTCATGGCTTCGAAGATGGACTCGTAGATCTTGGCGAGGCGGCAGTGGCATGAGAGGAACAGGAGCATGGTCGCTTCATCGAGGTGAGAGAACGGATCGTCGGCTCCCGACGATGACGGCATCTCCTCCGCCTCCAGCCAAGGCTCGAACTCGAGCATCGGAGGTTCTGGACGTGGTTTGAATGCCGAGTCTGGCCTCTGCAATAAACAGGGGGAAATCGTAATAGCTCTCGTGGCGGTTTGGAAGGACGATGATTCGTGACAATCCATCGTCGTCGGAAGCAAGTCACCCATAACGTCGATCAGCTGATTCGTGACACGAAAGACCTCGTCGAGGGAAAATAGTGCCGCCCTCCTTGCCTCCCTATCTAATATGATGCAGGGGTCACCAACAGCTTGGGACGGTATGATGGATGAGAGTTTACTGGCGCATTCATAGAGTGCCATATTTAAGCTTGTCAATCGCGCGGTCGTCGAGGTCAAGGTCCTTATTTTTCCGAAGCTTGTATAATTGTTATAATCACCAAAATGGCAGCGATCGAGGAAATCGAGTGAGTGGCCAATTTCAACGCCACCCATCGCATCTTGGTGAATAGGGGTAGGGGTGGTGTTTAAGGCCATTTCATGACCATGGCTTAGTGGATGTGTGTTTAGGGGTTCGGCGATTTGACCTGAACTGCATAGTACCGGCTGACTGATTCCCATAGGGAGTTTAGGATCGGGATAGTGATATCCTAGATTGAAAACGTATTAATAATTGCAACTGGGCGGAGCATCGGCATGATGCATCCCAGTCAGAGACTTACCCAGACCCTCGGCACCGCTCATTTCCACGGGCTGGAAAGAGGACCAGTCGCACTCAGCATTCTCTGGCACTGGAATTCCAGTTTGTCGCATGTCCGACATTGCTGGAACAGCAGCCGGGACCAGGCCCGATGGTCTTAGCCAAGCAGCGGGACCTTTCCGCGAAGGCCTGGACTGGGTAGCGCGACGTTCACGTGGGCTGTAGAGACATTCCGCCTTTAAATTGGCGCATCGCTCACAGCGGTTGTGGCCTTTCACCTTGATACATCGGAGTTTCTGTTGGTGGCAACGATTGCAGGCCGATCGGGTCTTGGGGCGGCTCATTTGGGCTTGGGCGGATGGAATCGCCGATGCTTGGCCGTACATAGAGTACATAGAGGGTTGGTTATTGGTTAACTGTAATTGTTCCACGATTAATAATGTTTCAATTCACAGCCTAGACAGCTATAAGAGTTGAACGCCAGGAACGTTGAAGCCCGGGACGCGACTTTGATCGGTCTGTCTCACGTGCGGTCTCTTCCATTATCCGGGTGGTCCGTCAAGTTCGGCCCCGCCCATGCGGGTTCGGCGTTTTCTAGCCAATCACATAGCTTTCACGTCTGTCCGGGAAACGCCGAATCGATGTGATATGCTATCACGCTACCTCCTAGAGTCTTAGAGAACCGCGTCTCTACTTCATTTTTTCACTTATATTCTATATAAAATGAGCTAGAATGTTGCTTAGAGTTGTTGATTAATGTAGATATATGAAAGCACTTATCCTGCATCGAATGTAGTTTCTAGACTTACACCCGCATCGACCAGGCCCCAAAGTGCCCTACTATAATAAAAGATTCTTGAAATCAGTTCCCTAGACTTTTCAAAAGAAATATATTATCTACTCATTGAAAGAGCCGGACAAGATGGTTTCCCTCTCGGTTGTCCGCGCGTCCAACTCCTTGATCTCTTCCACCTTCCCCCCTGGCTTGGTTGCCCTCTTCGTTGGAGCAACCAGCGGCATCGGGGAGGCGACCCTGAAGAAATTCGCACAGCACACCACTCGTCCACGAGCATATTTCGTCGGCCGTTCCCAGGAAGCTGCGGACCGTATTGTGGCCGAGTGCCGGGCGCTCAACCCGGACGGTCTCTATATTTTCCGAAAGGCCGATGTGAGCTTGATCGGCACTGTTGACGAAGTGTGCGAGGAAATCAAGGCGAAGGAGCAAGCTATCAATCTTCTATTCCTCAGCTGCGGTGTCCCCAGCATGGATCGTAGCAGTAAGCCCTTCATGATCAACCCCCAGTCCCTGGATATTCGCATGGTCCATAGATATAAACGAGTCTTTCTAGATAAGCTAAATGTTTTATTATAGAAACGGCTGAGGACATTCACCTGCTCGCTGCCTTGGCCTACTATACCCGTGCTCGCTTCATCGCCAACCTCCTTCCTCTAATCCAACGTGCGCCGGCCCTCCGTCGCGTCGTCACGGTCGCAGGAGGCGGACACGAAAGCGAGCTTGACACGACCGATCTTCCGGCTCTACGAGTCCCACTTGACAATATCCGCGGGCATCTTACATCGCTGATAACCCTTGGTCTGGAGGGTGTCGCGCAGAGCGCACCCGATGTCTCGTTCGTCCACGATTACCCGGGCACGGTGCGGACCAAGCTCTTAGACTACCTACCCCAAGAGATGCTCCGGAATTTGGAGTTTATGCCCATCGACGATTGCGGCCATCGACAGCTGTACCTCGCGACGTCGGCGATGTTCCCACCTGTCGAGAGCCGAGATGCTGTTATAGGTGTGCCACTAGGAGACGGGCTTGAGATCGCGGTGGGAACATCTGGGGAAGTCGGCAGTGGAGTGTACTCAGTTGGCGCTGATTGTGAAAGTGCGTCTCCTGCAGTCATAAAGCTGCTGGGCAGCATGAGGGAGCGTGGCCTGGTGCAGGAAGTGCGCCAGCATACCGAGGGCGAGTTTCACCGTGTCACTGTCGGGGAGAAGTCGTCAGGGGCTTGAGGACAGCGGTAAGCGGTGATGCACATATGTCACCTCTGATAAATACTGGATAATTAGATAGTGGGCGTGGACGGAACGCGTAAGATATTGGAGAAAACGTGTTGCTTAAACATGATTATGTGAAAAGCCGCACGTGAGGGAATGGCCCGTAAGGGGTGGGGGGGAGCGTCACCTCAGTCTCGCGACTCTCCTTTCACTAGTTCCTCTGATTAGCAAGACGAATTGAGATATGCTGCTGAACAGTCAGCAACACAGCGTCAATTGTCACGGCAGCGTAGATATATCGAGAGTCCAGATCTTACCAATATACCTAGGTAGGAAGCATTTCATCGGTGCAACAAAACTCTAGTATGTTACAGGCTAGCTCCTAAGTAACCTACGAGAAGAGCCTTTGGCCCTGACTATCTTAATGAAGCAGGCTTACTTGAATTCATATTCATGAGCCTGTGTATCCTCTGGGGCACCGGTCACTTATCTCCCCCAAGACCTCCGTCAGATTGATCTACCGGATGATTGGTGTTGTCGGAGAGGCGAAGGAGTTTGATTATGAATCTGAATTCCACAGGCACCACACCAGAATCCCAACTGCCGGCCAACCTCCATCGCCTTGATGTCTGTACATCATACAGCAGAAGAAATGGCCCGCATGGATCCATTATCTGATTGTATTTCGAGCATTGGTCTTGAAGACTGGTATGCGGATAAGGTGTCTGCGCATGTATGATGTACTATGATAGCGCGCATGCCGTGCCGTGATTAATGCTCAATAACCTCAACTATATAGGTGGTGGCAGTCATATGCAGGCAATCGGCCGCTTGTTACTCTCATGAACAGCCGACAAGAGCATAACAGCGCACCCGCTAGAGTGGCGAGTAAGGTTCTGCATCTGAAAAAAATGTGGTCAGTAGCCATGGCCTGCGCGGCTTGAAGGAAGCTGCAAGCAATAATTAGCCCTGTAATTCAATCGCCATAGGCATAATTTGACTTGGTCTGTTCTCCAACGTAATATATCACGGCCAGGCTTCAGAGCGCTAGGTGATGGAACTTGCAGCACGGGCCGTGATCATTCGTTCTCTGTGAACAACCGATCCAGGTCACTTTTAGTACTATCATTGGCTGAAGACAGGGTTTGGTCTCCATGATGCCTTTCGAAAGCCCGTGAATACTCCGGGGGGGCAGAAACTTAGTTATTTGTGCCAAGGACGGGAGCGGGAGCAGGACCCGTTCATGAATCATAGTTGACACGTCCTCACATCTTCGCCGTCAACGGCTGATATGCTCGTTGGTTCAGTGCTCCTGCGACCGTGTCCGGCAGAATGGCCGACTGATCGGCGCTTTCGACTGCTCCAAGTGGAAGACGAAGCTGCAGGTTGTGGTTGCGCTGCGGAGAGGACACAGCAGAAGAGCGCAAACCCTCGACGTCCTCGACGACGTAAACCAGCAACCCTTTAATTAAGTATCCTCCAGTCATCTAGGATGGAGATAGCTTGATCGACAGGTGCAGGGCTTAAAGACGCTATGATCGGCACTTGGGCGAGACCTTGTCGCCGCGTTTGGGCGGATCGGCGATAACGGGGGTTGAACGAAAATAGGACACCTATCTCCCTAACGTGTCACATAGAGGAGAATGTTCGAGACTCCAGTGCGATCGACGATATTCATTATTCATCCTCTGGACGAAACGCGCCGGTGCGAAGGGGTATTTGAGTTAGTGATAAGATATCAATAGGAAGAGACGAAGGCTGTCAACCTACCCCAGAGGTTATGCGAGAATAGACAGATTAGTTTGCCCACGCCAAGATGATGCCTATCTCTTTAGCCGTGCGCGTTTGGTGTAGTAGTCTCCCCGCCAAGCAAGAGGTTAGCCGCAACCTTTCCTTGTTTAGATATTGAGCCAAGGAGGCATGCGGCGATTGCGTAGTCCGTTCAGGTACCGTGGGCACTGGAACAAATGCACTCTCGGAAGTTAGACCTTAATTACAGATTCTCGGCTATGCCAGACTCCATGAACTTGGGTGGTATTGCAGTATCATGCAAGCCACGAAGATGGCGTACGCACGATGAAACTGTCTCGTTTCCCACCGCGTACTTTGCTTATTGGAGCGGTTGGGCGATGAATACCACCACAGACGCCGGTACGAATCTCTTTCATGTGCATATAACCAACAACGTAGCATCACGACATGCCTTGCCGGCCCCATAGGCCGTATCTACGAAAAGGTATGAGCAGCACAGTAAGACACGCAACTCTAAAGAGCTCTTGATGATTACAAGGTCATGTATTATTAAGAGATGAGAGAATTTGGCTAGGAGAAAGCTTGACTATCTATTATGCCAAGCCGCAGTGGGCCCAATCAATAATGATGATACTGGCTAGTTGGATTGGAGTACCATTGTGAGCCTATCTAGGTATTACGTGTTGCACTACAAAGCCTCGGAAAGGAATAGGTGGGTGGTAACAGAAGATATGCCGGGCCTTTTTTTCCTTCTTTCAGTAACCGTAACGCCAGGGACGAGTCTTTGCTGCGCGTCAACAGTCGCCCACCATTCTGGAAGAACCAAAGTGGTGTGTTAGTCAATATCAAACCCCTGCCGTGTCGTGGCTATCCCAGATTCTCTTCTGACAGACTCGGAATCTGCCCATGCTACGCTATCAAGAAGCGAAAATACCCAGCCTAACCGGGACCAATATTAGTGCAGTTGACTGCCGATCTCCTGCAGGCTTGGCCAATAAGGCACCGCAACCCCTGAGCTCAACTTTCACAGATGGCCGGGTTCTCATTACAGTCATGATGATCAAGACTTGGCTGCTGTCTTGGCTACGGGTTCTATATTGAATTGAGAAAATGTGGACGAGTACAGTACACGCAATTGAGTAAGATGGTAGATATCTGGTGTGCAGGGCGATGCCTATATATCGTAGGTCCCGGAGAAGCAAGAATTGAAAATCTACTGCCGATCAACGCATCATAGGCAGAGAGTGATAATATAAGGGGCGGCCGTTCTCCCTCAACCATCATCGAAGTCTTTTCCCATTTCGATCTTCATTATACTCGTTCTTTTCTTCCTCCGAGACTCTGGGGTCCTTGGCTGTCTAGTCTTCCCCTAAATCACAACATTACCAACGATGGCCAAGTTCCTGGCTGTGCTGCTGGCTGCTGCCGCTCTTCTTCAAGTCGGCACTGCTGCCCCTTACTATCCTGCAACCAATGCTACAGCAGATATCAAGGCCAGGCACTACAATAGCACATTTTTGCCTGTGGCAAGGCGCGAGATCCGAACATACCCTATCTCACTTCGGCGACCTAAGGGGCACCACTAGTCCACAAGTAACAAACCACCACGACGGCATGCCACTCTGTACATATAAGGCATCGCCGAGGCGCGAATTTCGGCTCTTCGGTCAGATGGGATGCCCTGACACGAGAAAGCTCGTCATCCAACTTTCTGCGACACCATAGCACCCTCCGGACTCGCGCTTTCGATCATCGGCCCGGGTCAATTTTGGCCCCTCACTTTACTCTCACGGCAATAAACCAATTCTAAGACTTTTGAGGGGTTGTGTTCTGTTACTAAAGGGGTTTATGATTTGAGATACGTCCGACCCTCGGGTGCTGTTAGGATCTCAGCTGTGTTGATGTTACCGGGGCGCCCAGGTAGACACAGGAAAAGCAACACTGCACATCGGTATTCGATTATATAAATGAGGCACCCATTCACCTGTCTGATATCTCAAGTCGGCACTACTGTCATTAAAGCCCGAACATAATATTCGATTCATAACTATACCATTCACTCACGTTCTGAATTTTAATAACACTTACTTGGATTAATTAGTAAAAGATCATTGTGCTCATTATTTCCCTCCTAATAATTATCCTGCATACACCATATTCTCTAGTACCCTTGATAGTTGCCCGAGACCACCCGTAGAGCCCATCTAATACAAAGACCCACGTACGTGAAGTCGAGTTCGTGGATATCCGTCGCGCAATGTCGTGCTGGGGGAGCCTGGGGATGGTGTGGGCGACACGAAGTAGAAAGAGATGGTGGTTGCGCGGCTGGGAATATCCGAGGAATGACCCATGGCTGCACCTTGAATGTCTTCATGGGAGTGAGGAAGGGCCGGTGGATCATACACTGTAGGATACGCTGTAGGTATCAGATACAGCAAGAGGAAGGACACCACGAACATTCCGAAGACATAACCTATTACTAAATCGCGTAGCCATCGTCGCCCGACGGGCTGTTGTTCTGCCTGCGCCTCAGCTGGCAAAACAGCGTCGGGTTCTGGTGGTGGCGGCGCGTTGTCTGCCATTGCCGCTTTTGATGCTCAGGTTAAGAGCAGTAGCTGTAACACAATCTGTGCGTGGTGTCATGTCATACCGGTAGGTTTATTTAATCATAGAATTATTCTTGAGCTTCTTCAGCTTCCCATCCCAGTTTTATACTGCTGATAACTTGAAGATTATAAAATACTACTTGAATGAAATTAAACAAAGATAATTAAAAACAATGCCTTTGTTAAAAGCATTACAAAACAACAAAGTTGTAAATAGATAAAATCAACATATGAACATGTCTCCTAGGTAAAGTGCTTAGCTTGCATTAGGTTTACAGCTTGCTTGTTGTCACAGAAGATATATACTGTTAATCTAAACAGTATTGACGGCGTTGTTCTTCTGCACCACTTGTTTTCTTACAGTATTGATAATAATAAGCAAGCAATGTTAATAAACTCAGTGAATTTGTGCATATATAAATTAAATATACATACACAGGAAAGGTATTTGAAAACAAGTCATTTCATCTTTATGCCTTTTCTTTAAGACTTAGTAATCGACAAAGCTCTGTGCTAAGCTCATCCATTGTTTGTTGCTCCTGGAGTGTAAAGGCATGCATTTATAAAGGTAAATTGCATGAAAGTAACCATGTAGTGCTTTTACATTTTCCTAGAAACAACCATGCTGCGTTCTAGTTCTTTTGTGATAGAACTGGAAGGTCCGGTACGTAGTAGTACCTTTTACCTACTTTAAGTACATATGCACCTATATTAGGTATACTAGTAGACAAGTACCACCTTCCATCCGCCTTTAGGAGGTCAAGATAGGTAGGTGCGTGCTTGCGCTTTCTTTTAAATAAACTACTAAGACCTAATCACTGTTAGGCAATCACGTATGGCATCTACATTATGTAAGGACGCATATATTACTAGATACCTAGGTACCTGACATCTGTCACTTTATTTAAGACATGGGTTAATACAGCTAAACCAACAGACAGGTAGTCGCAGCCGGTGCCCTACTTGTCAATCAATAATTACATACATCTTCCTGTGATGTTTCCATTGTGGGGTTGAAAGGAAGGAGCGACGGTGCAACCAGCCTTAACAATTAACGCATTTAGATTCAGCATTAGTACTCACTTGTACTTACCTCAGTGTGTCTACCTGTATCTACCTACCTACCTGCCTTCATGTAGGCAGATAGGTAGCTACGTTTACTCTACCTCCAATGTATGTACCTTGGTACCTACAGGTATCATCAGCCTACATGTAGCGACTGACCTACCATCGAGCTGACCTACCTACCTACTGAACCTACCTCTACCTACCACCTCATATCGAACTGGTTCCTTGCGCCGATTCCTTTCCCAACTGGCAACCTTTTCTTCACACTCACACTTTGCGATTTGTGCCAACCTACAACGCATCTTGTCCAGATAGATGTAGCTGCTTCTATCATTCCAAGGCTAAGCACCTCCATGGTTCATTGTCTATCCAACCGATACACCCATCACTCGATCTGGCTTGAGCATTGGGCTTTCGCTTGTCTCCAGACCACAACATCTCTTATCGACCGATCTGTAGCCAGCCAACCTGTCGCTACTTTACCAAGACCAGATCAAGACTTCATTATTCTCCTTTGATGAGTTGGCAGCACAGACACTTCTGTCCCCTTCCCAATAAACCATTCTCAACCTTGCCCGACAATAGATGGTCGCACAACGGAGCACTTATTAGTGTTCTGTCAGCACAGAGCTAAGCCATGGATAATTCCTCTGCTTCTTCGGTACTTGAAGGTCTGTTCATCCTCCCTATGTCTACCTTATCTCTGTCTGCCTTTCCTATCAACAAATGTTTCAGGGTTTTTGAGTCTGGCTCCTAGGGAATTTGGCTCCTAGCCCTGATACAGACTGGAAGCTGATCCAATGTTCTGGTGTCAATATATATTTTATGGCTTAGATAAAGGACTCGTCGTTTCTGGAGAACAGAGAATGCATGACATATATACACTTTCGGTTGAAATTTGATCCTGACACTTCTTGCTAATGTAAACATCTCTCCAGTTGCCATCAACATGGTTCGTCGCGGGTTTACCCAGGCCAGACAGGCACGCGAGCAGGCCCCAAACCAAGGTCTTGGCGGAGCTCCGAACCAGCCCTCGCAACCAGACTTTGAACCGCTACGTCTGCAGCGCCAAGACACTCTGCAGCAGTTTGGTCCCGGAAACGCCATATATGGTCCCGGCGACCCCATATATGGTCCCGGGGACCCCATCTATGGTCCTGGAGACCCCATATTTGGTCCCGGAAACCCCATACCTCGTGAACCTGCAACCACAGCTTGTGATATCTGCGGAGATAAATATCCTCGTGGAGAGATGTTTAACAACCGTTGCAGCCACTGGCACTGCAAAGAATGTCTCAGATCAAATGCCCTTGTTGCGCTCAAGTCCAGTCATCCGTTCGCCCCTGCAAAATGTTGTCGCGTTTTCCCAAAAGAGTCTCTCTACAAGTTTGGTGCTCTATCGGATGCAGAGCTTGGCCAGTATACCCTAAAGATGGAAGAACTAACCAACCCACGGTCTGCTATGTACTGCTGTGGCGAGGACTGCGGTGCATTCATTCCCTTGGGAAAACGAACCAGGCGAGTAGGGGAATGTGTTCAATGCGGGCGAAAGACCTGTAGAACTTGCCGGGCCAAATCCCACTTTGGTCCCTGCGACAAAGCCAAGCTAAAGGCGACAAAAGAGACGGATGAGTCTGTTCATCATCTTGCTGAACAGAAGGGCTGGAAGCGCTGTCCTAACTGTTATAACTTTATCCAAAGAGACGGAGGTTGCAATCACATGACGTGAGTTCATAACCCTAACATCTTGGTGTCTTGTCTCAGAGTGCTCTATTAACACATTTCCATCTATCTAGCTGCCATTGTGGACAAGAGTTTTGCTATCGCTGTGGGCAGGTACTCTCTTCAGATTACCATGAATGCGACTAGCTGCGGCGGCAGCAACCCGATCAATAGCCCACAACAGCAACAACTACCGACAAACCATTGAAGCCTCCATGGCCAGGAACATCAGGGCGCAGCAGCCCGAAAACCTCGAGACTACGTTCATGATGGCTAGCGTTGCTCAGACTCATCTCTAGAACTGATGGCACATCCGCAACTTAAGCATGGCATGGTCCTCCTAATTGACCCAATTAAAGAATGGGACTGCTATGCGCTGCAGAACTCCTCAAGCTAAGTGAAAAACTTGGCCAATTTGCCTTGGTATTCTCTTGCATTTAGTTTAGGGGATCTCTGGTTGTACCTCTTCACCATAGATACCAGGAAAACTAGGCGTCCTACGTTGTATTATAAGGATAATGCAATAACTAGCTAAGCTCTAGCTTGGCAATAATATCTAATAAGCTTCCCAGCCTCCAAGGCTTTCCATTTATTATTTACCATCCACCGTATTCCACCAGCCATATTTTCTCTGAGGCAGCACTTTGGCACTTGTCTAGGAGTCCGAGCTTCTATCACTGAGACAAGACTGCCCGCTGATTTCTTGCCACAGTAAAAGAGTTCAAGGGATGAAAACTTAGAAATTATAAGCTTAAACAAAATAGACTAGGTAGGGTTCATCGTGTGGTGTTCTACACATAAGTAGGTATTGCATGTGAAAATTGGCTAGAATAGAATTAAGTCGTGGGGTTGAGGTCGTCTGGCAAATGATGTCATGTGGGTAATTATCTGGTTGTTGATTTGGTGGATCTGTATCTGGGCTGCGGTTCCACCTTGTCACTTTAGCTCTCTCCTTACTTTACCTAACCTGGTAACCTGCTAATGTAGGTACCCATGCGCTAAGTGAGTGTGCGACAGGTGCTTGGAGAACACCTTCTCCCCAGATATCCGCCCTACTTATGTACTTCGTAGTGTATGCTAAGGATGATATCGGAATGGTTGAGGTCATAAAGAGGGCTATGGCGCATACCTTACACTACCTAGGCAGTCTAGATACATATATGTACCTAGGTTACGTACTTAGGTAGTACCTGGGATATCATCATCTCAAGCGTGACTTGATCTGTCTACCTAGTGTATTTAGCGTGGGTAGGTACCGGTGTGTAGGTCCATCTGCCCCACCCCCACATGTACTTACCCAAATCCCCCACTCAGGTACAGCTACCTGCTGAACTGGTAGAACAAGGTTGTTATTGGAGTTTCTGCAATAAAAGAAAGAAAAACTTAAAGCTGTTCCCGCCTCGGCCCGTAACTTTTTATGTTCTTGCGCCCAAGTATATAAGTAAGTGTAATGTACCTAGGTATACACACACTCACTCCGTCCACCAGGCCAACACGCATTAAGCATACCTGATTACAAATAAGTTTTCTTCATTCTTGTAGTAGTAGGTGGCTGAGATGTGCAAGTCCGTGTTAGGATGACAGAGGGCGAAGCGTAAGTCAGGCACCAGGGGCGTTTAGGTTAGGTACTTAAGTTTCTGACACGACCTAGACGGACGGACGGCGGGAGATCGCCCTTTAGACTTTGGATACGACTGCATGGAAGAACCTTTTTTGCATGAGTATGGGTACCGCCTTATGTGCTTGGTGCCGAGGGTGCCTACCTCCCGTCTGTAGCCAGGTACTGGGGACCAAGGTAGATTCAAAGTACCTCTTCAACTACATGTAAGTGCCTATGAACGTTTCGTCTTACTCTAACGCGAGCCTTGGGTATATGATGTGTGTAAAGTGAGATGAGTTCACCACCACCACCCCGCCTCCCCCAGGCCACTTACCTACATGGTAGCAATGGCATTTATTCACAAGCTCTCTCGGGGCCCGAGCCCAGCTCCGGGATTTACAAGAGCGGCGGACGGCGCAGCAAGTGGGGGTACCTCAGCCTTCAGGTTGAAAATTGTTCGGTGTGATTTCATCCCCATTCCGATTGTCAGCTCCATTCTTACTAGAGTCCCACCCGCTTTCTAAGCATATACTAGTAGGGGGCATAACATACTATGTCGACAAGAAGACTCGATGGCAGAAGAAGAAGGATAAACAAATACGGCGACGGGTAATGGAAGGGCTGGTGTGGGTAGATGAGGATGATCAACGAGCTACGAAAGAAATGTCAAGCAATAGACAGGCAAGCATGACAACAGTGCACGATATTGGTAAACACAAAGTCAGGAGTCAGCCAGGAGCATCTCGGAATCTATTCGTTGACATTAGGTACTAATGTAACAAATGACACTGATCTCGGCCATCATCGCGCCGAATCCCTCCCCACTCCACCCGGGGGGTTTTCCTTCTGTGTCCACTCTGCTCTATGCCTCGCCATCTCATCACCACGTCACATCTCCAGCCTGCATCATGTACCTAGTTAACGAGCCTCTAGAACGACACAAAGAAGGAGAAATGCGGGATCATATCCCCTCAGTACACCCATCCATCACCTTCCCATCCACGGATGTAGGTGACATGAGTCTGTTTAGTCTAGAATAGGGTGGTAGCGGAGTGATGAGAACTTGTTGAAGATAGCAGTCGTTGTGGGGGTGCAATATGGAACTTGTTTGAATTTGCCGACAATGCCATTACTGCGTTAGCAATCAGGATGCTACGTTTTCTTGCTCGAAATTCGTCTTGGGCTAACAGAAGAGAAGCTAGTATCTATGCCGGGAGAAAGACGAGCGTAAGATGAGAGCAGATGGTAATACGGAAAACGAAAAAAGAAAACAGAAAAAAAGGTGCGAGAACTAATTTACAACATGTACATCGCCGAGACGCATCGCGGCTGTCCATCGGCATCATCATTGGATCTCTCGCGACAAGAATCACGATAGCAGGCGACATGGATGTATGTGGAGCGGGCCGGAAAGCGGCACCAAAGGTGCCCTCACCTCCGAACCGTAAGGGAGTTGTGTCCGCATAATTCGTGATTTCGTATATGTTGTGTGAACATTTCCGACTCTCGAGCCTCAGACTATGCCACGACTCTTCCACACAAAAGTGACGAATGGAAGGTAGCAGTACTGGAATAGGAATACCGGGAATTAGAGCAAACTCCTGACGCCCCTTGCCTGCTGGTGTACCTGCTCTGATTTCTATCCATCCATCGGAATGCCGGCCGAACCAACGAATATGATGAGTCAAAAACATGAAAACAACACCTTGGTAGATTCTAGCCAGTGCCCAAGAGATATACCGATACGCCTCTAATAGCCCTTGTGGGCATCCAATGGTTCTGTGACTCAAGTCACTGGTAGTGTCGAGAAATAAAAGCTGAAGGGGCGGGAAAGAGTGTCTGAGTTGACGTATCTTTCATTGGCTGGCCTTCTCGGTTTGTTGGCATACCGATGGAGCTTCCGCCTAGGTTCAACTGGCTCTCTGGTTTTGCCGCCACACGCTGAGCACGAAGTCGCGTACTGCATGCATGACGTGCAGTGAGTCTAGTGCCAAGACTATCGTGCGAAGGCGGAGCGAGAGGGCCGTCCTACTTAACCCTGTCTCTGAAGTCTATAAACTCCATAATCCTTTTTTGGTGTTCTGCACAAGCCTCGGCATACTTCTTTTGCACATCCAAATCCTGGTTCAATTCTGTAAGATAATCAGGCGCACCGTCCTCAAGCCAATTGATACCTCGTTGTGAACGCCGCAATTTGAACTGCTCCTGCCGGGTCGTAAAATGGCTGAGTACCTTGCTGTTGAAAGCCTCCCATTTCTCCATGTAGATATTGAAATCTTGGGCATATTTCCTGAAAGATGCGGTATTCGGTCGTATGCCTGCAACACCCATGGTCGGAGGAAGTCGAGGAGCTACTGGGGGAGGAGGAAAGACCAAAGGCCCAGGCGGAGGTTTCATCTCCAAGGGAATATGCTCCGAAGGCCGGCTTTCAAAAGGAAGAGTAGATTTGAGGTCGGCGAATGACTTGAGCCCGCTCGGTTTCGGGTCCATGAAGGGTTCAACATTCTTTAAATCTAAGAAAGTCGTACGGAACTCTTCACTGTCCTCAGAGCCCCCATGGTGGAAGGGCACATGGTCGGTAGCACCCGCTGCGGGCTGGGCGCTATGGATACCAGGGAAGTGCTCCTTTGTACCATCAGTGCTCGAGGTTGGGTTCTCCGCCTTTGCACCGACGCCGTTAACATCCCCAGCTCTCCAGTCTGCTCTGTGGGGCTCGGTGGAGTATTTTCGAGCGTTATTTACCTGAGCAGATCTATGGATCTCTTCCGTCTTCGCCGTGGGCGGAGTGTCGATATCCATTGCATCTGGTGTCATCGGGACAGGACTGGGTGAAGGCGAACGAACGTCCTGGCGCCCTTGGTTCTCTTCACCCGCTACTGTCGCTGTACCTGTATTCGATCTGAACGACTTGGCCTTTTTCAAATTGGGGCGCCTAGCTGGAGACGTAGCTGTACTATGTGTAGATTGTGGCTCGAAATGTTCCGGGCCGATCTGTTCAGTCCAGGCGCCAGCCGAAAACGCTTGCTTGTTAGCATTCGTCTCGTTCGGCCCTTCTTCCGCCTGGGGTTTCCGCATTGGAAGAGGGGGTTTTGATGAGGGCGTTTGCCAACGCGAGGGACGGTTACGAGATTGCGGCCGTGGCTTCGAAGGGGTGGTTGCTTCGTTGGCCGACGCAGAGCCTGCCTTGAACTGCCAGTCATCGATCATTTCATGATCGACGAACCTAGTGTTAATATTCTCAGTGCTATTCCTCATAAACGGCTTGTAGCTAGCATCTATACCACTAGTGCTAGCTCCACCAGGGAAGTTGAAGCTAGAGACACGAGCACTGTTAGCGTCGACATCCTCATCGTTGGCCGTACAATGAGGTGCGGAATGTTGTGGTTTGCCGTCTGCTACATGCCATCCCCCCCCACTGCTTTGATCCGCCTTAGAGTATTTTCCGACTAAACGGTCGAGCGTTCGTCTCTGCTGCATTTCCAAAGGAAGAAGGGTAGCGAAACCGTGGGGGATGCCCTCTTCGCTTGAAGGATATGGCAGGCCATAATTAGATGGCCAATGTTTCGCAGAATCTACATGCTCACGAGACTTATCGGGTCGCAAAGTAGTAGTGGGTGAATATGACATGAACTGAGCTGGAAGAGTTTGTGGGGCGTACACTGAAGGACCGCCGCCATTTGGCTGAGCTGTAGCCGAACCAGTCGTGAATGCTGTTGATGCCTCTGTTAGTAAGGTCGAGGGTAATGATCGGATGCTGCATAGCTTACCGTGAGAGGCCGATGCTGGTTGTGGCGGGATGTTTGTCGCTCTCGAGGTCTGGGGCTCATGTTGCTGACTGGCTTGCGTTTGGGTGGTCGAACTGTTGCCATTAGTAGCTCTACTGGGATTAGGGCGAGCGCTGCTCGATTGTTCAGACCCGCCATCGTTGCTGGAACTTCTGGCGGGGCTGGAGCTCCGCGGCCTTGCATGTGGAAATGCGCCCGGCATATTAAAAGCCCGAGGCGGCGTGCGAGTACTGGTGGAGCGTCCCAGGCTTGGGTTGCCTTCGAAAATACTGGTCTTCTCACCGCCGGGGGTGTGGTACGGGGTTCGTTGGCGGCTGTCCATGAAGTGGTCTTTAAATGACGCAAACGGATCCAGGGTAGGCGAGGGGCCCTCATCTGGAGAAGATGCCTCGGGCATGGCATCTGGCACGGTGAACAAGTTCGAATGCGTACGGTTCGTGAAGTAGTTCTTGTTAGTAACCGGAGGCTCATCTGCTACGCTGGGCGATCTCGGAGTGAAGCCCGTCTTCTTACTCGTACCGAATGATGCGTCGGCCTTCTGTTTCTGATACGCTGTCCGTGGGGGAACCGGGGCTGGTCCTGGCCTTGAATCACGAGCTGCTGATGTAGGAGCTCTTCCGGGCGTGGCAGGCCGTGCCTGGGCACTCTTCCGTGTGGAGTTGGGCCGAAGGTTGTCCCATGCTTCTGCAGTGCTCCGCCGAAACTGCGGATCGTCTTTGGGGGGGTGTGGCCGTGCGTGCCGCGGCATGCTGCCGGTAAAGCCCTCGTAGCGCTGGGCGCCACCCGGCGTCGTACGGGCCTGGGAGCTGGGTGCGCGCCGTGGAGGGGGTGGGTATGCCTTCGCAGTGTCCTGCCATGGATTGCCTCTTACCCCCGAGGCGCTGGGGTAACGGGACGCATGGCTCCGACGCGCCTCATCGTACTGCCTCCTCAGGGTCTCATCCGTCAGGATCTCGTGGGCGGACTGAATGATCTGAAATTTCGGGTTCACTTCGGCTTCTCTGCCCGGGTTGCGATCTGGATGATATTTCAGAGCTGAGAACGAGCTTGATCAGCAACTCTTCCCGGAGAATAAATGGGCAACAGAGTGATGCACATACCTAGTTTTTTGAACTGCCTCTTGATCTCGTCAGACGAAGCCGAGGGCTGCAGCTCGAGGTCTGCATAGTAGTTGCGTGTTTTGTCCCACTTCGGCATGGTGAAAGGCTATTGACGAGGGCCACCACGCGACGGGGAGGGTATTGAACGAGGGAAAGCCAGACGGTTGTTGGCGATCATCTGAGAAGGGTGTTCGCAGTCCAGTTACTACAGGTGTCACTGGTGAGGGAAGTCGAGTTCGCGCTTGAAAAGAGCGGGATGCGAAAGAAGATCGGAGGAGACGAGAGCGGGGGCTATGTGAGTCAGTCTGAGGTCTGTTGTTTGACGATGGTAGGCAGATATGTACGTGGTTTGTGGTGTGTGAAGCGTGATGTGTGGTGTGTGGCGTGTGGAGTGTTGGTGTAGGCAAGGTATGTAGGTATGTAGGTATGATGTAGGTAGGTACCTACTCTATTCACTGGTGGTGTGGGTTGTTCTACTGCGAAGGAACACGCAGCTCGCAGCAGCACCGTAAGTGGGCTACCTACCGTAGATTGTAGATAGGCTGTCTTCTGCCTCATCAGCGATAGGCCACGTAAAGAATGGGTGGAAGGAGGAGCGAGAAGAGAGAAAATAAACAAATGAATAAACTCTAGGTTAGGTGATGGAGAATGTACTATGGAAGGGAGAGGGAGCGTACACAATGTATAATGTATTCGGCGATACTTAGCAGCGCAAAGGTACAACAGCGGAGGGGTATGCAGCTAGGGGCGTAGAAGGCGAAAGAGGCTGTGTTGAGGTAGGCAGCATAAGCAAGTGATGGGGGGGAAATGAGGCAAATAGCTAGGTAGGTAGCCTACTAAATAGGTGTAGGTAGAAATATGCTGCGTGTTGTGTGTGTACGTGTTGGAGGTTGGTGTGTTGGTGTTGAGAGCTCTTTACAATTGTGCTGTTTGTTGGTGGAGGAACTGGAACTGGCCTCGCTTTTGTTCTGACTTTTGTATAAGGTACATGAGGTAACGGTGCTCCGTACCACCTATGTGCATGTAGCCTTTTGGTAGGAGGTACCTACACGCATTCACTCGAGTTGGGGAATGGGAAGGCACAAACCTTATAGTGTATGGGCAAGGAACTTGAATGCCCAACTGCTAGAAGTTAGATACGTAGCCCCAGGCAACTATCTAACCTTTGGCACCATAGGCAAGTCTAATAGAGTAATAAAGCACACAAAGAAAGAAATGGGAGCATTTTTTAAACTATAGATACCTGGGTAGGTTGATATGGTAAGGCAGAGTGGTATGCTTGCTTGCTGTGAGCACATGGCAGCAAAGTTGCCCTAGCGCGTAGTGGCCTAGTGGTAGGCGGGCATTCCTGCAGCTCGGTAAGCTGCCGCTAAGGCGAGGGGATCTCCAAGATCTGGACGTTGAGGCCGTGTTGTGCCTGAGTTAGAGTGGAGCTAGATGCTGCTTTAGACTAGACATAAAAGGCACTATTGTTTAAAGATGAGAAGACTATGAGCTTTGTTCCGCTTTTTAGGACGGGGTAGTTCATTTTGCTGTACTCTGTACAAAGGTCAGGCTATATCCAAGGACAGTACCTACTGCAAGGAGCAGGTTTAGACTTCGAGGGTTATTTACAACCTTGATCACGAAGCTCGAAATTGAGCTCTGGTAGGCACAAACAGGTTGTTTTACCATTGCTTCACGTACGCAAGGCTGCAGAAGATCAGTAAGGAAAATAGATGTTGGACATTAATACTGCACCTTGCGTTACGCAGAGCGCTACAAAATGACGTCAGAATAGGGACAGCAATAGATTTCACTGGCTTAACAAGACAAAGGGATAACGCAGGTAATGTGTTGGGTACTTCCCGTCGCATGGTAGATGCCAATCCAACGTCATGGAACAGCCACAATCCGCACCCATCTATATAACTTACCAACATTCATCGATCTTAACATCTATGAAGATTAAGTGTCTACATATGCAGGTACTTTACGTCGGTTGAGGTGTCCACAAGCAGCAGCACACGTATTGTACTTGTACACATGATAGAATGACAGCCCGACAACTTCCAAGTAATCTTGCGTGAACCTGACCTGAGCATTTGAAGCTGTGCATGTTTGCTCTGCGCCTTTATCACCTATGCCTATCCCTATCCGTAGTCACGAGAAGATAGACCTTGTCAACCTAGCCCATTCCAACCCAACCCAGCCTAACCCATGTACAGACGCCGTCTAAAGGATCAAATACAATCGCCTTCGCCTTCTCTTCATGAATAGTAGGTCCAACACCAGCCAGATGCTATTAATCCTTCATGTTCAACGTCGCCTTGACCCATCGACGCAGCGTGCCATATAAAAATATCGATTAATCCGCCGCGGCTAAGCATGTGGCTCACACCATCTCACGGCCCATGTCATAAGACCAGCCGCCCTCCCTTCTCATCTTCTCCCGTGCCGCCAAGTCTTTCCGTATATCCTCATCCGTCAGTCCGTCTGGACCACTCCAGTTAGCGCTCGATGTTCGAGCTCGGAATTTGGGGAAACGATCCTTGTTGCGTGCAAACACCTCTTCCATGTTGAGGGGAGCTGGCGCCCCAAACACCTCGAACGGGTTCTTATTTTCCTGTTCTACGAGGGCTCGTCGGAGGTTCGGCGAGTCAGCCCAGTCCGCAATCATACCCTTGCCATCGTCCTCATCGTCATCTTCGTCGTCCGTGTTGATTTCCGGCAACTCGATCGATTCACCATTTTGGAATCTTGGGGATGACCGTGTCGCCGACTTGGCAGCCGACTTTGCGTTTGCTATTCCTACGGGTCGACCTGGTGTCTTGGTGGCGCCTCCGGTGGCATGTCCGCTGGGGGCAAAAGGAATGGCTCCCTTGGACAGTTGTGCCATGTCTAACGGGTGTGCAGCCTTGATGTGGCTGTTATGCTGACTTGTCACAGTCGTCTTGAAAAGATCCCTGGACACGTTCTGCTGTGGTGCATTGGTATAGCCAGCAGGGAACATTGGCTTGGTGGGCATGTCCTGCTTGTCAAGTCAGCCTTCTATTGTACAACTTCGTCACTGATGTGGATATATTACCTTCTTGAAGCCACCAGATGGGCGCACAGGGGCCCCCTTTAAGCTTGGTTGCTTCTCATTCTCTGCAGGATCATTCAGTTCATCTGTCATGCGCATACGTTTGGACTCTTTCGGCTGGTAGCCATTTCCATTGCGCGCTTGGGCTGAGCGAGATGTACTATCATCACCAGGCTCTTGCGGTAGAGGCCGCTTCATCTGTGCTTTCGAGGCAGTGGAAAGGGCCGCATTCACAGCCCGGCTGGTATCGTCCTGAGAGCGTGAGGGCATGGAATTCATCTGCGAAGGGGGCCTGGAAGTGCCCCCTTCGTTTCTGGTGTATTCTGGAAGACCACCAGGTTGACTCCGAACTGCAGGTGGGGGCGCTCTGGTCTGCTTCGCCTTCTCCAGCATGGCTTGTCTCTGTGCGTTCTTTTTCGCCTCAGCGTGCATGGCTGCCTGCTTCCGTTCTTCCTCCTTTTGTCGCTCTAGTTCAAGTTTTCGTTGCTGTTCTTGGCGTCTCTCGTCTTCTTGCAGGGCCGCTCGCTTTCGATCCATCTCTGCTTTGACATCTCGCCTACGTTGTGCTTCGCGCTCTTCCTGCTCTTTCCTCCTTGCTGCTGCTTCGAGGGCTTTCGGTCGGCCGGAGGATGAGGTAGAGCTTTTAAGGCTTTGCAGAGAGGGCTTTTTCTGTGAGTTCGGCTGGTTGGCTTTGCTTTTGAGCTGAGATTGAGACAGTGTGTCATGAGAGCTTGAGATAGTACTGCTAGAGGGATGGTACTGAGAATGTTGTGGACCCATGTTGACTCGAATTACGGTGGGCGCCTGCTTCGCTTTATTCGTTGCCTCCTTGGTTGGCCTGATAGGTCGTTTGATTTCCCTTGTTTTCATAGCTGATGGGGGGGCTGTCGAACGGGGAGCAGAAGGAGGGGGTATCATATTTGGTGCGTCAAGCATCTCAACATCCTCAGCACTATCATCAGTGCCAGGAGCATCTGTTCCTTGATCGTCTGAGGCAGGCCGCGACTTGGCCTTCTGCGGACTATTCTTGGTTGCCTTCGAAGGGTTACCAGGAGTAGCTAGGACAGCCCGCTTCTCCTGCTCCTTCTGGCTCAACAGCTGCCTTTCCATGGCTACTATGCGTTCTTGCTCTTTGCTGAGGACTCGTGCCTTTTCACGCTCCTTCTCACGTACTTTTTCAAGCTTCTCCATCTGTTCAGCTAGCCGTCTTGCTTCCTTAGCCTCATCCTTCTTGCGCTTTTCCTCAGCCTTTTCTTTCTCGAGAGATCCTCGCGTTCGCCTCCCCTCACTTCGCTCCGGGCTGCTTGTATTCGGTGGCGCTTGCATGTCTGTAATTTGATGAGATAAATCCGGATACAGAGGGTGAGTCTCTTTAACCGATGGTGACCTGAGTGTTTCTGTGGAGGGGCCTGAGTGTAGACCAAGCCGAGTGACAGATGGAGAAAGTAGCGAGCATTTGCCTTCAGCGCTGATCGCCGCACTGCTAACTAAGAGTCCTCTAGAGCTCTTCAGAATAGAAGACAGTTTGTTCTTAACTTGCTTCAGAGGACTAGGGTTAAATCCACGGGACGGCGATTTAGGACTTGTAGGTTGCCTATCTTCCAAGACTGGCGCTAGTACTACAGTTGAAGCAGATATTACTTTCTTCAACCCTTTCTCGTTGTCATCATCTCGGCTGATGACCGGGAAAACGGGAACTGAGGCCGACTTCTGATGCCCCGAGGCACCACCAGTTCTTCCATGGGTAGGGGAACGTTGGGGGGATTTCGCATACCCGGTTTGCGGGCGCGCCAATGGAACGGCAAAACTGTGAGTATTTTTGCCAGAAGGACCTGGTACCCCATCTGCCGTGTAAATCCTAGTGGGCACAGGTCGAGGACTTCTAAAGTTCGAGGCATCATCGGGAGTTCCGAGTGGTTCAATCCAATCATCGTCATCTTCAGGAAACGCGCCAGGTGTCATAGCGAATTTTTTTATTGGGAGTCCCTGCTTGTTCGGAGTAGGCTGGGGTAGTGCATCTATTTCGGGTGACGTTTGTGAAGTATTGGAGTCCGTTGTCTTCGAAGTTTGTTGGACATTGGCCTGAGCCTGGCTCATAATCCCGATTCGGTCGCGAAGCTGTCGCGTTTGTGTCTTGTTATGTATGGCTGCATCTTCCGCCTTCACTTCTAGTTGCGATTTGGGAGGAGCTGGGGGATCGTCCACATCCATGTCATCGTTCTCATCATCCGTTACAGGTTGCTTGTCCCGACCAAGGCTCTTGCCTCCAGTATGCCGGTAATAGCTTGTCCTATTTTGATCCAGGTGGCTCGTTCTCGAGATCCGATTACCGATACTTTTGTGGGTGATAGGCTCTCTCGCAGGCAAAGAAGCGAAATTTAGACTGCTTTTCCTAACAATGGGTCGAATTGGACTTGAGCCCTCGGACGGTGACCGTGAGGCTTCATCCAACCTCGCCTCCATCACATCAGGATCCATCTCGGGGGGCTCAACGGACGGCGTATGGCTGTTCTCGAGGATCTTGGCTGGCGTTGGACTCTTTTGGGTGTCTGAAACAGGATCCAAGTCAGGCGAGCCCATAGGTGTCGTGGTTCCATGGTATGCGGGCTTCTTGACAGGCGACATTCCAGTTCCAATGTGAGCAGTAAAATATTGGGTCGATACATCGCCCGCAACTACTTCTTGAGCGGGATCGGATGATGGATGTGAAGAACTCTTCGGATCCTTGTGGGAAGGAAACGCCTGAATCGCAACATGGTCCGTCTGCGTGTTACCCTGGGGGCTGAATGGCTGAGTTGCTTCATCCAGCACCACAGGGTCATCTATTTCCATCACGTCTTGACTCTGGCTACCCTGGTATCCGGAATCCCCTAAAGACGAAGGCACTGGTTTTTCTGACAAAATAGGTGGTGGAGATGCAATATGCTTGAGCGGGCTCGGAAGAAGCGCGGCTTTGGGTGGTGAAGGCTGAGGATCAGCGGGTATATTAACTCGAGTGGTGTTGGTTTTGCCATGATTCACTCGACCCATCGGACTTGGCGGGCCTTGGCGAGTTGAAGAAGAGAAGACGGCCGTCAGAGGCTAATGAGAGTTAGCAGGCCCCAAGCGAGTTGAAAGTCAAGACACGTACGAAGCGGCTTTCTCCCTGTGGCCTAATAGTCCGTGGGGTCTTGCCTCGTAATCTACCAGGCGTTTTGAATATCTCGGCAACGTTGCTGCTCCTTGATTAGCAGGCCACACATGTATAGACGATGCCAGGGGGCACGCGGGTTGCGCACATCTGATTTTCACTGAACACATCCGCCATGTGTTCGTTCAGCCAGTCAAACTCGTTTTGGACGGAGAAGGTGAACTCCTCAACTTCTGACTGGGTAATCTGCGTTGCAGATGATCGCTCCTCTAAAATCCATGGCCCCGAGCCGACCTGCAATCGCGTTCGGCCGGCCATCGCGCGACAGACTGGTACCGGTGGTTGCTTGGCTTGAAGGACGCGTCGGTTCTGCTTGAGTCGCGTTACGGCAGGGAGGCAGACGATGTAAGAAAAGAGGAAAGAGACGAATGATGAATCAGTTAATCATGGCTCGAATTGAGGATGTCGGGACGAAAAACACGGGTGACTAGAAGCTAACTTCTTAAATCGTTGTCTTCGGAGGGAGGTTAGAAATAAGGAAGATAAAGTAGAGAGAGGTGTAGGTGCGTGTGCGGCGTGGTGGGTTGCTGAGACTCAGGGAAGAGCAAGACTGGGCAATATGATTGGCCGAAACCCATTTTCTTGTAAACAACGCTCGAGCCAGTTTGAGCGCAGCTGCCCCACCATGAGTGCCAGTTCCCGCATATTTAAAGTAAGTACACCTAAGTGTATTCGTACTTAAGGTACGAAGTACATGTAGGTACATGTAATGTACCAGCTCTGTCATGTAGGTACCTCATACGTACCTACCCTCATGTACCTACCAATGTACTGCATGTATGTATTTAGGTACCGTACGTGTATCTAAAGCAAGGAAAGACCCAAGTCAATCTCGATTTTAAACGTCTCTTGATAAAAACTCACAATCTAAGGAAATTGGCCGCAAGACCAGTTTTCCATCCCATTATTTTCCCTGGCGCTGTACTCTGCTGCAAGGAAAAGGCCAAAATGCAGGTCAACTTTTGGTTGGACGAATGCTTTGTTACAAATAGGTTCATTATAATTTATATCGCATTTGCTTGGGGGTGCCCCCTCCTAAAATGGGAAGCAAAGGGGCTGCAGAATAATTATATTCTGGTGATGGTTCATTTGTTCTCGAATTCGTGGCTACGTGCATGTTCAAATCATTCAAATCATTGGAAGGAAGCCATACAAAGTGTCACAGGATGCGCAACAGAGGTCTCCACGAGGACAAAAGCCGGCCTGTTTGTTTTATTGTCCCGATATATCAGCCGCTCATAGAACAGCCGATTGAGCCGTCCTCCCTATTCACAAGACGAAGGCATCAAACGCCACAGGTCAGAGCTGCCGAGCCCTTCAACAGAACAAGGGCTGCAGCATTGGCATCCCTCATAAGGCCACTCCGGGCCAAGACAGGCTATCCGATTACCTTGGTGAATACTCCTACAAAAACGCCGTTTGCGCACTGCTTGATGTGGGGCCTCGCGGAGTTCCTTCGAGCTACATGCCCCTCTTACAAACCCGTGTTTGGGTTGGTCTCAAGATCCGAATAATGTAACGTGAGTTGCCGCTGGCTTAGGTTAGCACCCGGCTCAAATAGTTTGGTGAGTAATGACATACTCTCTCCTTACGCCAGTCGTCCGTACTCCATACGATGTAGTATCCTTCCTCATGCTGAGCGCTCAAGATCCGGGGGTGCATGATATCGTCCTTGGTCAGCCAAAGCTTTAGCTTCTTGTGCCATCTCCATTGGCGTTGGAAACTAGGTCAAATTAGCAACACGGTCAATAGTAGGCAAGCAGCGGCATCCTCACAGTTGTTCGGCGGCGAGCTGTTGCTGGTAGTCGCCAGGACAGCTGTAGAATATCCACATCAAGGTCTCCTCGTTGAAATTGGAAATCTTGTTTCGCAGGGGCTGAACGTTGTTGACCTTGTAACAATCCGGCAGACGGAAGTCAGGGATCGCTGGGCGCGGCGGCGTATCATTGAATGGTGACCATATTTGCGTAGATATCATTCTAGAGAGAGAGGAAAATGAAAAGTCAGTATCAAGACAACAGTGTATGGCACGCTCTGGCACAATGCAGAATGTCCCACTTACTCGGGTGACGTGAGATCAAAACCAAAGCTGGTAGGATCTAGCCCTGTAATGCAGGCAGCATAGTCCGGGTAGTTGTTCATCAAAGTACGCAGGCCCTTGATCCCCCACTTGTCGACCTCTGGCATGCCGGCTAAAGGATCACGAACAGCCGGCGGCTGCATATCTTCATTCTCTTTGTTCTTGTTCGACTGCGTCTCGTTGGTGCCAATGGCGCCCAGAGGATTTCGGCCCTCAGATGGCTGCGTAGGGTCTTTGGGGGAGTGGGAAGACAAAGCATCATCACGAAATCCGGGTGGCTTCTGGCGGGCTTCATCGTTACTGCTTCTCATATCCTGAGGCCGAGAGAGATCTGGCAAATGGGGTAAGTATCCGCGACCAAATGTCTGTTCACGATGGGGAATTATACCAGGCGCCGTGATCCCATCAGGCGAGCGAACTTCTGACGTCCGCGAGTTAGCAGACAAGGCATTCAGCAAACCATTACCGGCACGGGTGCCCTGCAGTGAGCTGCCTGCCGTGTTGCCCTGGGAGCCGAAGCCCAACGTTGACATCAGAGTAGAGCCACGCTCTTGGCCAATCTCTCCATCAACATTCCTTAGATTGCTGTTGTTGAGCGGCGGGAACTCATCTATGCTATTCGGTTGGGGCTGCGACGATTGTGATATAGCTGTCTGGTTGCCAAAGCGAAAAGCTCCTTGGTTCGTGCTCATACGAGAAGATGATGAGAAAAAGTCGTCCTGTTGACTTTGTTGCGAGTGAGGGGTAGATTGATTTCGCTGAATAGTGCCGCCCATAGGTCTCGAACCTCCAGCCCATAGTGATGATGAGTTGCCACTAGAAAGCTGGGGGTTGTTAGAGAGAGAGGGGAACTCGCTGTGAGAATATTAGCAACTGGCTTTGTGTGGCAAGGTAGCAGACTAAGAAGTGAAAATGAGGCCAAACTTGAAATGAAAGGTGGGTTGAGAGAAGGAATCTGAGACGCGAGGAGGGCTGTAGACATCAAGAAGCAAAGGAACCATCATGATTTACCATCTCAACACGGAAGCATATGGTAGACCGGGTGGCAGTTCTGAGGGCCGATGCTGATGCATGCCAGGAGCCTTGCTGGCTTGAGATTGGTCTGGGTGCTGGGGTGAGGTCATCTTTGAATTTGGGCTGATATTCAGATCCATGGAGGATCGGCTGATATCAGAGAGGGATGTGTCCCTAGGAATTGACATCTCCATGGAAGGAGAAGGGCCACTAGACTGCAAGTGTAGCTTGCGCATACGCTTTTGCTGGCGCATACCCTTTTGCTTGAGAGGCTTATTGGTGACGGAGGTGGTGGAAGGAAGAGGATCTGCGCCCTCAGGGCAGGAAGGTGAAGCCTGTAGGTGATCTGACATGATGTAGTAGGGATAACCAACAGAAACCACGGCGATGTACAGTCCTGAATATATGGTTGTAGCAAACAAGGTGCGATGGTTGTGTTACCAGATAGCAGTTGTGCATCGGCGACCATGTGTAAAGTCAAGTGGAATCGGGGAAGGTGAAGTAAAGGGAACGAAGTTCACGATGGAAGCCAGAGGAAAGGGAAACAGCAATGGCCTGGCCATGTGCGTGTGTCTGTACGTGTGGCAGTGGTGTGTGGGGGACATGACCAAGGTCAGGTAAGTAGTGAATGATGGAAACAATGGTACCGCGGTATGGCACAGCAACAACAATAGTAACAACAACAATGGCGACAGAAGCAGCAGCAGCAGGCAACAACAACAACATGCTCCCATGGAAACAGAATCAAGAGAAGATGAAAGCACCTACGAGAGATCCAATGACGTCGCTGGTTGCGAGGCACTCAGACTCTGTGCAAAACTGAGGTTTCCGTTTCCACCCAACTGCCTCGAGGAATTTTGAAGACTACTGGCAGCATTACCCATGGACACATTCCCACCAAAGGCCCATCCGCCTGCATTGTTTGCTTTGCACATAGAGATACCAGATCAGTATCTGAACAACAGCTCCTCGTTGGTGTCTGGATTCAACCACCATACCTATTTTACCATTGGGTAACCGATTTGACACTGCTCTGCCGGGTTGCTGGGGCTGTTGTTGGCCACCGAAGCCACTCGGCATCCCTCTCAAGGTTTGCGGCACCGCTCCTGACCATGTCTAGTATTAGCCCAGCTCGCAAGCATCAGTGCGCAGGAGTGGTGGAGGGCAAGGCAGCAGACGACCCCGTCATGTCCCCCTCCGAGGCCCCCGTGCGGCGATGGACGATAGAAAGCGCCGGCAGACCCAAGACCTCCATTCGACCCATCGTCCCATCGTCCCCCCGTCCCCCGAAGAGCCCCCCAAGCCCAGCCCGAGGCGAGGCTGACAACAGGCGGCCCATGCCTTATCCAGCCTTTCCAGGCCTCCACCTACAGCTGGCCATATACTATGGAGATCGCACGAGTCGCGGCATGGACGAGGGTCGGGTCAGGTGAATGGAATGGTCGTCACGGCCAGTGCGCAATCGAGATTCGAGGTCGAACGGCAAACACGTGTTGACGTGAGGCAGAAGACAGGGCAAAGGATTCGGGACAGCACTACCTGGTCGGTTCATGGTTGATATCCTATATGGAGAGACACTTTGGTATCTACACGCTTCTTCTGACGGTCGGATCGTGTGACTTGGAGCTTCAGGTCAGTGATGTAGTGTGCAATAAGCCACGCAACTTGCTGTTGGGAATGGTCTTGACTTGGAGTTTTGGCCAGCGGTGGCTTCTACACTATCAAGGTGCTGTCGGCTTGATTCGTTCATCTGGCCACGGGACCCACCAGTACTTGGCTTTACCACCAATAGTAAAGCCACCTAGCGCCGGTGCTAGGTCAGCCTTGCCTCTCGAGTTCTTACAGACTTTCAGGTAGGTACTGGGTACTTCCACACATGTATTCATTGAGAGGGACAAGTACCACGCACTTCGTACTATGTACCTGAGGTACCTGAGGTACATTACAGGCAATATCCGACGATTCACAACCCGATAACTCCATACCTACCTAGGTACCTATCTGCTCCATTTTATCTCCGACGACCTACTCCCGAGGTCCTGGAGACTGTGCCTAATACCATTGACAGATTACAGGTACAAAGTAATCGTGGATAATGCCATCTGGCGCCGAAGCCTTACCGAAGAGCAGCTAGGCGGCGCATCGACTTAACAGCGCTTCGTCATCTAAACAAGATGACGAACCTCATTCAAACGAGCTTACTTCTTAAAGAGTTCAGTGCTAAATTGCACGACATTAAGCTCAATATGACCACTGGGGATCAAGGTTGATGGGAAGATACCATTTCCCCTATGTTGTACGTCCGAGCAGTGAAGGTTTACGGTAGCGAGGATAAGTTCCCATAGTTTGGTAGCAACGCATAGGTACAGGTACTAGTCTTGTAGCAGTAGGTACCTCTAGAAGAGATTGATATGTTAAACTAATTCCTTTAGACAACGCAATAACCCCTCTCCAGCTATAACTCCAAACAATTATATGTACAAATATCGTATCATCCAGCGCATACACCTACTTTTTACACCTCTATGCCTTCGGCGATTGGACTCAGCCTGCCTCCGTAATCAAGAACAGCAATTGCCGGCTTCAAGCAAGCCCCTCCTCCCACTCGGGCTCGCGCACTCCTATCTATCTCGTCCAACAGTTCCTCGTAGATAAAGCTACGGCCAAGAGTGTGAACACACGGGCACCAATGGTCGTCCTTTTCTCCATACAAGTGCCCGCATGGACAAAAATGATCGTGCATCCTCCTAGCGTCGTCGTGGCTACAGGGACAGTAATGATCGAGCAGACCAGAAAGGTCGTGTTGACACTCGCCACAGAAGTGGTCAACGTAAAGCACAAGCTTATGGCTCATACTCGTAGCTTGCCGGTGTTTGATCTTCTTCTGTCTTCGGCCGAGTTCTCCGTTTCTCTTCATCTCTCTCCGTACAGGTGCTGGGTGTTGCGAGAGGGATCTTTTTTTCCCTGCAGGCTTCTTCGGCAACGTGTTTGTGTCGACAGCTTTTTCCCCTGCGGGCTTCTCCGGCAACGTGTTCTTGTCAGCGGTATCCATCTTGCTTGTTGGCTTTTTACAATATTATGTGTCTGCGTAAATCCGGACTTGGGCCTGCTTCAGAGATATGTATGACTCGCTTTGATTCAAGAGGGCACAGTTTTATTTATATTCACTTTGGGCATTGTGACCTATCCGAGGGTTCTGTTGCTGTTATGGCTTTGTTCACCGAAACGAGCCTTCTGCCTCCCTGCTAAATTTAACCGCGCCTTTGTTGAAATTTGTGTGTTGCGGCCATTTAGCGATTGTTTGGCTATGAAAAGCCTTTGAAGAGCTTGTGTGTTTAGCCGTTGCTAATAGCAGAACATCGTACCGGAAAGGCGAAAATGGAACGTTAAACAGCGGCCTCCTTCTACAATAGGGATTCCTAATAGATCTTGTGCAACGCTTATCTCGTAGCTGTACCCGACCGACGCGAAGGCATAATCGCTATATGATCGTTGTCCCTTAAAAATATTTACTGGAATACGGTTGGCTTTCCATAGCCTCGAGGAGGCACGTATCGAGTTCGATTAATGAATACATTTCGGTATTCCCCTCAGTGACAGCAGTATACAGTTCTAACTCTTGTTTGAGTGAAGCGAGTAGGGCAGACTCCGCCTAAGCATAGAGCATAGAAGACCATGAAAATCGTGCAGTTCTATTTGTATTCAGTCATGTTTATTATCTATCCTAGCCAAGAAACTCTGTTCAAAGTTGATACTATGTATACCCCGTCCGATAAGTACGATCTTTCCCACTTGTGAAGTCGTACTGGTCTCAGGGGCAGACGTTTCTCCATCCACGATTTCGAATATTTCCCGGACACCTTGAACTATCTTCTCGGACCCATCGTCAAACACGAGGCGCGCTTTCAATCGATGTATCTCAATGTCATGCTGCTTAGTTGATATCCCTGGCACCTCACCTTCCCAGAGAACAGACCTAAGCCAGCGATCTACCGCCTGAAGTTGATCTGTGTCCAGAATTGGGACACTAAAAGACGCTGTGGAAATAGTCTGGGAACTATTAGCGAACTTCGCGTTTTAAGAGGAGGGAGTAAAAGCTGTGACGCACGGGGTCCAGATGGCTATGTCCCTTTTCCGTAGTATCCAATGTCTCGACTCGGTCGTACGCGTGCAAATCCAGCAAAACGCCTTCCAACTGCGGTACCTTGCTCTGCTCGGTTACGTGGATCTTCGCGAGGCCGTTAATAGCCCGGATCCGCGCTTTGACATTCTCGAGTTCCTCGGCAGTAACCAAGTCCGTCTTATTAATAACCACGACATCGGCGTGTGATATTTGCACATGAGCAGTCGTCATTAACGGCCCATGGCTATCGTGGTCTTCGTGACCTTCGACTCTTCCAGCCGGGTCGTCTAAGCTTCGCAGTATATTCTTGGCATCCACTAAGGTGACGATTCCGTCGAGGTAGATGGTGCTACCTAGGCCCTCATCGACCCAGAAGAGGGGTGCCAGATTGCCGGGGTCCGCGAGACCCGTGGTCTCGAGAAGAATGTAGTCGAACGCACCCTTCTTCTCCATCAAGGATTCGATAGCGTTGACCCCAGAGTCCCTGGACAGCGATTAGCCCTTGTAGCACAACCCGTCGGGAAGTGGGTTGGCTGGTACTTGACTGAACAGCAGATACAGCCGTTGCCCACCTCGAGCCATTCCTCAACCTGCTCGCCACCTTTGTTAACGGTGAGGGACTTTTCTATGTCGAGAGCTAGAGCAAATTAGCAAGCATGCTCTATGTCCAGCAGCTTTGGGCGGCCTGCCATACAGTCACCGAACTCATTCATAATAACGGCAATTTTCTTGCCATGGCGGGCTGTGAGGATGTAGTTTAGAAGCGTGGTCTTCCCGGCTCCTAAGTATCCTGATTACAATAACGTAAGCACACGCACGACACACCTCATCACTCTTTTCGAAAACTAACCCGTGACAATGGTTATCGGGACCTTGACCAGCCTCTCCCCACCCACTTCATACCCCGCGGGGATGAGCTCTGGAGGGGCATCATCATCGTCCATGTTCATGGCGAAGTCGTCGGGTTAGAGTTGAAATCGGCACTTCTTATTCTTTTTTTGCATGTATCGGAAAACCATGCAGTGAATGCGATATTCTCATTCTGGGAAAATGTGGTCGAGGCAGTACCTCTTATAGACGAGACAGCGAAGTGTACACCCAGAGATGCATCATAGGCTACCACCTACATAGGTACATAACTGTACACTATGTACCTAGTGTACTGCATAAGTACTTACATAATCGCTTTACATGTACTAATTCAGTTAAGCACTCTTCTCCATACACGCATACCTCGAAACCCCTCTAGGTTAAACCTTGACAACTTACTTTACTAACCATGACATCTCCTCGACAACAACCATAACTATAAGGTGATAAATAAACAGAGAAGGTCATCCGGCCTCTCCATCCGACACAGAGCCATGTCTCTGGCACAGGGATCACCTCGACTCCCCAGTCCGCCGCCGGCGGCCGAGATCCAGCTCGGACCCAAATCGCCAGCCTTGAGCACGACGGCGAGCCGCCAGGCGCAACAGATGGAGCAGACCATCAACGACACGAACGCGAAGCGGCGCATACATCCGGGGACGAAGGCCGAGGATATAGCCGCTGGCCCGCCTCTTGTGGCCCTGAACGAGGTACGTCGCATGCCGCATGCCGCATGACGCATGCCGTGCTGTCGCGCAGCGTCGCGTGTGCCATCCACCCCCTTCTTCCCCTACCCTCGTCGACCATCGTCCATGCGAGCCTGACCTTTTCGTGGCCCCCACAGCTCGACTCGGCCTTTCAGCTCCAAGAACACCTGGCCGCCTTGCACTATCACCTCTCCGCCTCCAACACCACCGCCATCACGCGCGCGGCAGCAGCCCAGCTCGCCCAACCACCACCCGGCACCGAGCGCACTCTGTGGCTGTACGAGCTCTGTCGCTTTCTCATCGCCCAATGCAATGGCGTAATCGTCGGCTTTCTCTTCGACAATCCCCCGTGCTCGTCCGCGACGTGCCCCGAGATGCGCGCTTCCGAATGGCAGTTCCTCTGCGCCGTACACGACCAGCCCAAGAGTTGCTGCGCCATCGACTACTGTTGCCACACCCTGGACTGGGCCGCGAACGTTGTCACGAACCCCAAGATCTTCCCCAGCCGGTTCGTCGTGGGCTCCGAGGGTCACGACAAGGGCGCCGTGTTGAAGAACTTGATTAACGTGTTCAGGCGGCTTCATAGGATATTTGCGCATGCCTGGTTTCAGCATCGAAGTGTGTTCTGGTCCGTCGAGTCACAGACCGGCCTGTACGCTTTTTTTAAGACGGTTTGCGATGGATACGACCTGCTTCCGGCAGAAAATTATAAACTCCCTCCCGAGGCCGAGGGCCTGGAGCCGGAGAGTGCCAGCCAGGAAGACAAGCGACCTGCGGTAACCGCCATCGCCAAACCATCTTCACAGCACAATGAGTCCCCCGATCAGGACGATGATCGGAATGGCCTACTTGCACGTAGGACCAATACGGCCAGACATTCGAGCAGACCGTCGACTGGTAGTGCCGTAACGACGGTCCTTGAAGAGGGCGAGGATGACCATTCAGACGTCAGCGACAGACTCAAGGCCATGCACATCTCCGTTTCCGGCATTGCGGAAGAAGACTCCGAAGTGGAGGTGCCTGTCATCGTGGAAGGTAGCATGATTCAGGAGTCTACGCCTACGGACGCACAGGCGGCTGGGCTCTTTGAAAGCATCATCGATCAGGATCCTACCCAGCCCGAGACCGTTGGAGAGGAGCCGGAAAACGTGCGGGAACAGGATGAAAATCTACACGATCACGAGAATGCGCAGGGCTCATTAGATGTCGAGGAGCTGCCTAGCGAAGCACCCGCATCCTCGACCGAAACCTCCGAAGAAGCTGCGGAACTAGATTCTGAGAAGAGTGAAGAGAAGTCGATACACGAGGGAGCGGGCACGGAATAGGATCCCGTAGCCCTCCTCGAGCGACTAGAAGCAGACAACCAGGACATTTTAGATGTTAACGAGGTTATTCGGCAAGCCAGAACGATTGGACGTCAGATGCGACACCTGCGGACTTCAAGGCATTCGCCGAATGAAGAAGCCCCCGACGCAGAGCGGACACCCACTCTCGAGAGTACGAGAGAGGCCACGGACAGGTCGCCATCTTAGCGCCAGAGTCGGTGGCAGCAATCCAGATAGTAATATGGCTCTAACCCCCTGCCCTAGCGGCCGGGACGGAGCCGAAGCTTGGTGAGATGAGCTAGGTGAGAGTTAATAGCGCGATTTGTGCTCACGCACCTGCGAGGATTTGCTATTTCATGTACACTATCAATACCTTACGATCAGGAACGGGGGCGGCAGGGACGGCAGGCCCACCTGCTAAGATACCTATGTACGAACGAAACCTACGACGACCTTGACGATCCTCTCTCCTCTGCTCTGTCATGTCCGTGATTCTAATCACCTCACACTGGCTCCGACTTCACATACACCCACCCATCAACAGGCAATGAGATGTGACAAGCCAGGCTGATATCTTGAAGAGTCCACTCATGAAGAGGAGCGGAAAGCAGTAACAAAGGGATTATAAAGGGGAAGGGAAGAGATGAAACGGAAGAGGGCCTGGAAGAGATATGAAAATAAGGTAACCTATCCTTGGCGGTAAAAGAGCAAAGCATGTGAGCATGGTGGAGGGGAGGGGGGGGGAGAAGAGACAGACAGGCAGCAAGTGAGAAGTAAAGAGGTGACGATAGCGCATGTCTGCTGTAAAGTAGAAAGGTAAAATGAGAGGACAGCTATATGTACAAATTAGCAGGGGATGACGAGAATGAAGTTATGCGCGTTAGTGTGTTGTGTCAGAGAGAGTAAAGTAGGTAAGATCAGACGCGTTGCATCAATCAGCATTGCGGCGACTCCCAAGAAGGGCCGCATAGTTCCCGCTGAGTTTCACGGACTCAATATATATATATAGATATCTATGGGTAAACGGTAAAAACCGAAAAGCTAGACAGCCATCGCTGCTGCTTTGCAAGTGTGTCGAACAAGCTAAGGTTAGGTCAGATGTCTAGGATTAGGTATTTTGTATGACTAAACCCCTTTCTGGTCTTGTCTGATTTTGATGTCGACAGAATAATAAAGAGTGCCCAGTATGATCAGTCACTGGGAACTATATATACCACTGGCTGAACCCACTGACTTGCTTATATTCTAGCCGGTGACTATAGGTTCACTCAGTGGTAAAGTGGCGATGCACGTTGTACAAGCGAGGGCAAGCTAGTCTGTGATATCTAGCCAATTACTACCTACTTTTGTCTGCGAAATTGGCATCTTTTGCGTGAACAGTGAGAGAACCATTTGTTGATCCTGACTTGATCTTTAAGTCAGTACTTACTACGTGCGTGCTATTACTAAATCTACGAACTCGCATTAGGAGAGGGACTTTCTACACCTCTCTATTTGGGATCTGAAGATATATTCTTTTTGCGAGTTTGCTATTCTTTTCACTATTCTCCTCCCTTTGTTGCTCTCGTTTACTACATGATTCTTCCCGGGAACTAGAAGCTTTACTTACACCTAAGATCATGAGCATATAAACCAACACAGATTGCTAAATAGCAGTGAGTATGTAAGGCAGGATTGAGCACTTATATCGCCCGACGGTTGCCGAAGAAGAGGAGGAGAATGAATGATTTGTTACTGTTGCGACTTGTCCCTACCTACTAAAAAGGCGTTTTTTTTTTCTTTAAAAAAAGAAAAAGAAAAGGACAGGTCTCCTGCTCCTCCCTCCCACGCACGTGACAAAACGAATTATCAATTCAGTTTCATTTTCATTCAGAAATTACTTAATAAATGAATTTCCAAAGTCTAACTAACGTGTCATGCCAGCAGGGGAAAAAAAATCTACATGGCCGAGGTAAGATAACGAGGGTACATGTACAACTTACATACCTCTCAGCTTTCTACAGGCTTACATGCCATGTGCCAGATAGGTCTCGTAAGCACTTAATTGTGTGGTAGCTAATGCAGATCATCAACTAAGTACGCAGGTACTGTTGCGTGACGGAACCTAGCCCAAAACTCTTTTCTGACTATTCGTATATACTTACCCATATTGCCTAGCGGCTTGGTGGCAACTCTATCAACCTAGGTATATAATATTATTCACTGCCTCAGCGGGACACTGCGTGCATAAGAGTCTAACTACCTTACCTAGGTACCTAGGTTAAGTAGATAACTTAAAGTAGACAGATAGATAAGTCGAGATCGCCCCAGCTCAGTCTGGGGGGTCCGAGCGTCTAACATACGATACCTTAGGTATGTCGAAGCGGATGCGTCGTGGCCGCGGTGGTGGCTGCAGCGGACTTCTGCTTGCACGTGGGGACTGTTGTATGTAAGGTATGTAAGGTAGGTATGTATGTATGCGATGGGAAAGGGTACTTTGATCATGTTCCAGTTGGCCGCGGCCGCGGCCGTGCAGGAAAAGTTGGGGTCGGTTTACGTAGGTAGCCATGTTAACTTATACGGCTGCAGCGACGACGAGACCTCGACGACGAAGCCGTGGACGAAGAATGTGTGGCCTAGGTCTGGCCTATCTGTGTGTGGGCGGAGTCCCGTTCTGGGAAGCGGTGATTGTATAGAAAATAACTGTCTGTATACTCTCTCTCATATTCCCATGTATCAATCAATCCACTGCCTCCTGGGTATATTGATTTAAAGTTGTTGGATGGTTGGTACTCACTCAGGGGGCCTGTCTGTCTCTTTGGTTTCATCTCATCTTTTACCCAGGACATCGGATAGCACCCCTGTCATTCCTGATCCCAAGACCTGTCCAGGAACCTCACCTGGCGCCGAGGGCGGTCTGCCATCTAGGGTAGAGAGCCGGCCGCCTTGTTGATTCGGGGCAGCGGTGCAGATCGGCATGACAGGTCTTGTTCTCTGCCGCAATATACAGTACACACCTTGACGTCTACACATGGCGGGCCAGCTCTAATAGAAATCGTGGCCATGAATCGCCGGCCCCCGACCCCTGGCCCGCCCTGAACCTAGCTTACATGACCTCTCGGCCCTATACCAAGTCGTCTCACCGGTGGAAAATCACGTTTCAGACCCCCGGCCGTCGAGACGTCGCGGCTCATGGCTCACGGAACCCCTTACACATCGTGTGACAACCCCCTCTCGTACGGCCCCGCCTTCACCTGTGTCCTGCCCTCTGGGCCACACGGGTCGTCGCTATGTCGCTCCATATATCACCTTCAAATCTTGGTCGAAGCCGGGCCGGCAGTGTCCCCTTGGCGGAAATGATCCGAGCATATCATATGTTACGCCTGTGTCTGTCTGCCATCAACCTCTGCCTTGGACATTCTTGCCTTTGCCCCTTGCGGCTGTACTGATGTTGATTGGCTCACTAGGGCTCGGGCTGTCGTCGCCGTCGATGCGCAAGTTGGTAAAAATGGCGCTTATCTCCCGAAGCGCCTCCGTCTGCTGTGTCACCGGGTTCCCGTTGCGCGCGTCGGCGAAAGCACGTATGTTTCGAACAATTGGGGATAGGCCCTCATCGTTAGGAAGCCACCATTGGCTACACGACGGATCGCGAAATAACTCGGCCATTCGGGTGCGCATCGTCATAGGAAATATGTATCTAATTCGGCGTAAGCTCCACGGATACGGATTTGAAATATGCGGCTTTTCACGACGTCGATGAAAAACTACCGTGCCCCCAGACCAATAGACCAGTCTCTCTGCACAGAAACGGTATCTATCCACTAGAGGCCTGGTGGCTGCAGAGGAATAAGGAAACTCACCCTGTTGCTTCCAACGACGCGTACCTCCGCCTTATCCACATATGGTACCTTCGCTCTCGAGGGATAAAAAGACATGCGATGGCAATACACGCTTGGACTGTGACGGTGGCGCCCATTGGTGTTTCTGGCCAAAGTCTGATTGTTTCGAATATCTCGCAGGCAGTGAGAGCAAATTGTCTCAGCTCTTCAGATGGCTCCTGCTCCAGTGCATACCCTTCTTGGCGACTTTTATGCATGATGAAAATGGAGTGCCATTCTAGTATTAGGATCGTTGTCGAAAACAAGGGAAACCTGTATAGACAACCCGGCCTATAAGGGTTCACGATATCGTCCTCTGTCAAGCGCTGTTCGTGTTGGAATTCGGTCACGAGGTAATTCGAATCGGTGATCGCGGGGTCGAGCCCGACCTTCCATTCGTTTAATCGTGCTGAGATACGATCATACTCTTCGACGAAGGCCTCGGCCGGTATCTCCCCTCGGCTGCTCTTAGCATATAAGATGGACATGTCCATCGATATCAGACGTAAGGTTGAAGCCTGGACCTCGATTCTCCAAGATATATCTTCTGGGTTGTCTTCTACTCTTTCTTTGCTCCTCTGCACAGCTGATACGAACCATTCTCTTGGTAATGCCGTTTCAAAGCCTCCCATCATAGCAACAAAGACGTCGAACCTAACATACCACGTCAATAGTGCGCTGATAGACGACTGCGTGATTTTTTCTGGCGTAAAAAGCCGTGTTAGTATCTGCAAGGCCGCCTTTTGATGGCCTGATAGGTTTACCCAGTCACCCAGGTATTCCTAAGCGTGGTTAGAAACCATCAAGTAACTACCTGAGAGTCGGCCCTTACCTCTATTGTAGCGAGTTGAAGTATGGTTAGCAGGGTCGGTAGATTTTGGTCATCCCCGCGCTTGATGCTGCTCAGAAGCGTCGTAACGCTCTTGTTATAGTATCCAAGAAAATCCTCGATCTTGCCATGTGGGTGTCGAAGCGCGCAGTGGTATGCCGAGAAGCCGACTATGGCGTATAACAAGGCCTCATTTCCTTCTCTTATGGCGACCGAAGGTAAAATGGATCTGAAGAAGCCATCTGGGTCATTAGGCATCCCGTAGCTGAAGTACGTAATATTCTCGGAGAAATAGCCTAGATAATATTGCAAATCCTTTTGAAGATGAGTCCACTCTGGGTTACTCGTACTCGGTTGCGTCGCCGCATCGGGTGTTTGCATGGTGCTGAAGCTAATGGAAGTCCTCGTGGAAATGGAGGGAGATGAGCTTTTCGTGCCCTCTTGAGAAGGTGTCTCGGAGTTCTGTCGATTCCCCATTCTTCGAAGGTTAAAGGCTGAGACTGTGTGATCGCGACGCAACTCTCTTGCGGACTGCGGGTGCTGGGGAGAGTACTCTATCGGTTCCTCTTCGTCAGGGATGGATTCGAGCTTTGCTTCTCTATCCAAGTCGTCGACGTCGTCTATATAAGATTCTGGACTCGCTTCCCGGCTATTCAATGCTGTTTCTTTCGATGAACTGCCAACGCTAGACCCCTTGGCTGAGGGTGGCGCCGGATAGACGCAGTCTCTCTTCCCTTTGCGGCATCCTACTGGCGTTAGCTGCATACAAATTCAACTCCAAGACGGTTCTCACGGTCACAAATAGGGTGGGTTTCATCGCACTATTTCTAGGTCAGCACAGCGCCCTAGTCTAATTCGAATCCAATTCAGGTTTCTTTACCTTGACCCGCCTGCTTCTGCAAGTATAGCATCCTGATCGTGTTCTACGATGTTTTACGTGATCTATTCCTGTGGCTGACTTCTTCTTGCCTCGGCTACCCTGCGGTTTCTGTTCTTGAAACACGATTGGGTCGGGAAAACCAGTATAATATCCGAGACTTTGATGCTGGTTGGCGAGAGGCCCGGGATGGCTTCCCATCTGTGAAGGTGGGTGTTGTTGATAACGGGTATCATCGATGTCTTGGAGACTTGTGTTCGGCGAGATCCCCATATCCCCCATAGAAGAGGAGGACAACTGGTAGAAACCACTCATCGGGAGTGATGGCTAGTTGCGTGTATGGCAGTGAAAATCTGGGTTTTCAGTTGGGCTGGGCCAATATGGCGTGGATGACGTCTATGCGTTTGTTAGACTGCTGCTTGTCCAGGACCTGGTAATTCATCCGCCGTGCCAATATTAGGAGGTTCGACGAGAACCACAACAGGCGCACAAAAGAATGGGAATTCCTAGAAAGAGGATCTTCGATAGGCCTGATGAAGTTGATAGTGAAAATCACCTAAGGAAAAGTTGCCGTGATAGGTTCGACAGATATTGAATAGCTGGACGGAAAAGAGTCGACCCGTGCTGGAAGACTATTCAGTTCCAATGAAGGACAAACTGCCCATTCAAAAATTCATTGGGCCAATGGACTGGCTCGATACAAGCAAGGTTGACCACCCCAGATAAATGGGGTGTTGGACCTGGCCTTTGGCGGCGGCTCGGATCACCCTGGCGCTTCTCGAATGGGAGATCGGACGGGTACTGACCCACGGAAAGGCAGGGAGAGGAAAGGACTTAGGTATGTATGCAGTGTATAGGTAGGCAAAACCTGCTATAGCTGACGGCACTGGTATCACTAGGTCAGAGGCCCGGTACTACATTCCCCCAAGTCGACTCGACAAGTTCTCGAGACCCAGTCCTTGGTAGGCAAAGGCCGTAAGTGTCTGGTCAAAAGTGAAGATGTAGTGGGGCTATTGTTGTCTAGGTTAGTGTATCTTGCATCGGTCCCCTGCTGTTACATGCCCTCTTATTAGGAGAAGCCTGCCAAAGATCTGCTGACGGGATCGTTAGTGTACGCGTGGCGGGGCTGCTCGTGCTGTTGGTTCCTACAGTCTGTCCTGGTACACGGTAGGGAGACACCTGAATGCCTTATTGTCCGACGGGATACATGATTTTCGGGAGCTCACATTTCTAGCATATGGCCAAGTCTAGGAAGTGCGCGAGACAAGACGTTTCCCATGTGTCTGTCTGTTCATCATTGCCACATAGCAAACGGCCTGGAGAAGGGGCTAGGATCATGTGATAGTCGCGATCTTGTGGCATAGGAGTAGAGTACCCTGAGCAGTTCTTCAAGGCGTACGGTCCGAGCTCTTAGTAGATTGTGTAGCTCTGCGGGATCTACCGGGAACCCGAAACTCAAGGCCGGGCTGGCTGGGAATGAGGGAAGCTGGCAGCAATGTGTGTCCAGGTACAACACCTGGAACTACCTACCTATTCAATGGCCAAATAGCAGCTAGAGATGGGTGGGGGGGATGCGCCAAGCTAAAGGTTTTCCCCTCGATCCAAGATCACTCTGGGTTGGTGAGCCGGATCGACCGTATACCGGGATAGTCACGCAGATACCTACATAGGTAGCATACGGTAGGCGCTGGCGCGCTGCGATACAGTTCAGACGTAAATCTTCAACACCACTCTGGCGGCATACGAGGAGCTCCGCACAAATTCTGGCCTTGCGTTGTTCCCTCGCGGGGTGACGTAGGCTTCTGCTGAATCTGCATTCGCCTGCCAGACTGGAGTCCAACTTAGTCAGTGCTGGACAGACTACAGTTAAGCAGGTAGGGGGTGAGTGAGTTATGTCCTCGCAAGGGGTCGAGAGAGGAAGAGAGACCAGCGCGTTGGTAATCACTTACCAGGAAATACGTTCTACTATCTAGGGGCCGAGAGGAATAGTACAGGGGTACGAAGTAAGGGATGATGCAACAATCTGTCGATAGCTTGGACACGGACACTTGTCATACAAGCCCTCGCACCCTGTACTTCATCCTCTATCTCAGGGGATCAAAAGCTTGAACCTGTCCAACACGTACAATATCAACTACCCATACCGTAAGGTTGTTCTCGACGCGTCGTGACATGGAAAACCCAGCAATTGACGAATATGCGAACTTGTTATGACCCTCGGCCAGTGGTCTACCTTCCGATGCTATCCGCCATCATGAGAAGCCACTGTAGAGTGTCTGTGTATGGTGTAGTGGAGTGCTGAGCGGATAAGGGGAGGCGGGTTCTACCGCTGTTTGATGTGCCGATGATAATTGGCGGGATACGTATGTGAAAAGGCTTGGTCTGGGACGGCTGTAACGAAAACGGAAGACCAACGAGCAAGCAAACGATGGCCTTGGTCACAAAATGTCGCACACATCCAGCAGCAATCACTTTCAGCTTAACTGCCTGCCCTCCAGGTATGTTCACTCCACTAGCAAGAGCGTGCGGTTCAAGACACTGTGTGGACTTCTTGGATGAGGGACCCTGCACAATAGTTTGTATAACGCCTATGCTAGGTTAGGTAGGTATATCTACCAACACCACCAGATTCGCCGGATTGAGATTTTCGTCACGAGTCTAGCCCTGGATGGTTAGGGGGCAAAAGTACTGCGCATGGGGAGTGACCTGTCATACCAGATGGAGATAGGTGCCGTTACGCGGTTCCATCAGACTCTCTTTGGAGCAGAGAATCTTTTGTTTTCAGTTACCTACCTACAGTAGATATCCTGATCAGATTAGAGCCCAGTGATGTGGTTTAGAAAGATGGCTGGTGTTACGGTGGAAACTTGGTTGGGAGTATAACATAGCGAGGTCATCATGCTTCGCTGGGGATAAGGTGAGGCATACGGCCTTGGTCTTCCACTCACAATCGAGGATACAGTCTCCGAGATCTATCTGATCTGTGTAGGTAGCTGGTTGTGGTGTTACTGTAATGAGGGTCCAGAGGTGTCACGTTGAAAGAGTGAACGAGTGAAGTGGCGCGGTTTTGGAGTGGACGCCAGCAATCCAGATCCGTACAAGTATAATGAAGCGCCCTGATTGGCTGAGGAAGACTTCCGCACGAGGCCCACCGAAAGCTAGGGCCTAATAAGCACGGTTGACTATACTCTAAATGTCAAGTAAGTGTTGCACTAGTGTTCGTTGGGAATCCGAACTTGGTAATGGTTGGTTGGGATCTAGTGCAGATGCGGCTAATTGCACCCCGGGCCCTTTGTATTCTTAAACGTCATGGCCGGAAACTGCAATGCGCCCGTTGGTTGCCTTCGCGCATCTGCATATGTACACTACACCACTTGAGAAGTAGTGTGCATATACCCTAGGATGTGCGGGAAGCAACAATCAATAATGAAGCGCCCTAGCGAATAGCGCGCCTGCGATCAAGAGAGCGCCATTCAGGGCAGGTAGTGTACAGACGTTTTGAACCAAGGCAAAACATCTCCGTCGGAGAAGATGGATACACTAAGATGGAGAACTTTATATTGGGCGTGATGGCTACCAGTCACCAGTAAGAGTAAGACTAAACGGCAACCCGGAACCAACAGCCTACTACTTACCTACTTAACCTACCTCGAAAAAGGTATCCAAAAAATACCAGCAGTAAAAAGTAAGGGGTATAACTTACTATGAAGCGCTGCTTTTGCCCCGTCGTAGATAACGCCGGAATCCTAACACCTCCTCTTTTTTTTTTTTTTTTTTTTTTTTTTTTTTTTTTTTTTTTTTTTTTTTTTTTTTTTTTTTTGGCTTTGCTTTTGCCACTTTTTAACATGCATGCTTGTCTGAATAGGTCGCTAGTTCGTTCGTCGGAGTTAGGTGGTCTGTAAAAATTCCATATAATAATAGCACTACACTATAAGCAGGAACCTTGTACTTGCGTGGCTAGGGTACGAAGTACGAAGTACAAGGTGGCAGAATTCAAACAAGCAAGCTAAGCCTTTATCTACCACGTGTTAGACGGGGAGCTCCCACGAGCTGCTCCCTAGCTAGATGATCACCGTTCCAATCCACGACGTAGAGGATGATGACGACTATTCTCCTGACATAAACCTAGCTCCTGTACCACAGTGGGATTAAAGACGGTTATTTCCAAGATAAAGTGAACTTATAATTAAGCTAAAAGCTTTAAATTTTTCACTCTTGCTAGTACATAAGGAATAGCTTGGAGATGCTATGATAAACAACCATAGTCCTCCTTTCAAGTAGTATTTCGAAACTAATGGATCATACAAAGTACAAGCTATGATTCTCTCTACCTACAAAAGCATCCAATGCTGAGTGATTTATGTGCATGTAAGTAAGGGGAATACCTGTAAGTATTATATCAACCTTTTTTAAAACATGTTCGAAGAGGAATAAATGCTTGAGTTATTATACTGAGGCAAATTCGCTCAGACAATTGCCCTCCATAGTTCCGCTGAATCGTACCACAGTAACATTTAAGTATGTTATATGCTGAAGCTTTTAACCCGATTTATTTTGACCTCGTACTCTCCTTGCATTACGAAGTGCGAATCATCAGAGCAGTCAACCTTCAACTTTTGCCGCAGATCACACTATGAAAGAGGTGTCACCTACTACTTGACTTATACTCCTGTGCACACACAACTTTAAACCCTTAACACAATATATTGTTTGATATGACTGCCAATCCACCGGGAAGCGCCCGACCCCAGAATCACACCGTATCTAAATTTCCCATGCAAGTGCTCTTTCAGCTCTCCAGCCAGTCCCATTCAGAAGCAGACCTAACGTTGACGCCCCTTTCGCCAAGCCCAGACGCCACTCTTCCGCATCACAGCCCTGAAAGCCCGTTGACCCTGTAGGCTTGGATGATTGGTACTCTACTGGACAGTGAACGGGGTCGATTCGTCATAAATCCTTGCCTCTGCATTCTGATATGCAGGTGACATTTGTCATGTTACAACATTGCTGCGTTTCTCGTATCAGCAATCCTACGCTTCACCTGTTGGGGGCCGTGGGAATTCCCTAGGGAAGGCGTATGACGGTTGTAAAGGAGGCCATAGGACAATCGGGTCCTGCGACGTCGAACCCGCCATCCCGGGATCATGACACAGTCTCTCCGCTGGCTAGTGTAAGTAAGTAGACAGCGTAGCCCTGCGCCTAGCAAGCGTGCTAAACAGGGGTTATGTGGTGTAGCGCAGACATAAGAGTAAGGTACCTACATTGACATACCTATTACTACAAGTACATGGAGGTTAGGTAGTAGTGTATCGAGATGTGTAGGTATACGGTAAATGCGTACGAAGTCTACATACATCATGAGATACCTACCTTAGGTACCGTGTACACTAGTGTAGGTATCCCCGGTATTTGAACTGAGCCGGGGTTTGAGAGTGTGTTGTGTAAACGGACAGGAAATTGATGCGCAACAGCGGCGCAGTAAGTATCGTGTGCTTTGAATTCCTCGATTGAACGTTCAACCCACTATTTACGACATGTCTAGTGTATGGTGTTACTATTACGTTAATAAGTCCGTTGAGGAGCGAGCTAGTTAGGTAGTTTACTGTCCTGTCGGTATCAGTATAAATGACGATCGGGACGTGAAGTAAGTAAGGTAGGTACTCGTAGGATGGATGCCAGGAACGACTTACCTGCCGGTGTAGGAACTTACTACGCGTGGCTATCTGTGCTAATTAGTTTTCCTAGTGACGAGCTTGCTCCATGATCACCTCCCTACACCACACTAGTCGGGGAATTATTGAAATATAGCGTAGGGAGGTAATTACATGCAGATACAGAACAGGATAAGGTAATACTTGGTTGGTACCTACCTTACACGGCGGTGCGGCTCTGTCGGCTTCAAGACGGGTTGCTACATATTTGTACATACCTGGAGCACATGAAGGTAGGTAGCAATGTACCTGACCACAAGTGCCCTAAAATTAGAACACAGCACTACATGTATGAATGCGCCACTGCACGGTAAGTAAACAGGCCACTAGTAGTCGTAAGTCTGGGGATTTGCCTCCTTCTTGAAAAAGAGGCAGTACTTACACTATTTTAGATTGGCAGCTAGGCATCCTACACTACTGTACGTACAGAGGAGCGTTTTATCGGTACTTAGTCTAGTGTGAGTCCCGACAACTTCGGGCCGGGTTTGGATCTAAGAGATCTCCTGCTTGACTGAAAAGATAAAGTACATACTGCAGATACCGATAGCTGTTGGTACCTCAGCCCAAATTGAAGTGAAGTACATGTGGGAAAATTGAAGCAGAAAAAAAACGTCGAACCTTGACGGCCGCTCGATTGAAAGGCGACTAGATATCTAATAGAAAGGCCTTAATAGATCCATGCACAGCAAGTAAATATAGGTACTCTAGTTCATTCCTCATATAAACAATAACAGTTACCCTTCACCACGGAAGAGGTGCTGCGGGAGTATAAGCCATCACGTGATTGGTATCCCCTGATCTTGTTTCTGTAGTGTCTCATGGTCAATTTCTAAAACCGATGAGGCTTGGTAAAGCCACCTCCCACTTACTTTGCCTGTTGAAGATTGCTCCAACTCATGTAACGTCAGAGCAAGAGAGGGCTACCTGCTGCTCGCTGCAGTATTTCCTACCTAGTCTCAGGTAGGGTTCTCTCGTCTTATCCCTCCTCCGCAACGTTGTTATGTCTGGCACGTAACGACCGTATACCTGTGCGCTGGAAGAAGGATATAAATACGTCATCAAGGAAAGACAGCAAGAAACACTGTGAGGAAGACGAAAGGGAATACGGAAGAAAGACGAAGAGAAAAGCCCCCGGCTGCGCAGGTGGTTAAACCAGAGGTGGCTTGTCAGCGCATTGAGTGGCTGGGTGGTAGGTAAGGGTATTGCCTATCGTCAAGGGGGGGGAGGGCAGAGAACGCCGTCGTCGTACAAGGAATACAACGGAACACGAACACGTGCTCTCGACGATGGACCACTCGGTGCTGAGCGGCCTGAACCTGGACTTCAGCGCCTTGCTGCTGCTGTTCGTAACCGTATGCGCCTTCATGATCCCGGTGGCCGTGGTTCTACCGCCCGTCCCCGTCCGCAAGAGCGACGCGCTCCTGCAGACGCACACCAGAGCCGGCGTCAGGGGATCCAAGAGCGCCCTCGGCAACCAGCGCGCCGCCGACCACGCGCCCAGAGATGGCAAGCCCGCGACGGTGCAGAGTCTGCTCATCTATCCCGTCAAGTCCTGTCGCTCTATCGAGCTGACGCGCAGCAGGGTTCTGCCTCAGGGCCTCGAGTTTGACCGTCTGTTCACCTTTGCGCAGCTCAAGAGCCCGTTCCCCGTGTCTCTGGACGCGAGCGAGGACGCCAAGAGCCAGCACAGGTGGGAGTTTGTCACGCAGAGGCAGTTCCCCCGCCTCGCCACCGTCAAGGTGGATCTCTGGCTGCCCGACGAGATGAAGCTGCGCAAGCAGTCCATGAAGCCTACCAGGGAGGCCTTCCTGATCCTCAGATTCCCCTGGAAGGCGGATGGGTGGCGTGGGCTCTTGTCCGTCGTCGCGGCCAAGCTTGGCGGAGGCGCGGCCGCGAAACCCGAGAAGGAGATCTTGCTCCCCGTCGACTTCCCGTCCGCCGCGGAAATCAAGGCCAAGGGGTACACGTTTGACGACGTCAAGATCTGGAAAGAAGTGGTCACGGCGTTGAACATGTCCACGGAACTGCCCAGGGAGCTCATGCTCTATCTTGGCGTGAGCAACAAATTGGGCCTGTTCCGCATCGATCCCGCCCAACTTCGCGAAGTCTACAGATGTGCGCCCCGTAAAGAAGATGCTGGATACCAGCCCGTTACGGGGTTTCAAGATGCAGTAAGTCGCCAATGCCAATGCTAACCACGTCGTTCATGCTGCCCCTACAACCTGCCTACCAACGACATGCCTCGCGACTAGATAAGAAACAGACTGATATCAGAATTAGTACCCGCTCCATATGATCACGCTCAACAGCCTACAGAAATTCAGCGAAGACGTGCCCAAGGACGATCAACTCAAGGAGCTTGACGTACGACGATTCCGCGCCAACATCATCCGTAAGGTTTCCACTGCATGATTCAATGAAAACTGAAACCGAAACCGAAATCGAAGACAAAAGTCGAAAGTCGCTAACTCTCAGTTTCATGGAACTCAGTATTTGGCGTCCCTGCCTATGACGAGGAAACTTGGAAACGAGCACGCTTCAAGCCGGGGAGGTCAGGGTTGTATAATGACGCCGTCTTCCACGTCTCGTGCCGGACAGTCAGGTATGTACTTGGACCATGTGATCGCGCTGCACACAACACAACCCACATACACACACACACACACACACGCCCATGCATGCTTTATATACGAGGGTCGACAAGCACTAACATTCGAGCACCAAGGTGCAAAATGCCCAACGTAGACCACATCACGGGCGAGAGACACCCCCGCGAGCCCGACCACTCCCTGCGCACGCGGCGAAACGTGGACGAGGGCGCCCCCCTGAGCGGGTGTCTCGGGATGCAGCTGACGCCCTTGTTCGAGGTCGACGAGGCGCCCGGGCGTGATGATGCGAGTGCGAATACGCAGAAGAAGACCGGGTCCGGGTTGCTGGGCGACGACGACCCCGATGACGGACGCTCCGCCTGGGTCGCCGTCGGCATGACGGTCGACGTCGAGGAGAGGGGGGAGCACGTGTACATCAAGCAATGAGCGGGCGGACGGGAAGCCGACTCGATTGATTGGCGCCGCTCGCCGGGAAGGAAATCAGGCGCGGAGGAGACCGGTCTTAAATGCAAGGACTTTGTCTGTCAGAACGGGGATCCTAGATTTGATCGCCGAATACCACCAAGCTCGAGAGACAACGGGATCCGGGCTGAACCAAGATTCCGATCCCGATTTCGCAGGGATGGCACAGCCATCTATCAGTCACGGCTGGCAGACGATCAAAAAGAGTCCAACTGGAAAATAACAGGATAAGATGAATACGCATACATACTTATATATATAGACAGATAGATATTGATTCCTCTTCAGGCGCGAGAGCCGTCTAGGTAGCCTAGCAAACCCGGGTTTGAGTCAAGTCAGACCAAACCTATGTCCTCATACTCGTCCATACTCATACGCTTGCTCATGTCTAACTTAAGTAATCTATCGCCAGCGCCGACTGGTAAAGACATACAACTCGACAGGTAAAAAATAAAGTAAAGTAAAATAAAGCAAAACAACAAACAGCCCTTTTCAAGTCCCGGTGCCACGCCCTGCCCGCCCAAGGTGTATCGTTTGTACCGAGTCCCCCACCCCCCTCCCCTGACAAATCCAACAATCCATGCTTCATGTTCATGTTCTCGCTCAAGCCATACGTACGTACATCAATCATCATGTGCAACAGGTAACCGGTCGTATCTTCGTCATCAACAAGAGCACATTCCATTCCATTCCCGGCATACACTACAGCGCGCGCCCGCACGAGTCAAAACGCAGCAGCCACGGCAGGAACAACGTGCTCTATATAAATATCGTTCGTGTCATGCAAATCGATCGATCGCTTCGCCTCCTTCCTTCCTTCCCACCTACCTACAATGAACTCCGGCGCGGCGAGGCGCGCCGCTGGCTAAACGACGGGGGTGATGATTATTCGAATCTATCTTAGGTGGGTACCTTTAAAGTTCTATCACTTGAAGTCGGCGGCCGTCAGCGCCTGCACCATGCTCGTGCCCTCGGAGAACCGGGTGCGGAAGATGCGGTTGGCGTTCTGGAACATGCCGTCCTTGAGCGACACGACGATGAACTGGGAGCCCTTGAAGCGCGTCTTGATGAGGCGGCCGATGTTCTGCGTGTGCGACAGGTCGAGCGCCGCGTCCACCTCGTCGAGGATGTACATGGGGGCCGGCTTGAACTGCAGGAGGGCCATGATGAGGGAGAGGGCGACGAGGGACCTATATAGAATCTGACGTGTTAAACATGTTGTGGGTTGATTTAAGAGTTGGCCAAAGGGCAGATGTAAGAAAGACGGCTGTTGCAAGAAAGAAAGAAGGAAGAAAAAGAGAGACGAGGAGGGAGAAATTACTGACCGTTGACCACCACTCAATTCTGTCAGGCTCTGCTTCCACACCTTGCCCAGGCAGACCTTGACCTCGAGACCCTCGTTGATCGTCTTCCCTTCTGGCGGGTCGAGCTTGGCAAAGCTGCCGCCCGGAAGCAGCTCGGAGAAGATCTGGCCGAAATCGCCGTTGACCTTCTTCCACGTCTGCAGGAGGGCCTTCTTCTTGTAGTCGTCGAGGCTGACGATGGTCTCCTCGATCTTGCGCTTGTCGCGGATGACCGTCTTCATCATGGTCTTGAGGCTGACCTCCTTCTTCTCGACGCTGTCGATCATGTTCATGACCTTGGGGTTGATCTTCTTCTTCATGCCCTGGGAGCGCTCCGTCAGCTTCTTCAGCGTCGCCTTGCACTCTGCTATGTTCTGCGACTTGAAGTCGTAGGGCGTGCCGGCGCGGCCGAATTTGTCCTTCTCGTCCGCGATCCAGTCGTACTCTTGCTCCATGTGCGCAACCGCCTGCACTGCATTCTGCTGCTCTTTGTTGAACTTGTCGACTTGGTGACCAAGCTTCTGCATCTCCAAGCTTTCTTCGGCGATGCGCGCATTCTTAGATCGGGTTGCGTCTTCTAGGGCGCGCAGCTCATCGTCAAACCCGGTGAGCTTGGCTCGCTCGTCGTCAAGCTCGGCTTGGGCCACATCATGAGTTTCCTGCACCTCCGTCTGCTTTTTTGCGAGACTCTCAATCTCTTCTTGCTGTGCTTTGATAGCCAATTCAACCTCTAGAAGTTGCTCCCTCGCAGCGGCCAAGTCGGAGGATACCTGCTCGGAATCCAGCTGTGCGCCCTGTAGTTCCTTTTGCAGAGTCTTGACGGCTGTGGAATTCTTGACCAGAGTGTCTCTCAGCTTGTCGAGAGATGCTTGAAGCTCGACAAGCTTTGAGTCTTTGTTGTTCTCGAAGTCTTTCATATCCTTCTCTATCCGCTTGACGTCGGCAGTGGCCTCCGCCTGTCTTTTCTTAGCCTCGATGCTGTCGTTTTTCAATTGACTGATTGTGCTCCTCATATTCTCGACTTCTTGGATAATCGAAGAGGATGAGTTACCGCTAATCTGCTCTTCGGCCAGCTTGATCTCATGGCTCTTTAGATCAACTTCCTGTTTGATCTTACGAGCCTGGTCGAGCTTCGATTTCTCACGAGCTACCTGAGCTTGAAGCTCTTGTAGGGAAGCCTCGGTTTCTTTGAGCTGACGATTGATGTCGTTCAGCTTCTGAAGGGTGACGAGAACACCGCTCGAGTTGGGAGAACTACCACCGGACAAGGTACCCGAAGGATCGTATGCATCACCTTCGAGTGTTATGCTCCTCATCCGAACATTTGGGTCAAACGTTACCTTCTTGGCAGTCTCGGCATCGTGGCAGACAAGAGTGTTCCCAAACACGTACTCCATGGCAGCCGAAACCTCGTCGTCATACCCGACAAGCGATAGAGCTAGGTCGACCTTTCCCGGCGCAAGCTTCTGTGCCGTTGCAATGGTTTGGGCGGAGGCTTTGAACGCTGTAATCTTGTTGAGTGGGATAATGGTGACTCGTTTTCGTAGTTTGCCCCCTTGGAGGAGCTGGGTGCCCGTCACTTCACTATCGACCACCACATTATAAAGACGGCCGCCAGCACATATTTCCAGGGCGGTGCCTGCTTCGGTGTGGTCTTTATCCAGGGTGAAAAGCTGGGCCACTAGGCCCTTGACCTTGGAACGGTCAAAGTTGGGAGTCGGGTCCGAATAGCTAAAATCTATGTTGGCGACCTTGCGCTTGAGAGCATCGGCTTCTTGCCGAAGACCCCGAATGGATTGCTGCAACGATGACTGTTTCTTGTACATCTCTTCCTCTTGCCCGGGCTCGAAGCCTAGCTTCGCGAGTTGCGCCTCCAGCTTCTGCGACTGTGTCCGTAAACCTTCCAACTCGGTCAGAAGACCAGCGTTTTGTTCCTTCGCCTTCTTAGCCCGTGGCTCCTCTTCTTTTATACGTTTTTCCAGGTGCGTGATTTTCAACTTGGCCTGTTCCTGCTCGGTAGCAGCAGCAGCTACACGGCTTCTCGCGTCCTGTAATTGACCCTGGTATCCGCTTTCTTGGCCTTCCTTGGATGCAACGCCCGTTTGTAGCGTCTGGAGTAATTCTTCTTTCGACTCGGCTTCCTGGGCCTGTTTCTCATTCTCCTCTTTCGCTGCGTCGTATTTGGCCTTAATCTTTTCGTAAGCCCTCGTCTTCTCCTGGAGAGCAGCTTCCAATTCAGCGACGTTCTTCTGCACAGCGACCTTCCTCTCCTCCTCCTCCTTTTTGCTGGAGTTCTTCAGGTCCATGACGGTAGCCAGGCGAACCAACTCGTTCGAGTATTTCTTCACGCTGTCCTCCAACGCTTGGGCTCTGCCCCCTTTCTTGAGTTCTTTATCGCGTTCTGCCCTCACTCTCTTGACATCCTGTTCGAGGTGAGAAATCTCGCTTTTGAGCCTGCTCGCTGATTCTTCGAGGTCCTTTTGTCGCTGTCTCTTCATCTCGAGGTCTGTCTCGGATTGCGCTAACCGGTCTTGATACTTGATGTAGTCGTGTGCCACCACCACCCGGGTTAACCTCTCGAGGTCGTTCTGTGTCTGCTGGAAATCCAAGAACGCGCGCTTCTCGGTCCGTAGCTTCTCGAGTTTGGGTTCGATCTCGTCGCGCAGGAGCTCCGTGATCTCCTGCAGCTTCATTTCTTTCTTCGCCATGGTTTTCAGGGCCTTGTCTCTTCGATCCTCGAACATCCTCGTGCCGGCGGCCTCCTCGATCATGGCGAGGATCTCGACAGACTTCATATTCAGCACCTTCGTAATTTTACCCTGCATGATGAGGAAATTGGGGTTGTTGATGTTGAGCTGGACGGACTGGAACAAGTTCTGGACGGTCTGCTGCTGCGCACGATGGCCATTGATCAGGTATTTCGACGTCCCGCCCAAGACAATCTGCCGGGTGACGCTGATTGTGGCATATTCCTCGAAGCCGATGGGTGATTTCTGCTTATCTTTGTTGTCGAAGACGATGGTGACGCTCGCTTTGGTTACACCTGCTTGTCCGCGTTTGTATATTAAATCCTATTCAAACCAACCGTTCAGTCAGCTGCTCGGTGCGCACATATAGTTAGTTAGCATGACTGGGCGGTCATCCGTACCTGGAGGTTTTGCGCTCGCACTGTTGACATGTTCGTGATGCCGAGGACGAAGCAGATGGCATCCAAGATGTTTGATTTTCCACTACCGTTCAGGCCGGTGATGGAGTTGAAGCTCTCGTCCCTGCACGACATCAATGCCCGCCATGCGTGCGGCGAGAGCGGTCTCGTTTGCTTACCATCCCGATATGACGGTTCGCACAGCGTACGATTTAAAACCCTAGGGTTGGTTAGAGTCGCCTTTGCGGCGTGTACGAGAAGCACTCACGTCTATGATAACTTCTATGACCCTCATGTTGACGAATGGCGGCTGGTCGCAGTCACCTGAAGCTGGCTGTTTGATGATGCTAAAGTGGCTGCGAGCCCTGTTGCTACGCGTGCCCAAAGTTGCGAAAGTCAACAAAAAAGTCAACAAAACAATCTTAGCGGTTGGTTGCGGGTGCGTGCAGGGGCAGCCTGTCATAGTATCTACCGTAGGTAGGTAGTGTGTACTACGAAGTATTTCGTCCCAGAACACTTAGTGTACACACAGAGGAAGTACATGTAGGTACTACCTCATCTGCCCCTCTTTTCCCCTCTTTCTTGGGTACATGGCCCATTACCTAAGTACCTAGGTGCACCTACCAGGTACACTCCAGCTAGGTAGGCGGTGAGATAGGGCATTATGAGGTAGCTTGTCCCACTTATTTTGTATATATAAACTCCCCCATCTGCCCGCCTCTCTTATCTTCTCTTTTCCTTTCCTCTTCAGCTCTCTTTGCCTTTTGGCTTAGATCAAGTGTAGTATCTGTTCTTTTCAGTTTAATCTCTGAAAGAGTCCTATTGGACTTAATCGTGATTATTCTAATTTTTTCCCTGTCGGAGACGCATCCTCTGTGCTTGCGCATGATCGTCTTCACCGTGTCCCTGGTATTACACTGCCTCCAGGCGACGCAAACCTACACCTTTCATTACTGCCGCTGGCGAGTCCAGCGCTGTGAAGAAGGGGATTGAGACAATTGGTATCTGGCTAGGAGCTATGAGACGGAGGGGCAGTTGTGATGGTCAAATTCGCGGCGGATCAGGTTAAGCTTCTCCACGCTGGGATGTGGAAAGCTGCCTGGACGATATCTTAGATCTGCCGTCCACAGCCGCCATATCGCCAACGCCTGATGAAATGCCTACGTACCATGGCATGCAGGGGGGATATTGCACTAGAAGTTGGTGTCCGTAATTGCCCGGCACGTATGTACAAGTAGTTTTGGATGCCAAGAATCACCAGCATCCATCTTCGTTTCTACAATTCCTTGCTTTGCTGTTAGGAGAGGTCTCAGTGTAGGAGGTTATTTGTCTCCGATCTCGGTACCGTATTGTAGACACTCGACGACCAATAGGTACTTCAATGTCTCACAAACACGGGGCTTACTGAATCGTACAAAGAGGATGGGTGGCTTACCTGCCTCGAGAACACGATTCCTCGAGGATTTAGGATGTATACGGTGGAGTCTGGCAAGTCCCAGCATTGATAAGGAGTGAAGGAGGATAGGTACATCCTGCCCGCATGGTACTTAGATTAAGTATGTAAATGGATACCTGAGGTATCTACATAAAAATAGCAATGTACACGCGACCTCTGATGATCCTTAACAGGCAACGTCATGCCTGACCACACTCAACAGCAATAGCAACTCTCCATGATTGAGCCTTTTGCGACCGCTTCTGTACCACGAATATTGTACTACTATCGAGCAACTTCCGAGTCCGAGTCTTCAGTCTTACACATTTGATTCTATTCAAGCCAACCCGACGAGGCCGGAGAACTAGAGGCAAGGAGAAGTGGAGGACCAGTTTCAGGCTCATATTGCACCAAACCGCATCAATACCAACACCGACGCCGACGCCGACACCGACACCGACCCTAAACGTCACCGTCGTCATCACCATCGCCATTGCCCTCACCTCTCCTCACCTCTTCCACGACGACAAACACATACACCCTTCGCCTGCGACGGTGTCAGAAGGCCCACCATGGCGGACGAACAAGTCTCCCTCACCTCGCTAGTCTTAATCGTGGTACTCGGGGGGCTCGCCATCCGATATTTATTCTTCCCCTCGTCAGCGGCAGCGTCGTCGGCGCCCGTCCGGGGAAGGGATGCCGCGTCGGTTTCGAGAGCCCGCGAGGCCGCCTTCGATCAGATACAGCAGATGTTCCCACAACTCGACCGGCGCACCATCCTGTGGGAGCTACAGCGAAGCGGGGGGAACATGGCCATGGCGACGGAGCGAATCCTGACCGGCCGGACGGAGACGGTAAGTGTTCGGCCGTGCTTCCCTCTCCATCCCCGAAGCTCCCGCTCATGAGGGCACCGCCTGTACATTCACTACGGCCCTGTCAAGTTCCAAGCCCGCCGATCTCTCTTATGTCGCGGCTCCGCCATTTCCGAGCGGATGTGTCCCCATCCTAACTGTCCTGCTAACGTCATATACCTCTCAGCCCCCGATAACATTTCAGCCGCCCCCGCCACCAGCATCGACAACTCCGTCTTCGGCGTCACAAACCACCAAGGCCCCCTCGCGACCCGCTGAGCCGGACCTGATAACGCGCTACAAGCTCCAAGACAAGCTCGGTAATGACGACGGCGGCAGTAGCGGGTTGGCCGCGGGGTCCGAACCAGCAGCACCGGAGTCGAAGACAAAAGCGTGGAGCTCGAATCGCGACGAACGGCAGAAGACGTTGCAGCGCAGACGCGACGAGATGATACTGGCCGCGCGGCGGAAAATGGAGGCCAAGATCGCCGCCGAGAAGGCTGCCGGCTCTGAGAAGTAGTTATCGGCGCCCGCGGCGGCATATGAACCTTTTCTTTTGGAGACCTAATACACGATGATCTTTTTTTTTTTGCGGGGTCCGGTGGTTCTCTCTTTCTGGGAAAGCTATAGAGGTCACGGTCGGGTTCTTACTGGGCAGACGGGCAAGGCACGGGGAAGCTGAGTCGCCTCGCATGCTCTCGGATGACAATGTGTATACTCCTAATTTTTGCAGTGGCATTGACACCCACGGGCCACGCACCATCTCTCGAGATCAGTCGAGTTTAAGCAACATAGACCTTGCGTCATCACGCCGGGTAGTAGATTCTAGTATCATAGTTTGAGGCATTCGGTCCCGATGCAGCAGAGGTATCTTGTCATGAGACGGTGTTTTCATTGGCAAGCAGTTGCTTTCCAGTCCTCCCTCTTCTAGCTTATTACACTACAATGTGCCTGGCCCGGTGTCGATGGGGATGAATAGTCCTGGGACATGTATATTCATTCTACTCTAATATAGGTATTCTAAAAACAACCCTGCGTAACACAACAACTCCGTCACAGCTAAACAGTCCCCTCTCGTGAGCTCGAAGCCAGTAAACGCTAGGCCGGCCTCGGCATCGTCGTATCGACCATCACCCGCCCCTGCCCGATGCCCTCTTGGATGCCATAGGTGACGCTCTCGACGGTCCAGCTCGCGATGCTGCTCATAGTGCTGCTCAGGGCCCGCCCGACACGCCCGTCCTTCATGGAGCAGATCTTGGCGCTGAGGACGACGCCGTGCCTGCCGACGGCCGTGGCGATGACGATGCCCCAGCCCGCGATCTGCTGCGAGATGTGGTGCTTGCGCTCGTAGTAGGCGCCCACGCGGACCACGACGGTCATGGACGAGAGCGCGAGGTGCACGAGCACGACGAAGATGGCCACGCAGCTCGCCACCCACCGCTGCAGCAGCGTGCGGTGCTCCGGGGGAGCCTGCCAGCAGATTGCCCTGCCGTCTCTGTCCCTGACGACACGCCGTCCGCGTCCGGGACCCATATCCGTGATGGGCGGCGGGAGGGCCGCCCGGATCATCGTCGTCTCCTGGTCGCTGAGGTCTTCCGGCAGAGCCCTCAGCGCGTACGTCACGCCGTCGATATAGGACTTTCGGGAAAAGTCCGGGTCCCCTTCTTTCTCGACGTGTGCCAGGCGATGTATGTTCATGCCTAAGCGAGGCGACATCCTATTAGCCTAGTCCAAGCTATTTGCTTCTTCCTTCCGCTTATAATCCACTTGCTCTCGACTCCAGAGACCGGAAGGAAGGAAAAGGAGAGAGAGAGAGAGAGAGGGAGAGAGAACGGAAGCAACGAAGAACCTACATTGTTCGGCATACCTCCACTGGATGCCCGAAGCCGACGCCGACGACATCTGCGTCTGCTTCTTGCACTGCGTGGTGGCGACTTGCATCTCCGCTCCGGCGGCCATGTCGTTCAGCTGGACGACCTCGTTCTCCTCGAGGCGGCTCGTCACCACCAGGTTCTCAGTGCCCTTCTCGGTCGTCAATTCCCGCCGCGAAGAGGACACGGTAGAGAGGTATTTCGACCGGCGCAGGGATCTGAAGGCCGGTATCCGGGACCGTATGGACGTGGGAAGCATGTCGAAGACATCTCCCTGGTCCATCTCGGGAGCGAGGTTTTTCCACATTCAAAGAAAAAAAAGGAGCGACGAACCAACCCGGGGCGAGTAAGTGTAACCTTCGGCCCAAACGGGTAGTATACTCGTCAGCTTTTCACGAGGAGGCGGCTTACGCCCAATACCGTGTTAATCCGCCCTCGTGTCAGGGAAGCAGACTGTCTGAGAGCGTGACGGCTCGCTCGTGGGAGGAGGCGGGGTGAGGTCAGTGCAGCTGGAGAGAGGAATGCTCTCGCCGAGCTAATCGAGTTAACCTTATGTTGGACAGATGCTGATAGCTAAGCAAGTAGCTTAGATGGGATCAAGTATGATTTGATGAACTAATATGGGAAAATAAGATGCCTGAAATATGCAACTCCTTGGGAGACAGAGGGGAAGATTAGTAACCGCCCTCTACCCTACTATGCTAGGAGAAGGCTAGGAAATGTCGAGAACAGCGGCCCTCAGGGCCTATACGCGGCGGGAAACGGACATCTTATCCTGTCCGAATATGGTGACTTGGATGCGAGGTGAATGCGAGATAAATGATGATTTCTTCACAAAGTTTGCCTAGGAAATGCAAATCATGTGCAATATGTCCTCACGGCAAGGTAGCTTAAGGAGCTGGCTTGGCGAGCACTCCCAGATGCGGTGCCCGGGAACAAAAAGCGGCGCGGACCCAGCGAAGAAAAAATGCCCGAGCTGATTTCAAGATGATGCAGTGTGCCTAAGCGGCTGGGAGGGGCACGTATAAATCGACAAACCTAAGTTGGTGACTACCTCTAAGTACTCACCTATTCCTTTCTACTAGGTGATTTATGTACTTAGGTATCAGCGCAAGGTTAGGACCGGGACCAGGGCCGGGGCCAGGAGCCAGGACGAGCCTGTGTGGCCTCTCTTCACATGCAACGTCTTCGGGTTTTAAAGACTGGACGTCGGTGGGGGGCACGGAGGTGGATATATTATCTACTTTATCTCTTTAAGCACCCACTCGGCTCCGTGACTTAAAAGTGGAACTATGGGGCTTCCCGGATAAATGCATACACCCAATAGGACCATTATCCGAGCAAGATCGACCAATCAAACCTACGCATCTGATTATATAAACGGCCCCGTTATTCCACTATTAAAGTCACGGAGCCGAGTGGGTGCTTAAAGAGATACTACCAACACGGCACAGTACCTACCACCAGAGATGATCCGTGTGTGTGTGTAGATGGGTCAATCACATGATACAGATAGATAAGTACCTACTTCCACCACCTCTTCGTCGGCGTTATGCCCCCTACAAATTATCTGAGTATGTACTGCAAACAATTTTTTATTTTCTTTTTGACTTATTTACCCCGTTATATCGCTCTTTGGTAGAGAATCTGGCGATATCTGGCTTAGCTATAGGGGAGCGGACAGGACCCCGCGTTTCCCAGATCCTATGGTCGTATGTGATGGACTGCTCTCTCATACTGAATTATCACTTGAGAGCGTTGGTAGAAGTTCAACATCCAGCGCCCTGGAACCTCGATGCAGCTCTTTATGTCTTGCACTATAAGAGGCAGAACCGACCGTAATATCAAATCTGTGAATTCGCACAAGGTATTCTCAATCATTCATGCTAGACCATGTATTACCACCGGCCCAGCCGTAAGCCCCGTGTCGATTGTCAGTGTAAGGCCATTCACAGCCACTGCACTCGGAGTACATAGATATAAACAGGCGGCAGCAACTTCATCCGGCTCGATTGGTCTCCTGACTGATGACAGACCCTCTACGATCTGGGCTGTTTGGGGCGCCTTGCGGCATTCTTCCGTGAACATCGGCGTCCTCACCCAAATTGGACAAATTTGATTGGTACGGATCCCAACGGATCTGTAATCCATGACTGTCCTCAGTCAGTTAGCAATAGTAGCATCAAAGCGGGCTTCGTTCGTAGACATGCCTGCGGTCCTGGTGATGCCGGTAATGGCGTGCTTCGAAGTCGCGTATGAGATCTTACCCTCAACCGCGACAACAGCCATAGTCGACGAGACATTGACAATAGAGCCGCGGCCTGCATCCCGGTTGCCATGTCGACCGAGATTGATGACCATCGGCTCCTGCGACTTCATTATCTTAGCTACTGCGCGGATGACCAAGTATGCCCCTTTGGTATTTATCGCCATGACTCGGTCGTAATCATCAGGGTCGGTCTGGTCGATTGGGCAATAAGTGGCCACGTCAACCTGCACACTGGAGTTAAACCTGCGAATAGAGCCGAGTGGTGCAGAGTGTTACAACTCACACCAGCCGCATTTACGCAGTAGTCGATTCTGCCAAACTCTTTCGCCATAAGATCGGCCATGTCCTCAACGGATTTGGGGTCTGTAACGTCGACTGCAGTAGAGATAGAGCGACACGAGGGGTTTGAGGCCAAAGATTTCGACTTGAGCATAGCACACTCAGCAGCTTTCTGTGTTAACATCAGCGAGCAAGATACCCTTCACGCCCGCCTCGGCAAACGAGTAGGCGACTTCCTCGCCAATCCCTCCAGCAGCCTGTAACATCGAGCGTCAGAACAGGTCTTCATATTAGCAATAGCACGAACGACTGACGTACCCCCACGACGAGGGCGAACCCGTCGAGGCGATATTGAGACATGATTTGAACGTGAACTCGGGCAACGGATACTCTCAGATATGCTGTCGTGGCCAGCTTTACGTTCGCAGCCTGCGAGATTGGGGTAAAATAATAAATTGGTAGCAGGGAGACTCACAACAGTGCTATTACATAAATGATAAGGATAGATTAGTTGGAATTATAGCAAGCGATGAAGACTCAATCTTCCGAGTGCCTGTCTAATCACCGCGGGGCTGTAATAGCTCCCAAGCTGTGGCGAGGGGTAGCTTGCCGGGCAACATGGCATAACAGTGCGTCCGACCGATTCATCGACTCAATAATAAGTAAGCACTTATGACTAAAGTGCAACAATATCACCTGTCCGTTTCTGGGAGGCGATGCAGTATGACGTTGCTAAGAGGAGTGTTTGATGAATGGTCTAACTGTACTGCTCCCTATCACTCTTTTGTCTCTCGCTACCTAGGTACCCTTCGGATATTATCACTATATCTTGTGTCTTGATGGGAGCTTCGGAAATAACAGATATAACTTCTCTCTTTGTGTAATATCAACAATAAGTCTATTCTGGAGTTACCCGCAGCGCTTGGGTTCGGCGCTGTGGCGGACCGGGTTTTAATCCTCCTAGGTACTCAATGAAAAGAGATAATATCATCCGGCTCATCCATAAGCGGATCGACCTTTCTCGACCCTCGAAGCGTCATTAACCAGGCGCGTATATGGTTGTAGAAGAGAGGGAAGCAAGGCGCACAAGCTACAATGATGCCAATGTTCACCTCAGCAACACTGTGAATTATTTCTGTCAGTCAGATTGCGTGGCTACCAAACGACTTGTAGAGCTGGTGTGGATTTATAGAAGATGCTCACCTTAGTTCCGCAACTGTGTTCAGGGCGAGAGTAACATCGGTTGATTTCCTAGTGTTAACAAGGACGATGAGTCGTGCTATACTAGCGGCGCAGGCTCTATTTCCGCGATTAGCAACAGGTAGAAGAACGGACAGATCTCGTTCCTCACCCTAAACCGGCAGCAAAGATGGCACCGATTCCGAGCTTCTGCTTCAATGAGACCCGCAGCTTCGCTATAATCGGTATCGGCAACAACAGAAGCCAGAGGTCCGTTGCCACGTTGAAGCCGGCGTTGGCAAACAGTACCTCATAACTAAAGGCATTGCAGAAACGGCTCAGCGGAGCGTCGTAATCACGCAGGTTGTCAAGAAGGTTGCACCGAGCCAAGAATGCGATCGAAGCGCCAGCGATAGGTAAGTAGAAGAGGCAGAAAATGGCCAGAGTGATATAGATGCACAGCCTAAAGGGGCGATTGACGCCAAACAGTAGCTTGTAAAACAACAGGATCGATAGCTTGGCGAAGAAAATGGTAAACAAATATGTAATCCCGTTCACAGAGATGAACTACGCAATTTTAATATCAAGATCCATACTGTATGAGGGAACTTTAGACTTACCTGATTACTGTATGATGAAGACAGTGATGACACAGATTCCTCAATTATATTTCGTAAAGGATGGAAGTGCAGGACTATGAGAATTTTAGAACAAATCACCCCCCGACTGAGCAGTGCAGATGCCTTACAGACGACGAGGACGATGGTATGCGCCACTGAGCCTATCTGTATCACTCGCCATGAGCCTCGCCGTACATTTCAATCGAAGACAAAGGTCCATGAAGGAACACACCGCGGCAATGAAGCAGGTATCTTGCAGGACAGGTTGGGTCAGCGAAGCTTTAGTCCCAGGCAATCAAGGGAGCCCTACAATCATCCCACCCCCAGTTTTTCGTCAGGCGAGCACAGACGAATAACCGAATCAGGGCCGCAACGAGCGTCAGTGCGACGAAAACGCCCGCCACTGCAAATGACGAATTCGGCAATAGAGAGGGATCCGTAAAATTGGGAACGACGCCCGGGGGCGGGGCCGCGGCGGGCAATCCCGAGAAGTCGTTGCCGCTCATGACGGCAGGGTCGGGCCAATTAAACACTAAAGTTGGGAAGAAAAGTTCCCAATCATTTGGCGACGCTCGGGAATAATATTCGATCGTAGAGGTTTTCACCACGCTGTCATCCCGGCAGAAACTTCACGTCAAAACCGACGACCAAGGCGGAAAGGAATAGGTAGTGGCAAGAAGAAACAGCAGATCTACTCGAATTAAGCAACAAAAGATTGAAAGATATTCTGATCCCTCCAAATGGAAAGACTAGCGAGGGTAACATTCGGGTCCCAAAGTGCACAAGTGTAAAGGAATGCATGATGAGATCTCATTTGGGGAGTTCTAATATTAGAAACGTATTGTAACTGTGATGCTTACATGAAACCGTGTACCTACCTATTAGCTGGCGATCATGCCTTTGCTGAGTCTACCTTATGCCCAGACGAGCCCTGGTCTAATACTTCTGCGTGGGCTTTCCAGGGGATTCAAAGGGAGCAAAGGAAAGGTTAACTGTTCCTCCTATAATTTTCCGGCTGCACCGAAAATAGCAGCTACCTAGTACAGCTGCCCTTGCGCACTTTGACCGGCGGCTAAAAGACCGGCTTTGACCTCCTAGAGAAAACAATTACCTAGAATGCCATCTCAACGAAAGTCAACTCACGGTAGAACCTTTATATCGGTCAGGTACCGTAACACCAATGGCCAATGGCGCAGGATGCAGGACAAGCGCCTTGGCAAACTTATAGCCTCCCCGGACGACGGCTGTCATCGTGGCTGGCCAAAGCTCGGGGCGATTCAATTAGCCTGGTAGGCAATGCCCGATTTACAGAAAATCGACCAGGATATCATGAGAGATGTAACAAGCTGATGATAGCTTTCCCCTGCTCACCTGATGATATCCGTGCGCAACAAGTAGAGATGCCCCACAGAGGACTTTTGCCCCACTACAGACCCTCTATATAATGGTACGTACTATACATCCCATAGTACAACTTAAAACACTAAATAACTTTATTAATATTGCCACTATAATCGTACATCCAGTACTATTTAATTTTTTATTTAAATGCGCATTTAATAGTGCAACTTTTTAAAAATGAAATTTTTGGTAGTATATGCAGTACTTTGTACTGTAACTTTGTAACTATGGTAGGTCTGTGGAGTGGGGCAAAGTCTTCTATAGGTCTTCTTTACTTGTCGTGCACGGAAATCATTAGGTAAGCAGGGGAAAGGTTTATCAGCTTATCTATAAACTCGGATATTATCCCCCTGACCTCTAATAAAAGATGTGACAAGGCGAGGATAGCTTTCCTCTGCTTAGGCGAGGATATCCGTGCGCAACAAGTAAAAGAGGCCCACAGAAGACTTTGCCCCACTGCAGACCCACTGCAGACCTACATAGTATTTTATTAGTGGGGTACGTACTATACATTGCATAGTATAACTTAAAACTCTAAATAACTCTACTAATACTGCCACTATGATCGTGCATTTAGTACTATTCGATTTTCTATTTAAATGCGCATTTAACGGTGTAATTTTTTAAAAATGAAATTTTTGGTGGTGTATGCAGTACTTTGTACTGTAACTTTGGCAGGTCTGTAGTAGGGCAAAGTCTTCTGTGGGCCTCTTCTACTTGTTGCGCACGGATATCCTCGCCTGAGCAGGGGAAAGCTATCCTCGCCTTGTCTATAGACTCCCTCTAATCTACAGGAGATAAAAAGAAACAGCGAGCTTATAAACCTCTTTATAATCCCACACGCATTTTTATGAACTTTGAGGCTCCCTTGTGGCAAGCGATGTACTAATATCCCAGCGTTTCGTGTGCTTATTATATCCTTTCCAGGTTAGTGTAACTGGAGCAACTCTCGAGGGACTTTATAAATGGTCGCTTTTATTTTACGGTCTTGTGATGCATACTGGAATCCGTTTTAACCTATAGGTAGGTAGGTAGGTAAAACGGGCTTATGTTCTTTTTCTCTAACTTCGCGGTGTTGTAGTTTAGGTACGGTAACACCTGCTGGTCTTGTGAGAGTACTGGCCTTGAGCCGCACTACACGAATACCGGGGTGCGTCAAGTAAGGTAACCTCAGGTAGTAACGAGCAACAGTGGTGCATAAGTGCCAGCTGGCCGGGCAGAGCGGCATCTGCCAAGGTACCTTATCGACTCCTACCGATACCGATAACAGATTAATTGATGGGTTCAAGCTCTTTTTTCCTTATCGCTGTAGAAGAAAAGTTCGACCTCCATGATACCTACAGGCTACCGGGTAGCTGCTCCTCATCTTTCCCTCCCAGCATCGATTTGCGCTGCTCGTGGGCCGTATACAGATCAATTCATTCTCAACTCCTTCACCAATCTGTATCCCATTGTCTCTCGGTCTTCGTCCCCGTCCCTGCTCTCTCTCCTCCCTCCCCCTCTGGCTGCCAGCGTGCACCACCCCACCCCAGGCCAGGTCAAAGCGAGCCTTGACCTTATCCGCCCAGCATGCTCAAGGCTTCTATGCCGCGGCAAGTCCGCTTGGGCTGTCTTGTTCGCCAATTCTCTACGGCTTCCTCGATACGCAATGTTCGTACCGGGAACATCGCCCTTCCCCGCCTGATACCATCGCTGCAGCCCGCTCGACAGCATCTCGTTCCCGGGCATGCCCTCTTCCGCTTCTATTCGGCCGAATCAGCTGCCGCTCAAGAAAATCGCACCGGTGAATTCGCGCCCGTGGCGTCGGCTCCTGTCTCCCGTTTTAGCGAGCTGTCCCAACTTGGCGTCCATAACAATCTCGTTGACGGCCTCACTCGAGGTATGGGCTACGAAAATATGACCGAGGTGCAGTCTATGACCATGAATGCTGCCCTGAAGGGGATGGATTTGTAAGTGAACAGGGAACTCGGCCAGTCCCTCCCTCTTTACTTGGCTTCATGATGGCTGACTATCGTCATTCCAGGGTTGCCCAAGCCAAAACCGGTACGGGAAAGACTCTGGCTTTCTTGGTTCCTATATTCCAGCGTGTTTTACAGGATCAACCTCACCTTGCCGAGCGCCATGGTAGGCGTCGCGCCTCGTCCGAAGATATCCGTGCCATTATTCTATCGCCAACTCGCGAGCTCGCTGAACAAATCGGCGTTGAAGCTCGCAAACTGGGCAGATCTACAGGCATTGTCGTTCAGACTGCTGTAGGGGGCACCCAAAAGCGGGAGGCCCTCCAAAGGATGTGGCGAGAGGGCTGTGACGTCCTCGTTGCTACACCTGGAAGATTAAACGATCTACTCGGAGACCCAAGAGCTAGGGTTGCCGCACCTAACCTGCAGGCCTTTGTACTCGACGAAGCCGATCGAATGCTCGATGTTGGCTTTTCCGATGAGATCCGCAACATTCAATCTCATTTTCCTTCCACAACTGAGGTTGAACGGCAAACCCTACTTTTCTCTGCCACTATACCTCGAAACGTCGTTCACCTAGCCAAGAGCATGGTTCGCCCTCACAACTTTGAGTTCATACAGACCATTAAGGAAGACGATGTCCCAACTCACGAACGCGTTCCTCAGCACCTTGTCACGATCCAAGGTCTAGAAAATGTGTTTCCTGTGATTATGGAGATCGCGAAAAAAGCGGCGACCGCCCAAGACGCCAACCTTCCCTTCAAGGCAATTGTCTTCTTCTCGAATACGGCCAGTGTTCAATATGCCTTCCGGGCCCTACAGGGCATCCGGACGTTCGTGGAGAGTGGTGACATCAAGAGTTACGAGATCCACTCGAAGTTGACACAAGCCGCGCGCACGAGAAGCGCAGAGTTTTTCCGCAGGGCGAAATCTGCCATTCTCTTCTCATCTGATGTTACAGCACGAGGAATGGACTTTCCCAATGTGACAGATGTCATCCAGGTTGGCCTTCCACCTGACCGGGAACAGTACATTCATCGGATTGGTCGTACAGGTCGTGCTGGAAATTCTGGCAACGGCTGGTTGGTCCTCACCCAAGAGGAGGTAGCAGAAGCACGTCATCGTCTTCCAGGCCTACCGATTAAACCCAACAGAACGATGGAATCTGCAGACCACGTGGCGGGAACGGAGTCAGCATCCCAGGACGTGACCCGGCTTTTCCAAGAAGTTGAAGCCAGGTATACATCCATACCCAAGAGTCATTTTCGCGCTCTGTATAAGGGAAGCCTGGGTCAACCCTTCACCCGATCTTTCGACGCTGGCGACTATATCGCCTTATTAAACAGGTGGTCCAAGATAATAGGCTTTGACGAACCCCCTGCGATTTCCCCGAAACTTGCTCAGACTCGTGGCCTTCTAAGAGTACCCGGGGTCCGGATCGGCCATGATGAAGAAGAGGACGAACCAGAATCCGGCTTCAATTTCAGATCCGGTAATTACGGACAGGGCTTTGGAGGGCGTGGCTCTGGAAGACGCGACTTTGAAGGGCGTGGAAGGCGTGACTTCGAAGACCGTGGCTCTGGAAGGCGTGACTTTGAAAGGCGCGATTTTCAAAGGCGAGACTCTGGAAGGCGTGACCGGGATCCGTTTGAATCCCGGTTTGACTCTGATAGTCGATCTGGTGGTCGATCTGGCGGTCGATCTGGCGGTCGATCTGATGGTCGATCTGGTGGTCGATCTGGTGGTCGTCAATCCAGTTTTACGCCCCGATCCAGCTTTTAAATCCGGCGCCTATTCGACATTTACGGCGCGCCCTGCCTACAACGTTATTACCCTATTTTCACAAATGCCACACCTTCTCAGTGTAGAAATATCAGGCTCTAAGACCATGTACAAATACGACGGCTGCGAACAACCGTTAATATGAGGCGTAGATGGAGTTGAGGTTTTATCGTCCTTTAAATGGGTAAATATGGATGATACACCTTGGGCTGGGGTTTCGTCTCGACGCAAAGCATGATGTGCATGATGGGTTGTCGATCTCTCTACTTCGTTGTCTGTATCATAAGGGAAGGGAAGAGGATGTACCGGGAATGAAAAGCGGCCATGAACAATACGTAATGCATCGCGTACAATGCGATTTTAGTCTCACGGTGCTACTTTGATACGATGCACTGTCTGTTTCATCTTCTCATAGTGAATGCGTATCTATCCTCTCTATTCACCATGGGGTATGTGTTTATTCTTTCGGAGCGAATTATAAGGGCGGAGCTGCATATTCTCTATTCTATATTGTGTGCCCTGGGACGTTTATGGTGAGGTTGAGGATGAGCCGAGGTTGTGTGTATGTATTTCTAGGTTGTGGACCTGGCAAGGAAGGATAGCTATTAAAAACGTAACATATACGAAGTATGAGTTTTTGGAATTGAATAAATCAGAGCTTGAATGAATAAGTGAGCGAACAGTCACTATCTTAGCGTACAAACGATGAAACTGGAGATATTATTACCGCCCGGGCTCTGTAACTTTATGATGCTGTCCCTGAGCTCGCTCTCGCATACCTTTCCTGCATCTCCTGCTCCCCATTCACCTCCCTTAGCGAGTTGGTATTCCGGGTTTCGCTGGGTTCATCAATCCAGCTTGTACCAGTGCGTACAAGTATGGAAGCGTCACCTGTGGTACTGCTCATTCATATTAGCGCCTCTCTAAAGCCTGGTATCTGTCAGATATATACCATCCCATAGACCAGGACCTACAATAGATCGGTCCGGCCAATTCTTTTGGCGCAGTGGTTAAATCTGACAGTATCTAGTCTGGATAGCGGTTCTGGGAGAAGCGAAGAGTGATGGATTGAACCAGGCTCTATTGGTAGTGGTAGTCCTGCAATCATGATGATCGAATAAGTTGGTCTGGCTAACAGCTTACATATTATACAACTATTAGACTACTACATTCCTGCCTATTGAGCGAGTCGTGTTCTTTCTAGCGTATTCCCGATTGTTTTCTGGGAGCATCGCTCATCTCACTTCTGTCTTGATACGAAATTACGATTTCCATGCCGCTGCTTCGACACGCATGTGTATGAGGGCTAGTCACTGGCGGCACCAAGCGAAGAGGAGCTATATGAAAAGTTACAGCTTTCGAAATAGTATAGATACACGTTAGGGAACGGAAACCCAAAGCTTAGTCAAGATCAGTTCCTCAGTAGGAGGGTTTTGATAGGAACTTTGTAGCAAAGATGCTACGGCCAGTGGGACTCGAATCGAGAGTAAATCACGACATAAAAAGCGACCAAACACCCTTGAGTGTACGCCCACAAACTATGAGGCCGAACGGCATGTCATCTTTTACACAACGTGTTTCCCCTTTTGCCTGGTATGATTTACATGATGCTATGTTTGCTCTCCCGCAACATGACCCCGGTGGTATCAAATGAAACAGATCACAAAGTGGCTCCTTTAACGCCTTCCAATGCATATCGTAAACCAGCGGTAGACGAGCCCCGGTCGCTTCAGACCCTTCCTTGGAGCATCATATTGGCATCCCATAAGAGTACTCGCTCGTCCCATCCGGCTGTCGCGACCCAACCGCCCACGCCAAACAAACACCAGTCCACGCCGGTCACAAACTCGGTATGTCTGTTCATGACGCCGAGCTGTAGACCTGGCTTTACGGGCGGGCTTTGATCCGTGGCCATAGTGGAACCATCCGTCCATAGTCTCACCGTCATGTCGTAGCTGGCGCTCAGCAATATGTCGGCGGCGTGGGGGCTCCAGGCAATCCTTCGCACGGCGTACTCGTGGCCCATCATTATCGACGCCGGCCCCGCCGTCGGATTTCTGATATCAAAGGTTCTTATGACCCGGTCCACGCCCCCTGTGGCTATGACCGAGTGTCTATATTTGTTCCAGTCGTGAGTTAATATCTCGGCTGGCATGGAGGGAGGCGAAAGACCCGGAGGCATCGGCGCCGACGGCGGTTGATGAACCGGTATCTTGTCGGTGAGGTGGTACTGGGCGTTCACGGGCGTTCGAAGGTCGAATATGCGGAGGTACGAGTCGGTCGATACGGCGGATATGATACTCGGGTTGGAGGGGCAATACGATGTGCTGTATGTACAGTTGCCGACGGGGAGGGTTCTCAGGGACTCTCTCCTGGCCGGGGACCACTTTGGAGCACGCCATATTAGCTTGACGCCGACGTGATACGACAGCAGTAGCCATAGGAGTGGCGGGTGATCATACAATCTTGATGGTCCCATCCCACGAACTCGAGGCAAAGGTGTCCTTGGTGACGGGGCTCCAGGCGACGGCATAGGCTTCACGCTTATGCTCGTGGAAGCTCATGACAGGGAAGTCGTCGACATTGACGTCGTAGAGCTTAATGGACCCGTCTCCGCACGCGGCGAGCAGCTGGTTCTCGTTGATCTCGGACCAGGCGAGGTCGTACTGGGCGTCGTTGGTGTCGAAGCTTCGGAGGCAGGGTCAGCAGGTTGTTTGCCAGACGGATTGCACGCCGAGGCACAGCACAGTCCCCAAGCAGGCGGCAGCGGCAGCGGCGATCTCACGAGGGCGCGTGGCGTGGCGTACGTCTTCTCTACCTGGACGCCCTGGGGGCCCAGGCCCAGGCAAAAGAGCCGGCCATTCCCGACGATGCCGTAGTTCGCGGCCGATGCGACGGCGATGCGCGAGTCGTAGTAGGGCGAGTATTTGACGGCGTAGGGATTGAAGCCGGCCGTGCGGAATTCCAGCATAGACGCCATCATCTACGCTTTCTCTGCGAACCCAATTGAAGTCCCGTTGGATAGACCATGCCTGGCAAGTTGTTTAGCCTGGTGTGAGGGCATATCCTGACCTAGGAGGTTGTTGACATATGCGCAACCTACCTCGGGTAACTTAGGTAACTTGGAGGAAGAATAAAAGCTCAAGGTACCTACTTTTTAAGTAGTAGTAGGTAGTGTATGCGGTTGCTGTTCACTGTTGACGTTGCGGGGGACGGGATGCGGGACCTCGGCTTCACGCATGGGAGTGGGTAGGTACCTCAAGTAAGTAAGGTACACGGCTAGTGTAGACCTCAAGCGACGCTAGGCCCATATAGGTACTCTGACCAAGCAGGTACCTACCTATGGCCCATGGGCATTCATGAAATGAACATGACTCTTCATTAGTCACTCCGGTCTTTGCACTTAAGGTAGTGCGCTCAAGCTGACGGCGGTGGCTTTGGGGTGCTCGCTTTACTTGATTTATAAGATAGGGTGGGTAGGCATGGAACTGTTTTATATGGTATCCAGGCAGTGGGAGAATGTGGCAACATCATGAAAGAAACGCCCTGTCCTCCTCCTCCTCAGCTTGAACCCATACGATGGATGCCTTTCTAAGACGCGGAAAACGCAAGTCATCCGCCATTACACAAGAATCTGCCTCGCTTGACGACGATGACTCGACCGAGGTGAAGCTCGCCATGCTCGCCTCTTTGGTGCCGCATACATCACAGGAAGCTCTTCTCGATGCTCTCTTGGCCCATGACGGGTCGGTTGACAAGGCTGCCTCTTCTCTTCTCGATAGCCAGACGGAGCCGAAGAGACCTCGTGCTGCCACCGCCGTAGGCTCCCAGACATCGTTGAAGTTCTTTGCATCTTCTACGCCATCCGGAACCAAAGGGACCGAGACCACAAAGAGGGCGAAGCTGCTGTCTAAAAAGGGGACTACACTCTATCTATACGATCCTGGGGACATTGCCGAGCATACGCCTTGTAGCATTATTCACAATTTTCTCCCACAGGAGGAGGCCAATGATTTACTACGAGAAATGCTCGACGAGTCAGAATCATTCGGGAGAGTCACTTTTAAACTCTTCGACAACGTGGTTCAGAGCCCGCACACCTCAAGTTTTTATGTGGCCACCGACGCCGAGCTGAACACCCAGAAACACGACTATTTCTACTATGGCGGACCCCTCGTGGTGAGCATCATTTTGGAATTATGAATACCGTGTTTGTCTACGAGTCTGCGCGCCGGGTTAAAAACATATTGTCCTGCAAGGCCACTGTCGAGGTTGACCATCTACCCCTTAATCAAGTTGTTAACCCTCTTGTAGGATGTTCGACGGATCACACCTCAACTTCTACGAGTGAGGCCCAAAGTGCAAGAAGCAGTCAACGAAGAGATAAGACAACGGATCAAGACGCGCTATCCGAACGGAGAGAAGTTAAAATATCAGTGCCCCGATGAGTGGACGCCAAACGCGGCTTTTGTGAACTGCTATAATGGGCCCCAAGAATCTGTCGGATATCATAGCGACCATCTTACCTACCTGGGTCCCAGGGCCGTAATAGGCTCGCTCTCCCTTGGTGTGGCACGGGAGTTCCGTGTGCGCCGCATAGTACCAAAGGACGCCGACGACAATCTGACGGACGATGCCGATGCGCAGGGACAGATCTCTATCCACCTACCACACAACTCACTGCTAGTCATGCACGCCGAGATGCAGGAGGAGTGGAAGCATTGCATCGTTCCAGCGCAAGCTATTGATCCTCATCCCATTGCGGGAAACCGAAGGATCAACGTCACTTATCGCGATTACAAGGCAAATTTTCACCCAAGTTTCACGCCGAGATGCAAATGCAGTCTTCCGGCTATCCTCAGAACTGTCCAACGAAAGAAGGATAATTGGGGGAGGTACTTCTGGAGTACGTATCTGTTCTGTTATTCATTGATATCGACGTTGAGACCTCGCTCTTGGCCATTGGCTTTGTTGTTATCATGTCACGCCTGATGATATCTGCTGTATATGGAGTACTGACACTTCTTGTGTGGTAGTGTGTCACCGTGGAAATGTCCCAGGTAAGGAGAACTGCTCTTTCTTTCAATGGGCCGAATTCGACGACGATGGAATTCCCAGCTGGGATAAGAGTCGATACAGGAGGGCCGTCACATCAGCAGATCAGGGCGCTGTACGAAGTTTGACGGATAATGAACAATCAAGAACCGCAGAACTATAAAATACAACTCTTGAGTGTATCGTTTCTATTTGACAGGTATGAATAAGTAGAGATCCAAAAGAACTGATGACTGAGCTGCTATCCGGTTGTTATGTCATCTATACCCTTTATTTACGGCTCGACATATGCTGGCTTGACGATGTTGTAGCCATCGAAGAGGGTGGGGGTCAAGTCCTTAACACTCAAGCCATTTACGACCCGAAGGTTGAATGCCGTGATGGGTTTGGAGGACTCGTACCATTCCCCGGTCGGTCCGTCCAGTTTGGCGGCGTCTTCATCGCTGAGCTTGACGGGCTCCGAACAGACGACGACGCCGCAAATCTTGCAGAACTTTTTGGTATGGAGCTTTTTCCCGAGTACATATGCCCCGAGATTCTCTCTTCCCTCAATAACAACCTGCTCGTGGTATGGGTACGTCCACGTCGCACCGTACTGTGTTATCCATGACGGTCAGCTACTCTACCTAGCCAATTTCTGGGAACAGGAGAGCGGCTGCATGATCTTTCTTTAGACTTACCCTGCCACAGATGCTGCAAGTGCATTCAACTAGCCCCTTGAAGTCTTTGTCGAATGGCTTTGACTTCAGAGCAGTGGTGACGGCGCCGCAGTGGCAGCTGCCTGTGTACAGCTGACCACCCTCGACATCTCGGCTTGGCTGCGGCCCTGTGAACTTGGGGGCGTCGTATGCTGGGGAAAGAGCTTTCCCATCGAACCTAGAAGTCACCAACTGAGTAACAGCCCTAGGAAAATTGAGAGGCATTCGTGAGGTCTTACGATTTTCTTTCGAGTTTCCAGGCATCAAGGTGGCCATGCTGGAGCGTGCGCGCCTGTAAAATCGTGAGCCATCTCCAGAGTTATGGCTGCGTGACCGAGCGAATCTTGACGCAACCTACGTTGATTCCGAGTTGTGCTTCCCCACCCTCGCTCTGTTTGATGACCAATACGGAGGTCCCGCAAGTAGGACAGAACTATTTGTGTCACGATCCAGCATCAGTACCCTTGGTTAAAATTTCGCCCTTCTCAACATGCTCGTAACTACCATGTCGCAACTGGATGGACGAACCTTGTGGTTATATTGTTTGCTGCCGAAGGTATAGGTGGTCATTCCCCACTGGTCGCCCTTGATGAACTTCACGTCGGTGGCCTTCGGGAATACCCAGATGGCGGCCTTCTTGTAGCAGATGCTACAATTGCACTCGAAGGACTGCTTGATCTCGCCCGGCGTGATCTCGTAAACGAACGCACTACAGTGGCAGTTGCCGCGGTAGGTTTTGAGTGGTGCTTGCTCGGCCATATTGGAGGCCGTGTTGTTGTGTTGCTGTGTGGTGAAGGTGGAAGAGGTCTACAAAAGGGCGAATGGACGGAGAGGCTAATGTTGCAATACACGAGAGAGGGTGAGAGTTGAAAGAGGAGCGTGGCGTGAAGAAGGACGGGTCAAAGGACGGAGTGACACGCAGCTGAATATATAATGTGTCAGGATTTGAATATAGCATTATGGACGCCCTGCCTTATTTGACCGCCCTTTCTCGTAACCATGGTCAACAACACACGGGGCTTGTTGGGATCGGTTTCTCGAGTTGTCCGAATACCGTCACCTCCATCTTATCCATGCACCGACTCATCAGCCTTCGTTTCATACCCACGGTCCCCACCGGCGCGGACAGTCAGCGGCCGAAGGCTGGGGAGACCAGCAACGCTTGGCCGCGGACCATCTCGGGTCCTTCGTTTTCTCGTTTTTTTTGTATCCTACTGCCTGCCTTCACTGGTGTGTACACACTGTCTACATACACACGCCCAGGGAAGTGCAGGTTTTCGAAGGACTGAAAGAACACCGAGGGTAGTATGCCCATACATACTTACCATGCCGTATACGGTATCACCGCATATTCGCAGGGAACCCCCCAGCCCAATTATAATTTATCTGGGCGGCGTTACCCCGCTCGATGCCCTCGGGAGCACGTAGACACCGCGTCGGACCCTGCCATTTCGCGCCGCGCTGTCAGGTGACTGAGTCATAGGCTGATCCCTTGGCATGAGTACCTATCTAACCTAGGTAGCATCTAACCGAGAAAGAACAAGGAGTGGAAGTGGAGAAAGGGACAGATTTTCTGTTCAACATTGTTGTTGCCTGGCCGTCAAGTATCGATAGCAAGGGGTTTATTTTTGCTTGACGAGATTTGTTGGGCCACCCTTTGAGATATACGTATATAATATATATATATATATAAATAGAAGTAGCTATATAGTTATGTTGAGTTGCCAAGGCATCATCATTTGCGTGATTAGTGATCTGAAGACAACAAGTGTCAAGGGAGGGCAAGTTATTGCGAAGTTATCACCATAGGTTATATGGGCGAGGGTGAGATAGGATTCCGATTGCCCCTTTAAGTTAAGTCACTTGACGACTTGTAGTAGACTTGTGATTCTTGTTCCCGATGTTGTGATTCATAAGTAGTGTGGTTCATAACCAACCTAACTTGCATGCTAAAAGGCTAAGACCTAGGTTAGGTTGTCTGCTCCGAATCCTAATTGGAGTCAATGCAAGTAGATAATTCCCCGGTTTCTCTTGACCTGTTAAACCACTTTAAATATTTTTACCATCCACTCAGCATTAGTACTTTCTGTAGCCGCCAAGGAGTGGTGAATGACTATAAATTTTTTTTATGATGTCACTCATAGGAGGTTAGAAAATGTTTTGCTTCCGCGCGGATGTTTTAGTTCGAACCTATTGTCGATCGGCCCTCGTTGTCTGCTTATACAGTACTTCACAGTTCGCATTACGCAGTTCATCTAATGCCACGTTTAAATATGTACGTATTTCTTACGAGTAGGTATTCTTATTAGCAGTGCTGAGATAGCACCGTATACCTATTTTTACACAACACGTCCAGGTAATTTCTGGTTTATCGAGCTCCTAAATGTTTTATGGTCATCCAGAGGTGGCACCTAGGGTTGACAAAATCCAGAAATTTGGAACCACTTCCAGTTAAGGTACCTCAGCAGCCCTGCAACATAGTGGATACGCCAAGACTCAGTACCCACCCGCCCTTACGTAGTAGGTTCTCAGCAACAGACAGCGCCAGCCTCACGTCCGCGCTAAGGTAGAGGTTGGTCTCTCTAGCAACCAACACCACGGAAGGGATCGGAATCGATACAATTTGGCATCATCCCACCTTCACCACCGACATCTCGTCATCAGCCGTGCTCTTGTGCCCAGTCACCTGCAACCTTGGGCTTGTGCTGTTTTATTCTATTTTGGTCTTGGTTTTGCCACATTCTGTTTCTTGGGTGAAACCATTTACCCAGTGTCTCCAGTGTCCCGTCTTAATGATAGGCATACCGCATGCCGTTTGTGCCGATACCTCCCTACCCCGTCGCGTTATCCTCGTTGGGTCGTCTTTGGGTTCACAAATGCAGCGATCTCCTCTAGTCGACAAGTTCTAGTCCAAATCGATAGAATCCGCATGTGACGGCATAATGCCACCCCTCTCTCCCACAGGCACGGCCGCTCCCACACGCTGGCGCCGTATCCTCTCGACCTATCCGAAACGGTTACGGCCGCCGCCACGCCATCCCACTCCCATATTCGAGGGCATAGCAACGCTCCGACCACGCGCACTCGTAGGCGCAAACACAGTCCCCCAGGGCTACGGCAACGCGCCCTTCGGGCCGAACCCCGGGACCGTCGTCGGCATCGTTCTCGGTTCGGTCGCCGGGTTCCTGCTCCTACTCGCGTTGTTCTACTGGTGCATAAATCTCGGGCAGGGGCCGCGGATGCTAGAGGAGGGGTCGGTTGGCGGCACGTCCATGGTATCGTGGCGGCGAGCAAGCGGCCCTCCCCGTAAACACGCTCGGCACAGCAAGCGCGCCTCGCGACGGGAGAAGATTGAGATCCGGCGGGAGAGGCCCGTCCCCGTCCGGGTCGAGCGGGAGGATCAGATCGTCGTCGAGGAATTCCAGTCGAGGTCGCGCTCGCGATCCCGCTCGAGACCCCGGGTCTCGACTCAGCGGCCACCGCCCCAGAGAAGCGTGTTAAGCGACGGAGAGGACATGATCGTCGTCGAGGAGGATCCCCCCTCGCCTAGGAGAAGGAGGGATAGCATGAGGAGCCAGCGCACAAGGCGGAGCGATGACCGGAGGGGCTCCTTCAGAGAGGAGGTCTACATACGAGACGTGAGTCGGCCGAGAAGCAGGTCGAGGACGTGAGCTGCGTGGGAGCGAGACGACAATTAGCGAGCGCAGCGTCATAGCGAAGCCGACATCGAGTTTTTTTGCATTTGTTTGGAGTTCTCGAGAACGATGGATGTGGGATACCTAATGGACGAATACATGTATGACTTGGTTACGCGCGATCAGTTCTGTATGATACAATGATCTGGGTCAGAGGCTGGACTACATGTCTACGGCTCCACTGATGAAGTTTTTGTCTTTGTTCAGAAATACATGGCGTTCCCCGGCCTTTTTATTTATTTACTTCTTACAAGCGATTCAACTTCTTCGCTACTTACTTACTTTTTGGAGGTACCGTAAAGGTGGGTCCATACTCAGTGCACAAGCTGTATGTACTAAGACGTTGGTAGATAAAGTACTTACTGTCATACAATAAGCCACTGCGCCAAAGGATCAGTTTTTTATTCAAAAGATTATTTTAATATTTAACACTTACAGGTAGACTCGTCCTAAGCCCTTTTCGAATTACAATTAAGAACTTACCTCGGACGGCGACTCTTCGCATTGGGTGAGTGGGGTCTTGCTTAGTACTTTCTCGCGCCAACTGATGACATCATCAACATCGATCCCGAAGCAGCCAATGTAGAAGCTCCCTCTCTACTTGCCCGTCCTACATAATTGATTTCTTAGGTATAGTGGTAGTAGGTGGTATAGGTGTAATTCAATCTAAAATTCTTGACATTGGAAGGTTTACAGCTTCAGTCTACGAATGAACGCCGCCAATTCCCGAGTTTTTCGTTATAAACACCCGTAAGGTACCTAGACAACCATACCACTCACTCGCTCATCGAATCACTCACTGCTCTCCTCCGCCAAGCGCCTGTACAGCTCTTCCACGATGGAGAACCCGGAGGCGGAGATCTCGGGCGTGATCCGCTCACTGACCACGGGCACCCGCAATGAACAGGAGGATGCTCTGAACGAATTCTTCCTCCCCGATGCTTATTTCGTCCATCCGTTCTGTCGTGTACCTTCGTTCGGCTCGACACAGATCCGGGTACCGTTCACCAATATCAACTGGATGGTCAACTCGCGTCTCCTCATATCGTTTGTCTATCAGTGGTACAAGATTATGAGCCCCAAGATCACACTACAGGTTGATTCGACATGTACGTACCTACCGTCAGCCCTGCGTGGCCTGAAGACGTCTACTGACCACGATTCTGCAGCATTTGATAAACAGACCAATTCCCTCTACGCCACGATCCGCCAAACTTTCACCGTCTGGATTCTGCCATTCTCGCTATGGCAGGCCAATGTTAAGCTGGTGTGCTTGCTAGACCTGGTGCATGCAGAAGTGGACGATAATCAACAGTTATTGGATCTTGGGAACGGGACAGCCGAGACTCATGGAAATAGCCAGGTCACCGTTGCGCCAAAGAAGAAGCTCTATTTTATCCGTGGCCAGCAGGATCATTACCAACTCGATGACATGCTCAAGTTCATTGCACCCTTCGGCGGCTCCGCGCTCTGTCATGTGTGGCAGCTCTTCGCCACCGTCCTGTGCATCATTGGTACCGCTATTTTATGGCCCGTGACATCCATCTACGAGCGTGGCGGATTCGTCAAGTCTACTCGAGACGGCAAGAAATACGCACCCAAGGATTACTAGTATCATGCCCTGGCCTGGCTTGTCTCATTCCTCCGACGGAATTGGAGTCAGGCACGATCGATACATATATCTATTTCCTTGATTCAGCACCAGCAAGCTCAGGAACCATCAACGAATGAGGCGAATCATGTGAGGAGACTAGACGAGCACGCAGCACGCGGCCATGACTACAGGGCCCATGGCCAGACCGGAAACATGGACTGGGACGATGAGGACATTGCCAGCCGCCAAAAACTCGACGCCGGTAGGATCGTGAGTGTGCTGGAACAAATTGAAGAGAGATTAAAGAAGGCGGCGGGCTGGCTTGTTACAGAACCCAGCCCGCCTGCCTACGACAGCGTTGTGGCCCCGGGTACGCCTGTCTCGATTCCTCCGGTTGACCACTCACTTCAGTCACAACCGGAAACCGGCTACCATGCTCTTGGAGATTGGCCCTTTCCGTGTTGATGAGAATTGTGAGGATGGATTTTCTTAATGGCTCCTAAGGGACAGGAATCATGGCGAGACGTGGTAATTCGCAGAAGTTCTTGTACGAGTAGTAATAGAGATACCTACGAGCGGTGTTGCTTGTAATAGGACTGGCCAGGCCTGAGTGGCTCAGCGGTAGGCATATTGTACGCCTACCCTGTGTAAAAATACCAACGTCACCTGGGAGAACGGCGACTGTTTTAATTTATCCAATTCGAGCGTTATTTCGACTTCCAACGCACTTATACACTGTTCGATTACATTGCGCTGTGAAGTTCGGCTGAGTATGCTGTCTAGCTGGTTACTTCTGGTGCAACGTTCTTAGCAACATGGCGATACGCGTATCCTAAGTCGACTGGCGGTAACGAGAGGATAACTTGATTTCAGTTCTTTAGGCATAGAATCTTCCAGTCCTGCTTATATCAAATTTAGGATAACCATGCTCGAGGACCGATTCTCAGGGCTCCGTACTCGTTCCGCTGGCTCCTTACATCGATCGACGTCTCCCCTCAATTATCGATCCCTTCCCTCGCAATCCCTCTCGTTCCGCCGCTGCACATAGCAACTACGTGCACTCCTCCTACCACACCTAGTTAAATACATTTATAATTATTATCCTCATCCTCCATCTCTGGATCGCGACGTTCCAAAACCCCTTCGCGTACAACATGACGGGCAAGCTACCATCCCGCGAAGAGGAAACCAAGGCTCAGCGCGTAAGCACAATATTCTCGAAAGACCCGAGACGGAAGTCGTCGGCGTCGATGAGACGCATGGGCTCTGGGTCCCGGAACGGATTTTCGTCATCGTTGTCGTCGTCGTCGTCGCCGTATGAATCGGGACTACGCGCCGTCATCTTCCGCCGCCTCTTCTTTTCCTCCTTCCTCTCCTTCTTCTTCCTCGCCTTCTCCGTCTTTAGCTCTGCTTTCGTGGGGAGCGCGGGGATGGGGTCCTGGAACGGGTCTTCTCCGTCGGCCGGGGACGCCGTCGCCGCTATCGTTAACGTTGCTGCTCTCGATGACGACGATGGTGTTAGTGGTGGAGGAGGTGGTGCTGGTGCGCCTGGGCTGATGTGGAAGATCTTCGCGAGCTTCTTCCTTGCCTTTGAGTGGCTTGCTTTAGTGTCGGGTTGGTCTTGCCTTGCGGCGTGGGCTGTTGTCTCTTCTTCGCAGGGGGTATTGATGGTGTTGGTTCCTTGCGCCTTTTCGGTCTTCTTTGCCTGTTTCGTGGCCTCTTTGTGGTGCTTGTGGCTTCGTTTGCGGGATTCCTGCGAGTGTTATGGTTGGTAAGTAGTAGGAAGGGCGCAGCATGTCTCGAGGAAAGTCTACGTATACGTATACGCCAGCGAAGAAGATAATGAAGGTAGATGAAGGCATTCGAGGGAGGGAGGAGAACCGGGGGCGAGTGTGATGTGGCGCCTCGATGGACTTGTGCAGCTTCCTCACCTTCACAGCATCGTGGATATCGTGTGCAATCAGGTAGCCGTAGGGCTCGCCGCGGAACCTCAGGCGGAGGGCGAGATAGCGGCGTTGCGAGTGGAGGTCGCTGCCTTTCCAGTAGAACTCTTCCAGGGCGCTCTGCGGGGGCACACCGTACCGTCAGTTCACGTCAGGAATCTATATATATATAACCTTCCCTGATATTATCGGACACGGGCGTAGGAGGAGGGGAATTTCAAACCTCTGGATCGGGGTGACATCGTCGGTGGAACACCTCCAACACCCAGGTGCGGACCTCGGCCACGGCAGCATCTTCGCGCGGGGCGCTCCGGACGATCTCCTCCTACGAGTCTTCCAGATATTGCCGGTGCTGCTCCGAGTATCGGGGCTTCTGGACGGTCGGCCTCGAGCCCGAGCGGGCGCGGCGAGGCTCGTGGGAGAAGCCGGCCGAGTGCACGTGGCTGCCGCAGTCCGGCGTAGAGCTGCGTGCGCCTAGGATTGACCCTTCGTGGTGATTCGGCATACTCGTCCAGTACCTATAGACGCCGGGTGAGGCGGATGGTTTAGATAGTATAATTATATTATCGAGGGTCTGGTAGCTGGTGGTATGGGGAGCTCAGATCTTTGTATAAGTGACACCATGGCTGATAAGGCAGTGTTGATGTGCCACATTCTTATATACAACTTACTACATACCTTCTTCCTACACAGGGGAACTTATAAGCAGGTACTTCACAGGTATATTGGCGGCAACCATGAATTACCTCTAGAAAGGGTGGGAGATACCTACGTCAGTGCTTCTCGTAATTGAGATGTAGGCACCACTACCACTTATACCTGCCGGCTTCATGGACAGGTGTATGAGAAGAAGGAACATCCGGCTACTTCTACGGTCGTCGTACCTCGGACCTGTATGATATGAATCCGAGTAGGTTAGGTGCATTATTCAGGTTGTTCAAGTGGCGGAACGCCGCCTCCGGATCTGATAGACATTCACGAGTCGACTTCTGTGCTTTTGAGCAACATATAAATAATTTCTCATAATCATGCATTGATTATCTCTCATCTTGTATTTAGAAGGAATGCCGTCCCTTATAAGCGGCTTATATACTTTGGGGACCGACGATGACGGGTAAGGCTGAGCTACTTCATATTTTCTATATCGATAGCTTTGGCGAAATTAGCATGTTTCACGCGGCTATCTATATATTGTCTTGGTCAAAAAACGGCCTACTACTTCCTCACATGTACTTCAATCCTCGATGCAACGAAGAGCTGCATCCAGTGTAGTGCCTTTCAGATTCTGCCTCATGTGATTTAACAATTGTCAGGTCACAAGATGACGTCGGAAGTCTTTATTAACTCTAGAGTATCTATTGAGTGTCTGGCCTACATGCGTGCCCGCCTATGGTCGGGAAGTAGGTAGGTAAGTATTTATGAAAATGTCTCGCCTTATCTCTTCAGCGTAGTTTGCAAGCGCCGTGGGGGTTTCGAGCTTACACGTCGATCTCGACTCTTGGCGCGTGGGACTTTGGCCGATCCGGGGTCTACACTAGCTCGTCTTAGCCCCTGTCATGTGTTACCAATCAAGATCTATTAGCCCTGGTAATTTGCAACTCGAGGTCTATGGATCAGTCAGTTGAATCGGTGCTTGTAGACATCTGGTATCATATTCTTTCACTCCTGGCCAAGTTGTCCGGGGCAAGAGATGGAGTTAAACACGGTATCTAAGAAGAGAAAGGATAGTATGGGCTTGTGAGATTTGTGGCATTCGCTACGAATATCAAGGAGCCAGCCAGTTGTTGCTGCGAAAAGCAGAGAACTAGCAGGATGTCCTGAAGCGATTGCAAGCAAGAAGCCCTATTAGTGTCTCTTGCTCGGCCAAGTTGAAGACTCGGCTACACTGGTAACAATTATGCTCTACATGCAAAACTTGATAAAATATTGGGTGGTTGCCGGTGAAGACGAGGGCTTTCGTGTTGCGGTGAAGATGATGCGGATGGATTGGCGGATGGACCGACGGCCAGAGAGGTGATTTGGGGCGGATGTAGGATATAGTCGTTGGATCAGATCTCGAAAGAGGCGATTTCTGAGAGGATGGAGTAGCTTCACAACTCCATTAGAAGCTTAATTGACCATGAAAGTGTCTGAAGGGTGGTGGTTTTCGTGGCTGCATGTTTATAACTCGGTAACTTTCGTATTATCAGAGTAAAGCGGGGATACTATGGTGAGACCTGTCTAAGCCTATCTGGGCTGGAACACCATGAAGCATGACCATAATCAAGCCTAATTGGACAAATGTGAGTCTCTTCCGCAACTTCGTCCTTTGCAAGTACATGCAGGTAAGTAATTCGTACCGAGTGTACTTTCGTAGTGTACAATACGTATCTCAGAGACCTGCCAGATGCGTAATGGGATTCTTCTTATACGCTACGTAAGTACTCAGCTGCATTAGTCAATGGGCGGCGAGCTACTATCAAGCTACCTATGAGCTCCAGGTATCTTATCTCGTGGACTACTTCGTACCTGAAGGTACTAACGAAGAACTAACAGGTAGAGCTTTGGCCCGCCTGGCCTTACCCCGTCCAGTCTCTCATAGCCTACAACCTAGGGTAAGCTACTGAGCTAAGCTGCTGGTTGCTGGCTACCACTGGCTACAACCCTTTTCAATACGACTCTGTTCGCTTGTTTGCTTTACCTGCTTTCGCCTGCTTGGTCCTTTTTGCCTGTCTGTTCTGTCTACACTTCGGCACGTTAGTTTCTAGCTGAGGCGAGGCAAAAAAAGCTAAGAGAATTCTTCGGCTCTTACTCTAGGAGGTAGGTCATCTCTCATCGTCGTCATCGTCGTCATCGTCGTTGTCTTCCACTCTCTTATATATATATATATATATATAAAGGAGCAGTCGGTGTTAGCCCAAAGTGTTCATCATTCTTATTCTTATTCTCATTATTTATCATCAGCTCGGCGTCCTTCCGTCGCCTCCCCCGCATCCCATCGCGCCGCACCGAACCGCACCGCACCGTACCAGGCCAACCCAAATCACCGCATCTACGCAACACCTACGCAACCGCATCGTGATCGTGTGCGACGGGTTCGTAATCACAGCGCTATACGCATGCCGTGTCTTTGACTGTTTGCTGCCGCCGTCCCTGTCGTCGCCCTCGGAGATCAAATGAATGCGTAGGCGAGGCTGGACGCTGTCAACCCTCTGAGAGGTCGACGAGAGCCCCCCCATTTCCAGACATGGAGCAGATGAGCCCGACAGCCGATGTCTGCGAGCGAATCTATTAACCTCGGTCTACTATCTGTCTGACTATCTATCGATCTGCCTATCTATCGATCTATCTATCTATCCATCCATCCATCTATCTACCTCGTCCACCAAATCTGTCTTTGGAATCTTATCCCGCTTTCCGTTTTCCTATCCCTGGCTGGGCGCAACCTGGTCCGCAACCGTAACCATGGACCTCGAAATCATATCCGCTGATCCGACGACATCGCCGCATCCGCACCCGCACCCTCCGAAGCGCCCTCGGCCCTCATCGCCCCCTCACATTAAGCACTCGCCGTCGGGCTCCACCGGCGCCATCTCGCCCTCCGCCGAGCATGCCCACGAGGGCCTAGGACACGGCGGCGGCAAGTCCGCCCAGGGCAGCAGCAGTTTCCGAAACGTCAGCGCATGCAATCGATGTCGCTTGCGCAAGAATCGTTGCGACCAGAAGTTGCCCAGCTGCGCGAGCTGCGAGAAGGCAAGGGTCGCCTGTGTCGGCTACGACCCCATTACGAAGAGAGAGATTCCGCGCAGGTCAGTTGCTACAGTTGAGATGCCATGGTTCAGCCGTCTCGACTCACTAGACCCCTCCCCCCATCCAACGCCCCCGTGAGAGACTGACCGCCGCTCAGCTACGTCTACTACCTCGAGACCCGCGTCGACCAGCTCGAGACTCTGCTCCGCGCCCAGAACATACAGTACCCTCCAGCCGAAAACCTCGAGTACTGTTCGCGATCCGGCAATGATGGCGGCCATGCGCGATCGCCGAACGAGAACGCCCTCTCCATGCTCTCCGAGGCTGCCGAGGCCTCGGGTGTGCCACAGTCGTTTCATAGCGCCGACGAGTCCGCCAGGCCCTCTAAGATGGCGCGGACAAGCGGCGGCGGCTCAGCCTCGAGGTATCTTGGGTCCGCCAATGGCGTATCCTTTGCGCGCGTCGTCTTTGCGGCTGTGCAGTCCTCCGTCGGGGATCATCGTTCGACGTCGGATAAAGCAGGAATACGCCCGTACAAGTCGATAACCGGAAACGGAGACGTCCCAGGTGGCACGTCGATGCGTGACTCCTTCTTTGGTCTCCATACCCGTCCAACCATCAGCCCAGCCGCGTTTCCCGACAGGGATTTGGCCCTCAAACTTGTCGAGCTGTATTTCGAGTATGCGAACCCTCAGGTACCGGTGCTCCACCGCGTGGACTTCATGCATATGTTCGAGCAGGCATACGCAGATGAAGGCAGGACGCGAGGTGCCAGAGAGCTCTACACACTGAATATGGTATTTGCTATCGGCGGTGGCATCATCATGGATAGCCAAACCACCTCGAGTGTCTCTGGAGAGGAGAAGAGGCAAGCTCAGCCAGAGGAGTACCATGCAAGCGCTATTATTCATCTCGAGGCGTGTCTGAACGGTGGTGGGCTGGAAGAACTTCAGGCGGTGCTGCTCCTGGCAAGTTTTGCCCTGCTTCGCCCAGTACCGCCAGGTTTATGGTATATCCAACCGATCCCTTAAGCCTGTTGCCTTTTTTTTTATAAAGATGATACTGTGGGCTAACGAGTTGCAGGTACATCGTCGGCGTGGCAACGAGATTAGCGGTTGATCTCGGTCTCTACTATGAAGATGGGAAAGACGTAGAATTCGATCTGGGTGGGCCAAGAAGGAGCACCAGTGTTCCAGACATGAGTGACAGGTCACGCGAAGCTGTATCGCGGGAAAGAGGTAGACGGGAATACGTCCGCGATCTCCGCAGGCGACTCTGGTGGTGCACGTACGCTTTCGATAGGATTGTAAGCACCTGCGTTGGACGACCGTTTGGGGTGTCCGATCAAGTCATAACTACCGAGTTCCCGTCGATGCTGGAAGATCGATACATTACGCCAGCAGGTATCACCAGCCCTCCCATTGGTGGCGAGCCCACATATAAAGTCGTTGCGAAGCATTATCTACGACTCCGGCTACTCCAATCTGAGATTCTGCAGGTGTTGCAATACCAGCAAGCACAAATGGCGAGGTTCAATGGTCAAAATTTACAAAATGAGTACATGCATACGCAGCTACCCTCGCCCTTTCTCGCCAGATTCGACTCGTTTAGAAGCTGGAGGAAAAATATTGACGAGCGGCTGTACTCGTGGAAAAATTCGGCACCGACGAAACAAGACTCCGGAGTGGCATTTTCGCCCGAATTTTTGGAGCTCAATTACTGGCAGGCCATTATCATGCTGTATCGGCAAAGTCTGAGTGTTCCCGCCATGTTTGAGAGCGAGTATCACACCTCAAAGGAGGTCAACAGCCCGTCGATCTACTCACAGGAGCGCCAAGAAGATCAGGAAAGGGTCTATGTCAAGGTCGCTGAGGCAGGGCAGAAGATCTTGCGTCTCTATAGGCAATTGCATCTCCAGGGGCTCGTGAATTACACCTATCTTGCCACTCACCACCTCTTCATGGCAGGAATATCCTATCTCTACGCAATCTGGCACTCTGTTGTTGTCAGAAGCCGTCTTGTGAGTACATTTACCTGGTCACGTTAATAGCATGAACATGTCCACTGACCAAAGCGTAGACCATGGACGAAGTTGACTTCACCATTCTAGCCGCTACATCGGTTTTCAGCGATCTTATCGACAAGTGCCCACCGGCAGAGGCGTGTCGTGACGCGTTTGATCGAACAGCAAAAGCTACCATCAAAATGGCCAACTCCCACGGTGGATTTGGCCAAGTTTTGAACCGGCATTCGCGTACATCAAGGGGGGGTGGTGATAGAATCGATTACCTCACAGCAAGAGAGGCGACGGCAAATCACCAGAGACTAAATTCACATTCGCCTGCAGAACAGGCCAACTCTCGCTCGACCACAGCGTATGAAGCATTATCCTATGAGCCCTATACGGCACACAAACCTGTCCCCCAAATAGCAGCTATGCAGTCAGCTGCACAAGCGTCCCCTTATCGTCTCAACATGCCAAACATCAAATCTGAACATGATGGATATTCCATGTCCCGGTCGGTGCCTGGGACGGCTACGAGTACTAGTGGCCTGCCTGATATCGGAACGATGCCGGATAATTCGTCGATCGACCCTGTCCTGTTACCTTCTCATACTTCGCAGGTGAACTCACCGGTCTCTGTCGCCAGCCTAACACCAAAATCGACTCAACAACAATACACCCCTCAAAGCACTTCCACTTCGAATTTTAACATGATGCGGACGCCACCGGGTGGTTTCACCTCAGGGCCCAACGCCTTGAATCTCTCCGATCTTCAGGGTATGGAGTTCCTCCAGAATTTTCAAGATCAATCAGGTGGCGATGGTTTTGCCAATCCAGATATGCAGATGGACATGGGCTTTGGCATTGGCTGGGAGGGTATGCACCACGACTTCAGCGAAGGACAGCAGGTCGACCTTTTCGATGGATTCTTTTTTGGCGCACCACAAGGTGGCGGTGGCGGCGGCAGCATGTGAAAGCTGATGAAAATCATCCGAATGATATGATGATGGGTCACACCTAGCGATTTGCGACGAACCCCGCGGGCATATATCTGCTTCTTTGTTACATTTTTAACGAGTTCTGCATTATACAGGAAGGATAACAACACCCCTGTGATGGAGCGGCGAAGCTCTATCTTGTGTTTCATTTTAGACGGAAAGATGCCGGCTGAATGTGTCATGATGAATATCAACGAGGTAACGAATCGTGTGCTGCATGTGTTTCTATCATATTTATATTTGTATGATATTTTCCGCCCCTCTCACCCCCTCCCCCTTCTCGCTCATTTATTAGCTTTGGCTTTCACTTGCATCGAGGGCAGGTTATATATCGTTTTCGGGCGTTCAAGAATCAAAAGGCTACGAGAGATTGATTAGGAGTTTTTTTTCTTTCGACACGGTCATCTCAGAGGTGTCTCTCAGCAGCCATTCGTAACGGTATGAAGAAAGAAAGAAGGGATTGGATGAATTTGAAGAGTTGCGGGGTTTTCAACTTTTATCAGAGATATTTGCCTTGCTTTTGGGAGCTAGGTTGAAATGAATTGCGTTCTGTTTTCAAATCAATCACCTGGTGTGTCGTATTTTTCCGTCTACGCATGAGAATTTGGCTGGTAGTTACCTACACGGCCCTGCCGTGATAAAGTTCATCCTCTATCCTATCCTATCCTCTCTTATGAGAAATTAGAAGACTGGTTATTACAATAAGCCATGTCTTTTGATGGGAATCTTTAGAAACGTAATTGGCGATTTCATTTACTTATATGTCCGCTGTCGCTGTCGCTGTCGCTACCAGGTCCTGGATTGTATACAAGTATACACGTTTGGCTTTTTGGGCGACGGCCGATATTACAGTAATTACCATGAAGGACATGACTTGGAAAAACCCCCATCCCTGGAGAATTAGAAGCAGGATGAGGTAAACGATGAGCCGGGTTTCACCTCACCATGGAGGGTTGGAGATCCCTTCGTGCTGATTATATCGGTTGTTGTGTCGTTTGTGTGTGTGAATACCCGTGAGGAGTGGTGGATTAACTAAGCCCTCGTTGTGAAACGGTTGAGGGAAAGTTGTGTGTTGGGTTAATCCTTGACCCCCCAAACCACCTGACAAGTAAGTAAGTAAGTGACCAGGGGAGAGAATATCCCGCGGCGTAAAGGGAGCAAGCAGCGTGCTATGATGGATCACGACAACTCTTGACAAATCCGGCTCGATTTCTTTCCTCTAACAATGTCTGCATATTCGCTCGGGCTATGAAGATAGAACTGCAGAGACTTGTAGCTCAAGCTCTCGAGCCAAGAGGAGTGAGTGTCGCGGTAAAACGACGCGCCGTCACCGTTGTCGTTGTGGCAGTGCATAAGGGAATACAACGGAGAAGACAACAATCAGAAGAGGTTCGCAAGGGTAGCAATAGATGCTTTTGGGTATAAAGTCACCTAGTTGTAGAGTTGGAATGTCAATGGCATGTAGGAACGAGTAAGAGATGATCGCACTCAGGAAAACAGATATCACTTCCTATTCTTCCTCCCTCTTGCGTGATCACTAAGTAATAGTCTCGTAGACTAACTATGTAGGCACCAACAACGTGAGTGGTAATATCCTCACTTCAAAATGAGATTTAAAACTCATTACGTGTCATGAGTTTGGTTACTGAATGGTCCTCTTTATGCTGCTCCTATTTTAGCTCGTAGTTAAGAGTGGCTGCTCTCTTCTCTCTATAGTTTGTCTCACTCGACACTCAAGTCGATAATCAAGAGGTTGAGACGTAAGTCACGGGATTAGAATGACTCAAGCAGCAGGATTGATAGAAGGCAGTATACGGTTGACAGGTGCCTGGGAGCTTGTGAGTTGGTTGACTTGCGAGATAAACCCCACGAAAGCGAGGTGATCAGGCACCCTGCTTTTACGTATGAGCCTAGTTGTTGAAGCGATGTCATATTCATTAGCTAGTTCAGGATATTTCCTCGCGCTAGAAGTTATATCTGTGCTTGGTGCAATGTCGGATCGGCTACTTTAGGGTATAAGGTTATTAGCTTCACGTATGTGGTGAACGTTCTGTGCCCCCTAGAGCAACGTGATTGTCACAGTCCTTAGCCGTGTACTTTTCATAAGTGGCCTTTCCATTTAATCTCAAGCCATCTCAGCGGGAAGTAAAAAAAGGCAGTGCCAAAGAAGGCCAATTCGAAACCGATATCACCTGTTGTCTTTGCAAACGGCCCGACGAACCAGACCTCGCTGATACCAGGAATGACGAGTCCAAGAGACAGCAACGATGCCACAAGAGCCGCGATTCCAGATGGCAGCCTACGTCCGACGTTCCAGGCTGAGTGGTCATATGAATCCCAGTCCAGGCGACGGAACACAATGGCCTCTTCAATCAACACGGCATCGAAGAAACCGGCCCAGTACCCGATGACTGCAAGGAAGTTCTCGAGTGATTCCTCCCATGCGCGTGACGCGGCGATCGAGAGCGGTATCATCAGAGCGGTGACAGCAAGGGTAAAGATAAACCGCGGCACCTTGGTGAATGCGGGAATCAGCATCTGCAGGTTCAACGCCACCGGATACATGGAGATGCCAATATTCCCTATTACCGACAGCGCCAAGAGCACTAGCACGAACTTCCCGAACCCGCCAGATGATTCGAGCATAGCTGCCATGATCCCTCCCGCGCCGTATGACTCGTATGCCTCCGCCCAGCCCGGGACAACGGATACGGCACCGCCCATGGCTGCGCCGAGAATCAGAAGAGGGACGGAAGGAGTAAAAATCCCGAGATATATATACGTAAATACTTTCCGTCTGTACATGAGCATTAGTAAAAACGAAAACGTAGGTACTCATGACTGCAGCGATATGAAACTTACAAGGGAGCCCGCGGATCATGATAGATGGAAAAATCCGAAGCAGTGCCGCCAAACGTGATAAAGTACCCGGCGATCAAGCCGCCATAGGAGAGGACCTGAGACGCCGTAGCAGCGGGGACTTCCTGCTGATTGGCAAGCTGTCTCCCACCGACACCAACAGTAATGGTGATGGCGACAAGGTTGGGAAGCCATTGCCAGCGCTCCCAAATATGCAGGACCTGGTAGCCTAATAGCGAAAGCACGAAGCTAGCTAGGATGACAATGACAATGCCGACGGTCACGCTTACGTTTCCCGGATCGATAGCGGCGATCGTCTGCCCGCTTACGATGGCGGCGACAATCGAGAAGCCGGTCACTGTTGCGGCATTTAAGACGAGTAATATGGTGACGACGTAAAGGCTAACGCCGTGGCTTGGTTAGTCCAGATACCAGGACAACAAAAGCAGGATATCATAGACGAGGCAAGGGATCTATACTCACCCCCAGGAGTAACGGGCCTGGATCATCTGCCGCAGCCCGGTCTTGTAACCCCCACATCCCATGAACGCCGGGGCGGTGGTGCATAGGGCGGAGAAGAACAATATGGTCAGGGATGCGTCGCGCAGGCTGAGCTGGAAGACGGTTGTCGCAAGCATGCCCGTGGGCAACCTATGTGTATGCAGCGGTGTCAGCCTGATTTCGCCACCCCCGGCGTCATGTCGGGTCGATCGCGTACGGCAATATGCACAGCAAACCCGTGAAGAATACCGTGAACAGGTTGTTGTACTGCGTATTCGTACGCTCCTCGGCCGGCACCGGCTTAATGCCGTTCTCCTCCACGCCAGCATCGAGCAGTCTCCGGTACCAGCGCGTGTGCGTCTCGGCCTCGGGCTTGTACACGACGCCATCCTCGACGGCGAGCAGGGACGCGAGACCGTTGGTGGGCTTTTCCTGGTCTCGCCCCTGCGCGAGATTCCCGCCCTTCTCCGCATCGCCAGCCTCAGCTGTGCCTCTGCGGCTCTTTCCGGAGGAAAACATTACAAAGGCGTGATCGCGGCGGTTCAAACGAAGGTTGGTCTGATACCCCTCCCTCCGTTATTTTTTTTTTTCCTCGCCTAGGTACTTAGTTTTCGAACTCGAGTTAGGTAATTCAACGATTTGGTCTACTTCATCGGGACCGACCCGGTAGCCAGGATCTATACCGCAATAAGTAGACGAACGATTTACTATAAAGCCTGATTGGGTAAGGGTTGTATGTTAGTAGCTCCATCCTGTCATGATGTTTACATTAGCTGGGCACACTAGATACACTATGTAGCTATATCATGATTAAACAAACTAATCATTCTTCGGTGACGAACTCTCTGGGTTCCCATGGCTAATTTTTTCTTGCTTTTCTTTTTCTCCGTCTGATCTCCTGTCAGAAAGACCGTGATGTAGATCGTTATGTGCAATACGAGATCGATAACCAAGGCATAGCATTGTGATTGGCGTGGAGGATCTTGTATCTTGGCCCTGTGGCGCATCGTGGGGGGTCGCGTGGCGTCAGGCAATCCGCTTCGAGTAGCCTTTTCGCCATTAGTACGGAAGTATCTATCGTCTTTTCGCAAAAGGATACCGCATTTTGCAACTCTGACTAAAATCCGACATCTACTGCATAAGTGATCGGCAAGCCCCTGGCCAGCAAGCTGCATGATCACCCCTACAACTAGATCGTAGCGTCTTTTTATTTTCCTAGCAATCTTGAATCCCTCCTTTCTAGGGAAGAGGTTAGCCAAACAGCGAAATGATCCTTCGCGGACAAAGCTCCGAAGTTAGCAGTCCACTTGGAGAGAGTTTGACCGGCGAGGCAGGCGATGGAGAAAGGTTGCCGATGCTTTTTCCTAGGATAATGAGCAATGAAACTGGCCCAATTAAGTCCAGGCGGTGATGCCCCTGAACACGAGAGGTCAACTCTAAACCAAATAAATAAACAAACAACCCTGCCTCATCGAACATCTACTTTATGAGGATTATGCTATCTACACTGCTAGGGGTAAATTTAGTTTACAACAGGTATACACTAGCTATAGCCGAGTCCCCACCATGTAAGTTAGTGTTATGTAGACAGACACATGGCGTCCCGATCCGTTACGGTGGAAGCCAGCCGACCTAATTATAGTCGACATGCTGTAGCTCTGGTGGAGGCAGGTATTCTCTAGCGTGATGTAAGTAGGGGGTTACGTGTTACCCTGGCATCACGTGTTGTCTCTGACCAGGACCGGCTGCATTACAGCGTGGTCTGGCGTGGTGAAAAGAGGTTCCCAGATGTGCAGGACCATGTTCGGTCGAGTGTACATCTTCTTGTACGTAACACCCCTGGTAGGTACACTCGTTAAACGAGGCTCGCCTACGCACCATGCGGACTACGTCACTTAGATTGCAACAGTCTGGGGAATGATCAGACTTAGTATAGTGTAAGTGTAGTGTGCCAGGGGGAGCAAGTATCTCCATAATTCAACCGCTTCAACCGCCTCGTAATGAGTTTCCCTAATCCCGAGGCTTACCCAGACTTGGAAAAAACCAGGTTCTCCTCACAGATCGGATCGACTTTGGCTTTGGCTTACCAGGATATATTCACGAGGGTGAGACAGTACGGAAACAGTGCCATGTACCTAGTGTAGGTATGTACAGTGGAATTAGCTTCCGCCTTCATAAAGGTATCAGTTAAGCAAATCAGCTCCGGTGTGCCGGGGCAGTAGGATATCAGGCCTCAATCTCTTATGCGCAAGATACAACGGTGGTGACTATGATCCAGTGAGAACCGACACTTATAATTGTGTCGTCAGAAACAGCTACACATATCCTGAAAGCTCTATATTCCGTAGCAGTCAAACAGACACCCCTCAGAACGAAGTTTCAGGGGTTCTTGAGTGAAGTTGGAGTGGTGGTATCAACCCCCTTTTGGTTCCCGCCATTTTATGCGGGCCCCCTGCTTGATCGATCGTGTTTGTAGGCATCTAGCCCCTTGTCGTCTTTCGATCGGGGATAGGTCAGTCTAGTACTAGCTAATACATATTTAAACGATGACTGATATACTTGGCATTCGCCTCAATCAGAATATCCCTCGTGACGATCTGGCCTTCAATTTGCTGTAATTTGGATTTGAAAAAAACCTGTTCGTTATGTTATCAGCGCTCTGGATAGACCTCGCGTTGTGTTTGTTAGCTCTCGTGCCATTTACATATATCTATATTACTAAAGCACTGTCTTAATTTCTGCAGGGCTTTCAACTATGGAAACTTGGCCGTCTGGTTCATTCTACCTAGCTCATATATAGGCTGCATACTAATGGGAGGTCTGTTATCGACCGCCAGGTTACAGCGCTAGGGCAGCTTTGGCAAATGGACTGCGTCTCACCTGCAGTATAAATAAGGATCTCTACAGCGGGTAGTTGCGAAGCGGATACAATCATACCAGCTTGGCCAATACGTCGACGATCTATTACGAAACGGGCCTTCGAGGTCAAAGGTAGGTATACCTAAGGTACGTTACGTGATAATGGGAAGACGGGGCAGAAGGAGCAGCCAAGGTTCAATAGTGTATATTAGAATAAGTAGAGATGTTACTAAGTAAGCTATTGATTCCCGCAATTCCCCAAATCAAAATGGAGTCTGGAGGTACCAGGATAGCTCCGGCGCTCCCCAGAAATGATATTCACGGCTACTACTCCATAACACCCCAGTTGCCTCTGTCTTGGGTCGAGTTAAGGCGTGCGTTTGACACGTCTTAGAAGCGCACTATGCAAGAGCGGACCAGGAGCGGCCCCAACGCTCTTCTCTGGGTGATTGTCAGGGACTGACTCCATATTTAACGCGATCTATGGACCCAACAATGTTACAAACATAGGAGCTTGTGAGCCCGTGGGGCTGCTAATAGCACAGGCTGTAGTGTAGCTAGGCTTTGAAGTTGGCTATGTTTATAATGGTCATTCTGACCACGCCTGTTATTAAGCCAGTATTTGGACAAGACAAGCCCGCTTATTATTACCCACTCTGATTAGGCTAAAGTTACTTATGTTAAGTTACATGATCACTCCGTAAGCTTTCGTGATGTAATATTTTGCCAGGGGTATTTTGGCCAAAGCCTTTGAAAATATAGATTTTTTCCCGACTTCTGCTACGTTATGGCAGCCTTATCCATTTCGAAAGCACGAAACTGTGCAGTTATAATTAATCAATAGGCGTTAGTACCTCTCAGGAACTTAAAGAGAGACAGCTGCAACGACGGCAGCTGGTGTCTGTGAGCTGCAGGCGGTAAATTTAAGAACCCGGTTCGACCAACCAGTCTCCTAACCGTGACTGGTTTGTGCCTGACTTATTTGATATTAATATGTGCACACAATGTCCCTCCCTAGCTCTAGCAGCTGAGAACATGGTTCATGAGGCGGGGACATCATACGATCAGGAGCACCACATAAAAGTATTGATTCATATTACAAACTCACAAGCCCACAGCCAATCCAGTCTAGAAAGATCTAGCGGGGTAATTACTGTCAGCACAGGGCAGACTGAATGTTTCCTTACCCGATAGACAGTGCATGCGAATTCCAGAGCCTAGATTTACGGGCCGTATCTATTAGGGCGAATTTCTGAGCTCCCCTAGGCTGAAATGATCCCCATTTTTGAAGAGGCAAGCCTCGAATCTATTTGATTAAGCAACTTGCTTGGGAAAGTCTCAAGTATTCATCGTCCAGCGCCGAGTAAAGCTCACAGCAAGGCAGAAATAAGTCAGCACTAGCTGGCTGGCTCGATCCAAAATTAAATATATCAGAGCTACATGTTCTCCTCGCGACAAAGACGCCCAACATGTAGAGACAAGCATTGCGCTCTATGTATGGCAAACGATGACTGACGATAATTCTGGACGGAGCATGGCCAAATTTACTAACGAAATACTAGTCGATTATCCTTATTTATAGGGTGCTTAGGCATATGGTAAGAGAAGACTACGCTTAGTCGCAAAGAGAAAAGTTTTGCGGTTGGCCCACCGTATTACGACATCCAAATGCCTTTAGAATCAAGGGGTTTCACTGGCGACAGCCAAAATTCTTACACCAGTGGTTCTGTGATCCGAAACTATCAAAAATTTTATTATTTCGATAAAAAGGAGCATCAGAGACTGCGGCGTCCTGGAGATTATCACCACTCGTTGCCATATTATAATCCGCAGAGGTCTATTACATCATAGATACTCGGATTATGGCAAACCATGGAATCTAGGACGACGCGAAAGCTTTAATAGATATCCAAGTCCTGCACAGTACGATAACTCGGTATTGAAGATATACTCAGTGACTGGAAGCTGAATGACTGAGGCTGTTGATGCAAATGGCCCACCGGTCTACAGCCTCGCCTCGTAAGCCGAAGGCTGTTTATAGTTATATAATCGTCGTACGTAACACTAAACTCGCCAGAACGCTCTCTTCGGAGAGGGCCATGCTAATGGCACTACAGATCTCCGCGTTCGGCTAGGTACCGGCGCCCCAAGGGAAAGGCAATTAGTCTCTTATATTAAGCTCGTTACTATCTATACCGAACGTTTAATTAGTGGCGGGCTGGCTAAGCTTTTTGACGGCGTCCAGGGAGAGAACCAATCCACAAGCCCATTAAATAGGTAGATCTCATATGACCAGACCGGATTCACGTTAACTCTAATATAGGTATCCTCAGTCTGGCCTTCCACGGTAGACAACCATATCGGAGCAGAAACAGGAGAAGATAACCACTATTTTCTTTACCTTTACGGTGATGTTGACTAAACTTTCCTCTTCTTTTCTACCCCATGGACCTGCACTAAGGGCAAATGGAATGTATTATAGGTGTATAATTCATCTGTGATATACTTCGATCCTCGATATAGGCGAACATGGTTACGGATCGAGTTCGTCACATCATTGACTCCTCTGGATGCCTATGTTGTGTCCACGAGCGGTCCATGAGTGTGATGAATATCTCCCCCATCCCTGTCCCCGCCTGGCGGATTTGAAATGGGCTGGCGTGAGTCCCGATGCTTGCATCAAGGTACATCGAACGTCAATTTGAAATTCGGCATATCAACGCAAAAAGAATTGCAAGTTTACCTCGGCTACGAAGCAGACGCAGTGATAGTGCAGCAGTAGGATCCCCGACTATTCCTTAACCCACCGCGAACGCACCACGCTATGCGCTGACAAATGCGATTCCCATTTCGAACGTCTCTTCCCGCCGATTACACGGTCGCTTTACCGAAAGACCGAAATAACCAACTGCATCGAGTCGCGCTTCAATGTTTACCCCTCACTAGGTTGATGAGCGAATAAGGATGACCGATACGCAAGCTGGTATGATTGCTTTGCCATCGATGTACATGCCAGGAATAGGCTTGCTGCCAATCTGCATGTCGTAGTGTGATCACTGCTCCCTGGGATCCCGAGAAAAGCATCCCGGTCAGGCGGCATGGATTAAGACGCATACCCTGGGGACAACGGAAGCACAGTGTGGTCAAAACGCTCACGCCACGGGTCGGAGGTTGGAGCAAGTCACAATACGGGTGTGGTATCTAAATCACTTGGAGCTGGATACGATTGATTGCGCAGGTAAGAAAAAAATGCTCGAGGATGTGATAACGGGCGATGCTGGTGATCTGACCTACACGTCAGCAGACACATTCGACGACGACCGAACGTAGTAACGGAGGATGATGGCTAGGGCGAGCTTGCTTATCCTCATCAACATCTCTCGGCCGGGTTTCTCTGCGAATTCGTGTTTGGTGCCGGCGGCACAATCGCATTACATGCAACCTGCTTTTGGGCAAGGCAGGGCAGGGCAGGGAAGGGCAGGGCAGTGCTGTCCACCTTCAATGCAGTGGCCTCGACGCAGAATGGGTCTGGGTGATAATCAGCAAGGTTGCTCCGGTATGTCGTCACGATCAAGATGTGCTGGGACTGACCATATTGCATCCGACCCGGCAGGTCACAGACCAAAATTCCGATTGCCGAATCGGGCTGGCCACTACCGCAGTCGTTGCCTTGGGCCTTGGGGCTAACCGCCATGTTCAAAGCAGGCATCGTCGTGGCTCGTGTGGACTTGCTTTTCCCTCTCACGTCACAGTCGGGGTGTGACGAGGTTGGCATAGCCAGCGAAGGATACTTCGCCGATGTGCGTGGATAATACTTCAGTCCCGGAAGGAGGATCAAGCCTCGTGGTCTCTACTATACGGGTTATACCTGGGGGGGCGCAGAGTGACCTTGTCCCTAGCTCTGCAATGCCACTGTAATGCAGCAGCCACAATGATCAGCGGCCGACAAAGGATGAACCGAACCCACGCAGCGCATGTCTCAATGTCAAATGTCAAATGTCATGAACGGTCGTACAGTATTGTCTATGAAACGGAGATGAAAGCGGCTACCTACGTCGATGTAGGTAGGTAGACGACCTAGGTTAACCTAGGTAGTCGCCTGGCAATCACAGCTGGGCTCGAGTGCTTCGCTACCGAGGATCTGCTAATATACATGGGTCTCTTCAGCCTCTTGATCGGCAGCTCGCCGGTTTGGGAAGATAACGGTCGCGCCTGATAGGTACCGCTCTCTACCATGGAGTGGAATGAGGTAGGCAGCCCTGACCGCCAGTCTGGAACGAATCAGGCCAGGCCAGGGTGAGAAGTTCCATTTCTGTGTTGTTCAAATTTCAGCCCAAGAGGATGATCATGGCCGACGAGGTCGCTGCCGCTGTGAAGCTGAAGGCGACGCCGCCGGGCCACTCTTCGGCGGCCGCCCTGCTGTCAGGCTCATGCGAGCGAAAAGCCAACCCCGACAGTTTCCAAGGTCAGTACCCAATAAGAACCCATCAAGTCAATCATACTGCGAGTGAGACACCGATGACCAGAAGGCCTGGGCCAGCCGCTCCCAATCCAGTCCACTGGCCGGTGATGAAACCATACATCATCGTTAACACAATGACCGTCGACGTGTTGCTGTGACGTTAGCAAGACAAGCCGGTAGAGGGCGCTGACAGGAGGCGCGACGCTTAGTCTCACTACCATCAGTGAAATTGAGGTTCAATCACGGTACATAACTTCGGGCTACGACTATATAACGCCCCCCGGTTTATTGGCACCGCCGGATGAGCAAACCAGAGGGGTAAAAGGACCGACACGTGCAAGCCCTTGTTTGATATGAAACTGGCTATACAGTGGGAGCACACATCGTAGACGACATACAATCGAACCTGATTATTTAGATTTAAGGAAATTTAGTTTCACTGGGAGTTGGTTCAAGACTCCGGTAGTCTGACACCTCTATGCCTATATCCGCACCATATGTCCGCACCATACCTAGTAGATACCTTGAATCTGACAGGATGGTGATGGGTATAAGCATGCGGCCCGAGGCGCAGCGCGGCAGGCAGCGCGCCAAGCCCTCGGGGACGGGCGTAGCAGAAGAGACGTGATGGTATTCTACTATGTCCTGTACTACCTAGAACTTTTCTCCCTTTCATGCGACATGGAATGGCCATCAAATAATTTTAAACATGATGGGGGTGGCCCTGCGTATACAAGAGTGTTCTAAGAGCAGGAATCCAGGTGTCCCGTAAACGCCCAAGGTGGGTTGATCAATGTTACCTACACTCCGGTCTTGAACCAGGGATGGCAACCTTAGTGTAAGATGAATAGCTCACCACATAACTTGAATTCTCTCACCTATTCATACTTCACAGCTCACTTTCATAGAAGGGTACCTGGCCATTTGGAACTGTCCGACGTGAGCTGAGATGGATGAGTACCCGACTTGGGTTGAACAACTGTAGATAGCGGGCATGCTGGACAAGAATAGATATGGATTTGGCAACTTCGGCGTGACGCAAAGTGACGCGGACTCGGCAGTCACCGTATTGGTCTGTCTAGCTAGTGTCCAGCTAGCCACCTCGTGCATTGGGTTGCGAGCGAGCCAAGGGCTTGAGGTTATACATACCTACGCTACTTCGTACTGGCGTAGTTAATCGCTCAGCGGGACAGGCCGGGGAGACGATGCAGCTCCGACCTGAAGTGGCCTCGGGACCGCATAGGCATATCTCACGAATGTATACATGACCACCGACATCACATCATGCCCTCAAACGGAACGTCGAGCGCGCAAGGCTGAGGGGTCGAGCTCTGATTCACAAGCGGAGCGTTCGGCGTATCGACATCATGGGACCAGCCCATACCCTGAATGCAAGCTGCCTGCAAGCTGGCGCGTAAACAGCATCTTACTTACGTATTACACCTAACCAGCTGTTCTCTAGATACCTATGCAGGCCGTGAGCGGCTGCTGGGTTTTTGTTGTTCTAACTTCTGACACCTGCAGAATATAGTAATTCCAAGAAAGTTTTGAGTCAGAACCCCCTCGAATGGGCATCGCTATAGGGCAACTCAGAGGAACGATCCCCCCTTGTCCAGCTAATGTATGTGTGTTAAGCGAGCAGGATGATTGCAATGCACAATATGTCAACAAATGCCATCCTAACCGGCGGGCTCGGGTCAGCTCCAGTCCAGATATGGAGAGCTGATGCGATGTGACGCCTGTCGCTGCCGATATGTTGTGGTTTCGGCCGATACTGAAGCGGCTTGACGAGCGCTGGGCGAAGAAGCCTGGCGGCCTACCACAAGCCTATCGTTGAATGGTAAACCTGCTCCCGAAGACGGGGGCAGGAGAAGCGAGAAAGTGAGAGTGAGATACCTAAAAGAGGAGAGAAGAGAGACAAACAAGACTGCATTACAAGCCGGCCGTGACAAGTTAGGCTGCTCTGCATTGGGCTTAACCATGAACATACCGACATAATAATGGGCATCGGTTTATGTAGGTGGTGTAGATCATGGTATGAATGTGTCAATAATGGCCTTGCTCCGGATTTCCGGTACAAGGACCCAAGCCACGGGCGAGCCGCCGCAGCAATTCCCGAGGGCTTACTCGTCTACCCAACCTGTGGCTTCGGTCCTTCAACAAAACGCCTCCAACTACGCTACTGCAACGACACCGGGCACTATGGCCGTGAGGATACCTATTTAAAATCAGGTGATGGGGGGTGGAACTTGTGAGCTTGGGCTGGCCTAGCTAGCTACCACATGAGCAAAGGCAGGCTGCTCAAGATTATCAAATTGCCTACCGACTTAAGTACTACAGTCTACAAGTACTTGCCTACCACTTACACTGCTTATATTAAAACACCAAGAACTTAGCCAAGAACTCGTGTGCGGTACTGGTATGAACAGCCCTGGAAGGGCGATCTACCAAGTATATAGAATGATATCAGTCTACACTAAACAACTAAGTAGATACCTACCCCATTCCCTACTCAACAAGACTCTTACCTGCTTTATTAACGATTTATAATATTACCACCTTATGCTAGCCTTTAAGTGGTATAAGTGGTTAGCACCGGGTATACCTACCTACTGACTCCAGTGCTCCATGAAGAGCTCTTATCTGCTCAGGTCATCTGCAAGGTAGGTAAGGTATGTTGCAGTAGTAGTGAGCTGGGTAATATCCGGAGCACAGGGGGGGGCCAGGTTTAGTTTCTTCGGCGTGGGTAGAGTATATCCCATGCCTACCTCCAAGTACAGTACTTCGGCACGTGGCGGTGTTACCTGCGAGGAGGGTCTCCCAGCCCCAACGTGCATTTGTGCTGTAGATTCTATTGTGGCTACGAAGTTACATGCTTCGTCTATACTTGCTCTCTCTTCTTCTGAATACGGGCACGGATTTTGTGCCTTGCCGGGTAGATATTCTCCATGTCGAACCTGGCAATAAATACTCCCTGAAAAGCCCTCGACGCTCAAAATCGTGTCGTCCTCATCAGGCATCTACCAGCCCACTCCTCGGCAGCAGTATAAACGTGGGTGCACCACGAGCGATGATGATGATGATGATGATGATGTACCTACCTTGGTTGATTGAATAGTACAGCAGCCCCCTCGACTCTTCGACTTGAGACGTTGTTTCCACCCCGGGGCGTTTGTCTATCTATTCATGTATGGGGAAGCATGCTTTTCCATTTCCATCTTCCTTGTCATCAATCAGCACCAAGGCTGACCCTGCTTGACATAGGTAGGTAGGTAGGCACTCTTCACCTTGTTGCAGAAAGGTACCTACAGGCTACAGGCAGGTAAATATCCTGGTAGGTAGTGCATCAGGGCAACGACCGGGATTTACGATTGGGGCGGTAGGCATTTCTTGGGAGTTGATCTCTGTAAGGCCGTCCACGGTTTGGATCGTGGGTCCTGGATCGAGAGCCAAACACGATTTCGACCCATGATCTTAGTCTAGTTACTTAGGTAGCCAGGTATTTGAAACAGGATACAACTACACTACCTTACCCTTGCCCGAATCGATGCCCTGCCCAATTCCACAGCTCAACTATTGAGCAAGGATGGGTTAATTTATTCGTCCTGAGGGCACTGATTCGCTGTGGCTGCCCTCGGAAATCATATTCGTGGTCATGTGAACGTGAACCGGTTGATCAAGCTTGAGCCTGATCTTCTTTCGCTCACCGCCTGCACAGCTTCGACCCAACGGTGGAGTCTGGGATGACTCCAAGTGAGGGCTAGGACCAGTCCCGGTACCGACACAGAATGTAGGTAGGCATGCTGTGAGGAGAGACAAGAATCCGTCTGACATACGGGCTGTTTATCAAGCGTCGCCGTCGGTCGGTAGATTCATCGCGCCGCAGACGCGCATTCGTATCCCACGGGCTACCTATTTATGAATTCCACGGAACCCTGTGGCTGGGGATTGGTTATGCTGGGTTGCTGAACCTGGGGTCATTGCTACGCTGCTAGTGTAGGTATTCTGCTCAACAGGTGTGACATACCAACTTGGACTAAGTGTATTGGGTATAGTCTCAGTGATGAAGGCGGGAGAAAAAGCATTCCTAGCATCGCGGTTAGTCAATTTATTTTTCTTGTTTTCTTCTGGAAAATCAAAAGGAAAGAATAAGGGTTTTACGTCAACACAACGATGTGCCATACCATCTTAGTGTACACTAATGTACACTATGCCGGGCTTGCCCCTTTTCTCCTCTAACAACAACACGGAGCTGGGACCGAGACGCTAAGTAGAGAGTAGTTATTAGCGGTACCGGCATAGCCGTTCGGGATCGTTTCCAGCTCTTGGTGAGACTGGGCTGATTGGATCTAAGTTCCACGCCGTTGGTCCATTACTATGTAATAAGAGGATCATACTTGTACAAGTAAAGGAAGTACACTCGTGCCGGGACGCAGAAGCAGGCAGCGCAGACTCTATCTATCTAGCAAACGGCATCTAAGCACTACTGGTGAATGGGCCATGGTGGCCTAAGGATGGTAATCTTGTTCCAGCCTGTCTACTAACAAATAGGCTTGTACGAAGTAATATAACATTAATATTACTTAACGGTCTGCGAATCAGAGACGCGTTCATCTAGGCACCTGGAATATTCGCGAACTGTAAGACGAAGAAGTATGTATGCGTGGCCTACGACGGGCCGCGGTGTCGCAAAGCGGAAAGGCCGACGGCCAGGTGCCTTGACAAGCAGTAATGCGATTCGCATCTGACGACTCCGAGTCTGCGGGAACGACAACCAGTGAACTGTTTTGTTGGCCAGTGCGGTCTGAAGCTGCACAACATAGCTTCAGGGCCGGGAGATTGGCGTAGGATAGAGTTCCTATCGAGATCGGATCGCGACAATTACTGACATACACACTACCACCACCATCCTGCCTACTTATGCATCGTGTACCTACTTCTTCTCATCATATCATTTCCGAGCGCAGAGCTAGCAAAACGAGCCTTCGTATTCTGAAATGGACAAGTCAGATGACCGCACGGTTATGCGCCTGAAATTGCCAAACGACTGGTGCCAATATGGAGATATTCTAGAAGAAACTAGTCTGGCCCTGAGGAAGAGTTAACCGGCCCACTGCCGTATTCCGCCCCGCGCTACACTAACACCATCTCTTCAGATATTTATTAGGTACCTACACTATTTACGCCGGCCTCCGTTCAAAATAAGGGTGCACTATCATGGCATATGCCATGGACTCCCACGAGGAGATGTACCGGTACCTCGACGATTCGTGTGCGGGTAGCGTAGGGGGGGGGGGGGGAGGAGGGGAGGTCGACGTTACCAAGCTGCGGATGGTCCGACGCTTAACTTCGTACACTTGGACGCTACGCAGGCATCAGCTCTTCCTGGTCTTCAGCCTTAGTGCAAGGCCATGAACCTCCATACAGGGGGGGAGCTGGGAGGGATGTCTCACGTTTTTAAATAAATAACAAAATCGTGCCTGAAAGTAGTATCCGGCAAGCATCCGGCACTCCACACCCAGGCGCTAACTGGGGCGGCCGGGCTATTAGTGAGCAGGGCGTCCCCTGACAGACAGGCATGGCAAGCTTACAACGCCTCATGGGTAGTGTAATGGGTAGGTACTGTATTCGTACCTGGGATTCCCAAGATCGAAATGGTCGAAAGTACCTAGCATCGAACTCGTAGTGCAGAGCCATTCCCTAGGTACTGGAGGCGTGTGGTCCCTACGTCAGCACACATCTCTCGTCCCTCGACTGCCGACTCCTTCGCCAGTCGGTTTCGGGGCATCTCGAAACCGTCCACCCTCAGAACGCCGGCAACGCTACCGTTGGACTTTGCTGTGTCAGTAGTGTAGTACGCGCGACTCAATTTCAAACACACCTCTGGCGCACGCTCTGTGGTGCTGATTATCTAGTTGCTAGTGGTTCTTGACCGGATGCGATCCGCGTTGGCCGGGTGGGCGGCACGTGTCCCTAGCATAAGCCGAGTCTAATTAGAGGCTTGTTTTTCTTCCTCTCTCTGTCTTCCCTCTTCCCTTCTCGATGACCGCAATTTGCCACCATGGCTAGGGGTCCTCTAGATCTGTACCGGTGTTGCAAAGCTCCTCGTGGCTATCTTGTGGCACAGAAAGAGGTGCCCGCTATAGTTTTTTTTTAACCCCCCCTTTTGACCGATGGATGAATTCGTTTGCTAGAAAAAGCAGTGGTTTACGAGATCGCATCGCATCGTCACATAAAAGTCGTACGTATATGTGTTTCGTCACACTCTCATTTGGCTTGGCCAAGTAACGTCACCCTGATAAGGCGACATAATTGTCCGATGTACTTTGTCTCATCTCACGCCGTGTCCGTGACCCCGACTCGTAGCACTGGCGACTTGGTCGAACACGTGTACTTGCTATCGGCAATCACACTGAAAAGAAAAGAGAGATCATAGTGAAGGCTATCTAAGACCGTGTCACATGGCGAAGATCGTTGGTGGTTTACAGCTAGTGTAGACAACTACACACGACCTAACGGCGCTTACAAGAAAAAAAAAAGACAAGTACGTGTAGGTGTCGTCTCACCGGTTCGGGAGGGGTTGGGTTGGGTCCCCTTGCGAGGCTGTCATCTAGCCGTAAGATGATCACTGCATGCGCGGGTCACTCGGATCCTGAAGCCGATGTCGTGATTGTGAAACACCAAGACAAAAAAGGTCAGCTTAGCTCGCACGTTTGGGGTGTGTTTCTGGGGTCGGAAAATATACTAGGTCGGTCTAATAATAAGACTGTTGCTAATAGTAATCACATCCCCGTCCAGAGCCCGTCCCTCCTAGTGTAGTAGACCAGACTACGTACGGTATGTATCCTGGGCAATCCTGGATCCATCCGGTATCACGACGACAATGCCACAACCCACTTACCGGGGCGGGTGACCCGCCGGACTCCTACTCGCTGGCTGGGGCAGAGAGGGTGCTGACCGGGTAATATATCATCTCGCCGCGGCGGGCGGCAGCAGCAGAATGATAGGAAACAGAAGCGTGTCCCATCTCTCAGCGGCCGTGGCGGTGGCCGACGTAGTTACGTATTTTGCGTTGACAACTCATCATCATCATCATCGTCTCGACGAGGAGGAGCCATGCCCGACGATACGACGGCAGCGAGGAAGGACGAAGGACGAAGGACGAAAACGACGAGGACGACGAGGGGAGGAGGCAGGGTGGGTAGTCGATTCCGATGCCGTGGGTTGAGTTGAGCCTTGCAGCGGCGCATCGCGCTTCGACAATGCCCAATGCCCTGCAGCGACGATGGGCTATCATCGGATACAGGCCGCACGAGGCTTGGCGATACGTTTTCTGCACAGGGTGCGTCATGGTGGACTGCCGTCCCAGCGCTTCGGGACTGTCAAGCCCAGCCTATACCCATATTCATATCCATACCGTATCCTAACTGCTCCCGATCAGGCGGTCCAGCCCTCTCTGTGCCGGGCTGTCCGGCTCTCTCTCTCGCCAGGGTCAGGATCAGGATCACGCCCGGCTTGTCAACGATGCATGGGGATAGGTAGGTAGCCTGATAGGTACCTACACTACACTACAAAGGTAGTAGGTAGGTAGGTAGGTATACAGACGCTACAGTTCTGCCACAGCTTCGACGAACGAGAAACGACGCGGCAAGGGGCTGATCTGCCACCACTTAACCCATCAGTCAGTGCGCGTAATCCTTCACCGCTTGACCGCCGTCTTCCAATTGTCGTCTAGACTAGGTAGGGACTCTATGGCCACTCCGCTCGAAAGCTCGGCGGGCTCCACCGAACAGCTCTCGTTTCCGACCTGGTGCCAATGAGGGCAGCGTTCAAATGACCGGCTGACTCGCGAACTTGCCCGAGCGGGCAAGGTGACTTTTCATCATTAATTTATTATTTTTCCTTTACAGTAATATTTTTCTTCTTTTTCCCTCTTACACACTCTTTCTCTTCCCTCTGGCCGGGCGTAGGTATACTACCTACCTAACTTTTCTCTCCCTCTCTCTCTCTCTCTCTCGCTCTATTGTTTGATGACTTATACTAGGCTATGCTAATGCCTTCTTCTCTCACGACGCTGTCATTGCGGACCCACGCCGTAGTCCATCTCATTGCCGGAAATGTTCTCCAACAGGTACACTACAGCAGTACGGTACCCTCTCCCTTCGTCTCCCTCTCCTCTCCCCTTGTCAGTCTCGTCGTGACCCCTACTCGACCTAGTCTCCATTCCCAAGTCCCCAGTCCCAGAAACACATGTTGTCGGACGAATGTGTTCTCGTACTCGTACATATATACATACATGCATACCTACATGCATTCTCATAAGGCTTGAGGAGCGTAACTTTATGGGACGTTGGCGCCACGTCGATGTACGTGTACCGTCATGATGACTGTGGCCGCCTGGTTCCACTCACGAGTCCACTTACAGGCTCCATGATGCTATACCGTAGTCTGATCCCATGAAGTTGGGACCTCGCCGTCTCCATATGTACTTTTTATTTTTTTTTCAGCATCGCCGGTTACACTTAGCATGTAGCATGGTTTGGGGTGGGATCTTCTATTACACTCCCACTTGGGCTCTGCTTCCGCCCTAGATGGTGCTGTCTGTCACCGCTGCTCGGTCAAATATTAAAATACCTTAGGTAGGTAACCTTAATATCCCGTAGCCTGTCCGCCATGGAACAAAGGCAGGCGTACAGCGGACAAGGACAGTGCTGCCATTCATTATCATTATACTTTTACTCGCTCTCTACGATACCGTGGCTGTCGTTGTCGTGTTCCTGCTTCTTCTCCCAATGCCAAGCTAGCACCCTTCCGATCTCTGGTTATCTCATCTTACCTCATCTTACCTGCCTTAGACGCCTGCTCGGCTCAGGCCCGGAGACATCTGCTCACTCGAACCTTGTCCTCCGTCTGGTACTCGTCCAGCACCTCCCGGTATAACAGTTGCTGGCGTGCCGGTCATCTGTCCAAATTTCCATCCCCCGGATTTCTCTTCTGCAGATCCCGGACGACTTAAACCTCTGCTGCCTCCTTCCTCCCTGCCGCCCCCCCTTCCACTCCCCCCACGATCTTTGTTTACATCGATACGAAGTATTGCCCAACATATCTTCATTCTTTGTTCTTTATTCCGTGGGACCTTAGTTCTTAGTGAACAATTATTGAGGTCATAACCTATCGTGATGAGACATAACTCGTTTGCGAGGACATCTGGTCCTTCTATACATAACGACCATGCGTCGTCCGTGCCACCGTTTCCGAGGCGGCAGATGCTCGTGCTAGGTACGTGAGTTGACCTGAGGCTCGACGAACGCTTTACGCTAACGTGAAATCCCTCCTACCAAGCAATCTGCCGCATCTGTGAGCCGATTGCCTTCATGGGAATATTCCCCTACGTCTACTTCATGATAGAGGACTTCCACGTCACCGAGGACGCCAGCAGGATCTCGTTCTACGCTGGCATGGTCACGTCGGCCTTCACCTTTGCCGAGTTCTCGACCGGTCTCCTGTGGGGACGGCTGAGTGACAGGATTGGGAGGAAGCCTGTTCTCCTGACCGGCCTGGTTGGCACCGCATTGAGCGTGCTCGTCTTCGGTTTCGCCCCTAATCTCACCGTCGCTCTCATTGCTCGAGCCATTGGCGGGCTCCTGAACGGGTACGGACCGTCCCCCCGATCATGGTGATACGAGTCCTGACGCTAACTGCGAGCGCAGGAATATGGGCGTATTACAGAGCACGGTGGCAGAACTCGTGACTGTCAAGGAGCATCAACGTGGGTCTTCGTCCCCCCCAAACCATCATGGTCTTGGAAATCTAGTTACTGAACGCATAGCAGCTCGTGCTTATACCATCATGCCCGTCGTATGGTGTTTAGGGTTGGTAATCCCTCGGGCGTCATCCATCGTTCCCCAGGCGGGCTGACTGACTTGACTTGACCTAGATCCATCATTGGGCCCATGATTGGAGGCGCCCTCGCACGACCATGCGTCAGCTATCCGAGCCTGTTCACGCCGGGCACGATCTGGGACCGGTATCCGTATCTACTTCCCAACCTCTTCAGCGCCCTCATCGTGCTTGTCGGAGTGGTCAACGGCTTTCTGTTTCTCGAGGAGACGCACAGCCAGAAGAAGATGGAGCGGGACCGCGGGTTGGAATTGGGCAACTGGGTTCTGTCCAAGTTCACCGGCTTCCGGAAATGTACCGAGCCACGAGACGAGAAGTCGAAGCTCACGGATCGTGACGATGAGATGCAGCCCCTCATCGACCACGACGAGCCGCTGCCGACCTACCGAACCAACGAGAACACGCCAGTCAGCTCACCTCGCCTCAGAACTGCATCTGTATCCACGATTCCACAGGACACGCTGGATCTGAGAAGTCACGTGGGTGTAGGCTTCACCAGGACCTTCACTCGACCGGTGGTTCTGAATATCATCTCTTTCGGTATCGTGGCATTGTGAGTAGTACTCGTCGCTTCGGGGGGCCGGTGTTCTCTAGCTAACCAGGAAATTAGCCACACCATGACATTCGATCAATTGTTACCAGTGTTCCTAGCGACGGCACCACCCAAGGACAGGATGGAACCGTCGCTCCCCTTGAAGTTCGTGGATGGATTCAACCTCGACTCGAAAACGGTCGGCATCATCCTCAGCATCCAGGGCGCATACCAGCTGCTCATCAACATGTTCCTGGTCCCGAGGGTATTATCGCGCTTCGGGGCCCTGCGGTCGTTCCGGTTCATCGTCGTCGCCTACTTCCTGCTTTACCTGGTCACGCCCTACCTCGTCCTCCTGCCTCCGGCGTACCGCATGGTCGGGTTGGCCGTGGTGCTCGCGTGGAAGTGCACCTTCGCGAGCATCGTATATCCGAGCAACGCCATCCTCACGGCGGATTCGGCCCCGAGCCACCTCGCGCTGGGCACCATCAACGGCGTCGCGGCCTCGACGGCCAGTCTCTGCCGCGCCTTTGGGCCGACGATCTCGGGCATCCTCTACACCGTCGGCCTTCAGACCGGATACTCTGGCCTGGCTTGGTGGTCCAGCGCCCTGGTTGCCATCGGCGGTGCCGTCGTCGGGCTTCGGATTTCGGACCCTGCTAATCGCTCGCCCCCGCAAGACAAAGTGATCATCAATCCCCGTGACTGCGATGTCGAGATTGCCGAGCCGAATCAGGCTGCGGACCACGGCGACGACAGGGTAACCGATCCGCGCCCATGACCGAGAATGCACAGAATGCGTCTCATTTCAGCGGTATTTTCAAAGGGCTCTCGGGGCGTTTTATAGACCAGGAACTTCATCTTTTCGGCGCATTTCGACCTTTATCCCCCCCTCCCCACCACGCAACCTTGTTGGTTTTGGTTCTATTGTCTTTTAACAACTCTGGCTATGGTCGCGGTCTCTTTACCAACTCCCCATCCCGTCTCGAGAATGGCTGGCCTTCTCTTGCGCGATACCTAAACCACTCCCCCACCTCCTTCGCGTTCACCGCCAGCGTTTTTTCGTTTTTCGTTTCTCCCGCCTTGGAAATGAATGGGGTTCTGGTTTACGACGTCGCACATGCAATAGACTGGGTTGGGCAACTGAGCAACATGATTATCTGTACACCCTTTATTATTATTATTATTACTATTACGTTTTTGTTTTTTTTCTTGGTTGGGGATATCTCATTCCTTGTTTGTTTCGTCTTCGACATGACGCGTGGAGGAACAACAGTCTTGAAGGGGACAGACAGGGGCGCACACGGGGAAACATGAGGCTCTTTTTCAACAACACCTTTTTTAACCCTTTTTTCTTTTTCTTTTTCGCACACCATGCTGAACATATGGGATTGCTTGTTCTGGGTAGAATCAAGGGGGCATACGGACTAAGGAGGTCTTGGGAACAACAGAAAGGGGGGGCGGGATGTCCTCCGGATGCGAGGCATCTCTTCTTCTCTTGGATTCGGATTACTGCGAAATGGCGTTGGAACAATAACAAGCATATCTTGATAGCTACACTACACTACCATAGTTAGCCTTTTTTTTTTTTTAAAACTCGCGGATGAAGGGCACAATACGGGTACACATTTTAATCCTTTAATTCTCTAACTTGGTTTCTCTATCTATTTCTGACTCGTGGGCTGTCTGTCGCCTGAACGTGAAAAGAGCGGTCAACAAACACGGTTCTACCGCAGCCTTCGCGTCTAGTTTAGCAATAGAAACTGCATAACGATATGCTGCCACTTTTACAGGTTCCTGGTGTCACCGCGCTATTTTACCGCATAGCACAACATCATCGCCGAGCGGTATCCACGTAGCGTCAGAGAGTCTCGCCACGGGCTTATCAGCAGCACCCGCGGTTCGCGGAGGGCTGACGGTCACACCCCCCTCGCCAAGCCACAGCGGAGCAATCGTGACGATGACGCTGTCGACCAGGTTAGCGTTGTTCTCGCCGAGCAGCGAGTTGATGACCTCGGCGCCCCCCTCGATCATGATGCTACGGAGACCCTCCCGCCGCACGGCTGATAGGATGACACGCCAGTCGAGGCGACGAGCGCCGTCCTCGTCGCCGCTTCTCCCTCCTTCCGTGTTCAATATGACGAACTTTCCCCCCGCATCCTCCAAGATGCGCTTCTTGTGTGACGGCGGCTCCTTCTCGAGCGTCACGACGTATGGCGCGAGACCCTTCCCCTCGCGCGCTAACCGCATGACCTTGCTACGGGCAGTAAAGTCCCAGCGCAGGCGCGAATCGATGATGATTGGCCGTGGTTGGCGGGTCGTGACTGTGCCGCCTCCTCTGCTCCTCCCGCTCTCATCATCACCATCACCATCACCATCATCATCATCGCCATCCCCAACTGCCAGCCGCGAGTTCAGTCCCGGATCATCTGCGATGGCAGTCCCGACACCGACGCAGATGGCGTCGTGCCGGCTACGCAGGTAGTGCGTCATGGCCTTGGACCGCGGCCCGCTCAGGGCCGTGCGGATGCCGGGCGCCAGCGCCAGCGCCGAGTCCAAGGACGTGGCAAAAGTGAGGGTGACGAAGGGGAGAGCGGGGGACGAGGACGAGGACGGTGACGAGTCTGGGATGTCCGGCTGCTGCGAGGGGAATAGTACGGGGGGAGGCAGGTGAGGCTCGATACGCTGGCGCTCGGCGGCCGGGAAATGGAGCGGCGCCTCCGCCATTCTACGCTGTGCGTGTTTGGCTCGAAACCGGCTCGGATAGGCGGTTCACGAGACATGTGCGTGCTACCAAATACTACCGTGTTGTTCTGGGTGAGTCGGGTCATATGAGGCGTGGTTGGCCATGTTAGGTGTGCCGACCAATCATGTCTTGATTTTCACTACCTGACTAACAACCTGACTAACCAAATTCCTTACCTAAGTAAGTACTTCTAAGGAGCGGTAGTTGGAACTTAGATACCTTAGGTACCAACTTCAGTATGTAGACTAATACCTAGTACACTCTTACACCGTCCGCGTCGTCCACTCTATTACAATTTACTGTTAGTTGGCGGGAAGCCAAAGCTGTCACCGTCGAGGCTCCGGCCGGATTACTGATTCATTTTCATGGATTAATAATAATAAACGAGTCCTTCCCCTTCATCGATAGGTAGGTAGTGTACCTTTGTGCACCCTGTGGGTACCAATCCGCCATTGCTCACTCCACGACCGTTGCTGGTGAATTGGTTATGTAGGCTTGTAGTTGCATATGTACGCAGGCAGATATTGTATCAGATGATGAAGAGAAAGCCCGCTCTCCACTGCCCCGTGCGAGTAGCAACCAACGAAGATACCGACCCTGGGTCTGGGTGTCCGTTTCCACCTAGCTGTCTGCTTCTGTGCCTCCTTTCGGCGTGCCACTTTCTCAGCTCGGCACCCGTTGACCGGCTGGGCGACTTGGCACCCGGATCATTGCTGCTTGGGTCTTACTTGGTACTAATAATAATTTTACCCCATCCGCCCCCGTTCGTTTAGTACCCGACCCAGAGATGCCGAGTCCGAGGTACCGAACGAGAAGAAGGAGAAGCAGAAGGAGAAGGAGGAGGAGTGGGATGAGGAGCGGCAGGGGCTGCGTTTCCTCGCGACGGAACATTCCTGGTGTACCTAGCGTACACCATAATGCCTCCCTACACGTAGGTACACTAAGTACCTAGGTAGGAGGTAGTGTAGGAGATAAGAACATGGAGGAGGAGGTCAGATTATGGATGCTGCATTAGGTATATCAGACGTAGGTATTCCTCGCTGCGGTACTGTGCTGTTATGTACATGGGAAAGGGAACCCACCCGCATACATATCTTATGTATGTCTGCATGCACCTACATGAAGGTTAGGTAGTGTAAGTAGGTATAGTATCGGTAGGCAGCGGGCAGCTATGACGATATCCCAGGGCGGTAATACACCAGGTACGAAGTACGGCAAACGAGGACAAACGAGGCCAAACGAGGGCGAGTCGAGCTGGTCGTACGTTGGCGTTTCTGCGTCGGACGTTCGGTTCGGGCTTGCATCCAATAGAACCAGAACCGTACGAGGCCCGGATCTGGATGGAACGCCCGCCTGCAGCCTGCATCGAGACAGATAAAGACGCGCGTGGCCTTTGTCAATCATTACCCCGCGAGGCTTGTTCTCCATGCATACGTTGCGCTGTACCTATCAGTAGGTATATACCTACATGTAGCCTTAGGTAGGGAGGGAATGTTCTTGTTATGGAGGTGGTGTGGTGTAGGTGGGTAAGAGGTATGTAAGTAAGAAAGTAAATACGTAACCCAAGAAATAAAGTACTTAGATCCATAACCCAACGCATACACTATATCCCCGGCCGATAGTAGCTTGTGCCATCACGTGGGGCGGGATGGATGGGAGAGGGGGGTGTTCATGTAGTGTACTACAGTAGTTAGTGCCTTAACCTGATATCTTTAGATTAGGCATGTATACTGCTTCCGAGTGTCTTCTCAGTGACTTGTTCTGCACCCTTTTTACTTCCCATATCATGTACCTAGTTGATCCTAAGAATGCACAAAAGCCTTGCTCATACCGGTCTGTGGCTTTACCTACCAGGGTACAAGATGGGTTTTAAGTCCGACAACAAGTTTGGTAATACCTACTAGTGTACAACTGATAGCAAGCACTGTTAGTGGCTTATCAACTCTTACCTAGTGCTTGCTAACCCAGGTAAGTTAAGTAAGTATCTACCTAGTATCAGGAAGAACTGAAGGTGGTATATACGAGAACTCCTTACATACCCCACGCTTAGGGAGAAAGTGTCTACAACAGGTACAATTTAAACATTCAATGCAGTCAATAAGCTTTTCATTTGCATCAGGAGATACTAAGGGGGTGAGAAATCAGTGTGTTTTACGTAGTACAAAGCTATATACACAGTATAATTGTAAAACCCAGAGCCTCTTCAGCAAAAAGAAACCCCTATCCAATTCCAATTCCAAATAATGAAGTACGATGTATCTAGAGAAGTTAGATATGAAGTACCGTAGATAGATAGATACCTACAACTCAGCCGCCATTCATTCCCTTGTTCACGCGCGTCTCGTCTTGCTCCGCCACACAATAAGTCAACTTATCAAGTACGAAGTAGGTAGCAGCTGACTGTGTGTGTCAAAGCCGTTTGACGAAAGGGAAGCGAAACCTCGGCAGCGCCCCTCAAACCACGTAATCCCATCCAAACTATCGACAACTACTTCGCTACCTTGATTAAGTACCTACTACCTACACTACCACACTACACGTACCTAAAGGCTACCTACAGTGGAAAATAAGTTCGGTAATGTCCCCCGTGTGCATGCGAATGACCTGAGGACCCAACTCTGGGCTGTAGTTTTAGTTCAGTTTAGGCCATTCAAGCCCTGCTCTCTCTTTCTCCCTCCCTCTCTCTCCCTCTCTCTCCTCGGCTCTTCCAACCAATTCTTCAACCAACCAACACAACTTCGCAGATACAACATTGCCAACACATCTCGGTGACGGAAGCAGAAACAGAAGCAGGAACAGCAGAAGCAGAAGAAACAGCTCAGGGCTGGGCCAGATCTAGGCTTTGTCCATCTATCCGATCCAACGCCTCGCTCAGCGACCAACATCTCACCGCAGCTCGTCCTTATTCCGTCCTATCCGTTTACCCATCTACCCATCCAATCAACCATTCCAGCCATTCGACCTATCATCTGTCCATCTATCCATCCGTTCATCCATCCATCCATCTCCTATCCACCGTCATCGTCATATTCGACCGACAATCACGAGAGCCCAGCCTCGCTTCTGAGCAAGTCACCTGTTCCCGCCCGAATCGAATCGAATCGAATCGAGCCGCGACCGCAACCGCAACCGCAAACCACAACCGCATCCCGCTGCCGAAAAGTCGTAGCCGTTAGCCGTAGCCGTAACCCACGCCAGGCAACGCAACGCCACACCAAACCACAACACACCACACCACACAATGTCTCACAAGCACGACGAGCCGCCCGCGTACGAGCAGGGCGGCCCCGGCCCACAGGTGCCGCAAGCCGCGTATCAACAGCAACCCTACAGCGGGAACCCGAACTACCCGGGGTACGCGCCGGGGCCGAACATGGGCTACCACCAGCAACAGCAGCCGCAGCAGCAGCAGCAGCATTATCCGGGCGGCGGGTACCCGCCGCAGCAGCACTATCCGCAGGGGGGGCCAGGGGGTTACTACCCGCCGCAACAACAGGGCCCCGGATACTATCCTCCGCAGCAGGGGGGTTACTATCCGCAGCAGGGCGGCTATTACGGGCCGGATAGGGGCGCGGGCTCCGGCGCGGCCGGCGGCTGTCTGGGCGCCCTGCTCGGCGCGCTCGCGTGCTGCTGCTGCCTGGATCTCCTGTTCTGATTTACATTCTTCGCGAGGAATTTGGTCTTCCTATCTTACTTACCCTGCCCCGTACCGGTGCGGCCGGGAGAGGTGGGGCGAGAAAAGAGAAGGGAGGGGAAGGGAGAGCGCGTTGCATGGATGAGATCGGGTAGAGATGATGTTAGGCATGTCAAAGGTGCCGAACATTGTTCTCGAGAAAGGAGAATTGCGTAAGACGACCCGACGCAGCCAGTATGTATTAAGATGAAAGGAGCGAGAGAAAAGAGAAAAGGTGAAAGGGAGACGGAGAGATGGGCGATTATGGATCCGAGTCGCCCGTTACACCGTGTCCTCATGAGAGTAATTCGGCAACAACTGTCAAGCTCTTCTTTGATGCGGACGTATACGAATACACACGTACGCGGAGGCAGAAGGACGGACAGACAGACAGACACGGATCCCGCGGTGGAGTTTGAGGTACCGCTGGTTCTGCGTTTCAATCGTGTTCGATGGTGGCGCGCGGGTTGAGGGCTCATTCGGCCCTTCGAGTTTGGCGTTCAGGTCCGGGAAATGGAAAGGGAAAGGGAAACAAATCACACTTTAATCTCCTTTGTAATGGTACTAATCAAGTTCGCTACGTATATTCCTCCATCACAAAAACTGACGAGACGACGACGGCGGCGGGGGTTCTACCGGAGGTATAGAATTCGTATTCAACTTACGCCTACAGTACTTACTCGCCTGCTGCTACGATGACAGTCCGCTCATGTGTGACCCACCTCATCAAGTCAGAGTGCTCGTGCTCGTTGTTCGTTCTTCATAAACGGCATAATCGTGGGAATCTAAAATATAACATTAAAAATAAAACAAAACATGGATCTAAGCAGACGTTTTTGTTGCATCACGTGGCCACGCCATTCGTCTTCTTCTTCTCCTCCCCCGCGGCCGAGCCGGCGAACAGCTCGGCGAACCTGTCCCGCGCCTCGGCGACGCAGTCGTGCGAGTAGATCATCTTCTGGACGTCGGGGCTGACCCATTTGTCCGGCACCGCGCCGCCCTTCTTCCCGGCCTCGGCGAACTGGCGGTCGCGCTCGTCCTTGGCCTTGCCCTCGCCGAGGTGGAGCGTGCGGCCCGAGAAGGCGGCCATCTCGACGAGCTCGGACGTGCGGTCCTTGCGCAGCAGCTCGTAGACCTTGAGCGCGCGCGAGAGCGCGCCCCTGTCGACCTTTCCTCCGTCGGCGACGGGGACGGCGGCGACGCACTCGGCCAGCACGGCGGCGTCCTCGATGGCCATGGTGGCGCCCTGGCCGAGGTGCGGCAGCGTCGGGTGGCAGGCGTCGCCGACGAGGGCCACGGCGCCGAGCGTCCAGGTGGCCAGGGGCTCGTGCGAGCGCAGGCGCCACTCGCAGACCTCGCCCTCGGGCACGAGGTTCAGCATGCGCAGCACGAGGGGGCAGAAGTCGCCGTAGACGTCGAGCATGGCGCTCTTGTCGCCGCGCGTCGTGTAGGTGACGCTGGGGGCGGCGGCGAAGTTGGTGTCGGGCTGGCACGTCGACAGGTTGTAGATGGTCTTGTTGCTGATCGGGTAGGCGACGATGTGCCGCTTCTCGCCGATCCACCGCAGCGCGCAGTCCGAGTCCAGCAGCTCTATCATCTCGGGGTCGTGCTCCATCTCGGCCCGCGTCAGCATGATGCGGTACGCCGCCTGCCCCGTGTCCTCGACCTGGGCCGAGCTGTCGACCGACTCGAGCAGCGCCGTCCGCACGGCCGACTTGATGCCGTCCGCGGCGAGCAGGATGTCCGTCTCCACGTCGTACGCCTCGCCGCCGCGGGGCCGGGCCGCGAACACCACCCGGTCCGGGCCGAAGCTCTTGAGGCTCTCCAGCGCGGTCGAGAAGTGGAAGGTGATGGCCGGCTCCCGCTGGCAGCCCTCGAACAGGCTGCCGGCGAGGGACGCCCGGTGGCCGACGCAGTGCGGGTAGCCGTACAGCTCGGCGATGTCGGGCATCCGGACGAGGGACAGCTCCTTGTTCGTGGCGCCCTCGCGGATGCTCGAGGACGTCACCGTCGTCGCCTCGGCGTGGATCTTGGCCCAGCACCCCCAGCGGTCGAGCACGCGGGCCAGGTTGGGCGCCAGCTGGATGCCCGCGCCGACGAAGCCCAGGTTCGACGCCGTCTCGTACACGTCTATCTTCTTGAAGCCCTTCTTCGCGAAGGCCAGGGCGCAGGCCAGGCCGCCCATGCCTACACAGGGAGCATTGTGAGTCCTGGGACTGGTTCTGTGGGAGAAGGAGGAGGAGGAGGAGGAGGAGGAGGAGGAACGGGAGAAGAGCGCTTACCCGCGCCGATGACGGATATCCGAAGCTCCTTAACGTCCGCCATGGTTATGATAATACACACATACACACACAGATAACACAAACCCACGTCTCGAGCTTGGCGGGGTGAGGCCACGGATATGACGGTCGAGGGTCGATCTAGTAAGTAATACGACGGCTTACACGCAAAAGCCTCGTTATTTCAACGAACGCCTGCCGGGAGAGAGGGCTCTCGTCGGAGGGTGGGATGAGCCATGGCGGGCAATAAAAAGCCCCGAACCAGAAATGTGGCTGTCGACGAGATCTTCTGGTGGTCGGACGACGTGTGTGGGGGTGGTGAATAGACACCGGTTAATGATGAAATGATGGGGGCTCAATTGCAAGCAACCGGCAGTGATTGCGAGCATCGGTCGATTGGCTAGGAGAATCATTCTGCCTGTACACTAGTGCGGCTCTGATCTCCGATCTACAAGTTTGTACCTACCTACCTGTATGGAGTAAGCAACTTGGTAGTTACTTACCCTCGGTTACCTCCTGATCGATTTATCTGGTACATCATTTTGGACACTGAGTCAAGACAACCGTAGGTAACGAGGATAACCAGCTAACAAAGTTTGTGTAAAGTTGAAACCACACTCACTGCTTGTTACACCGGCACGTTGAATTTATTTTTTATGCCAGAATCGACAAGTCAACGAGCACGTTACTTCGTACGACCATCACCCTGGAAAACGGGATCCGGTCCGCCCTCCCATAGATAAGCCAGGAAGATTGTCAGTTAGGGGGTGGGGGAGAAAGCGAGTTGTTAAGGTACGTGACTAACCGGCCAATTGACGACTTAAACTAACTCGGTATTGATTACGCTCACTCAAGACCTCCGTCGTCGGCCAAACCGTTTCTCAGCCACTTTCACCTTCGTATATGTATGTATCTCACATGTTCTCACAACATGCTGCTGCGGCTGAAGCCAGAACCACGCTACTTGGAGCGTTCCAAGACTTTATCCGATACCGAGTCCTACACTTTTGAATTGCGTCCGATGAAATCGAGACATTTACTCTGCCGCTACTACACTACATGAGGTAATCCGCAATAACGGCGATGTAATTATCATATATGCCTTGAAAATTAATATTTTCTTCACTTCATTGTCATCGACGACTCCGACTTCACCCCATTACACTTGGCTTGTTTATACGAAAACACTTACGCTCTAATTAGAATGAAGTAATCCGCAATGTTGTGGATAAGGAAGTGACAAGGGCAGAGGAGAGTCTTCAAGTGATGATCAGACTCAAGTTAGGCGATGGCATCTATGAGGAGATGGCCCAATTACAAGACATTGACCACGCTCCTTACCAAAGCCTAGCCGGCAGTCCCGCTTGTGCTACGATTCATCATTCTACTGCGCTAACAAGACGTGCTGAATATACAGTTGGCTTAATTATCGTGCATCCGAGGCCTGCGTGATTGGGCGCACTCGCCGGGTCTATCGCCGGGTCTAAAACCGGCACGACGCTGGTCGAGGCATGCGTGGCCGGACCTGGCGAGTAAATGCACCCTGGCATCGAGGATGAGTGGATATAGTCTCTCGGCGTCCGTTAGAAGCCGCTGGAATGTTTGCCGACTAAGGTTCAGCTTCGTCGTCGTCGTCGTCGTCGTCTTCATCGTCATTTTCTGAACTCTCCCCATCCGGATCAGAGCAATCCGGATCCAGCTCGAAGTAACGGTCGAAGCCCACATTGTCCTTGAACCACGCCATTTTGAAGAACCCGATGCTGTCAAGCCGCCGCAGGTCTTCTTCGCTGAGGTAAGGATCGATCTTCTCGTGTATAACTGAAAGGGGAGCGGTAAAGCGCTGGGTAGGAGGCAGTAATGCAACCAATTGTGTCAGCCAATACTTCTGCCGGACTTCAATTGGACTCTTTGCGTGATAATTGGGTAGATAGGGGAGAGGATAGAATTAGGATCTCAAGAGCGACTCTTATACATACACCTGCTTCGCCCCTGGCGAGAGCCATCCCGATATTGAACTTGTGAGGGTCGTGATCGTCTGTGCTGTAGTACGATTTCTCCTCGCATACATACTCGTGGCCGTTGTGGATGAGGTTAGGCCAGCAGAAGGCGATATTATGCTCATACCATCCTTCGAAGACATATTGTTCGTAGCGATTGATCTTATCGGATGCACACCAACGTAGGTCATAGTCTTCATAATCGTTTTCATCGACACAGTGGTAGACCAGTTTGAGCTTTTTGAAAGGCGAGAGAAATTTCATCACATGCCAGATGGGATCCAGGGGGTCAATAGGGGGGTGGGGGTCATCGGGAAAGGGGCTGTAGTAAAGAAGAAAGTCATCCAGGCGTGGGCCGAGTCCAAGATGCCTGATAGATTCGGTGAAGTTTTCGATCACATGAGCTCTCACATTTTCCATCCACGTTATGCAGAAGTTTCCATCGAGGAAGACCATATCACGCTCCCTGTTGAAGCGGACCGTGGCTCCCGTCTCATCGTTGACTGTAAGGGTATCTGGAAACCACTTCAGTGCTTCGACACGGCTCTGTCGATCAGCTGAAAGCATAGCTCGAACGCTAGCTGTTGAGTAACTCAGAAAACGACCCGGGCGTATGTGATAAGGTGCGGCCCCGTTCTCGGTGGTCTTGGGGATCTCGAGTTGGAGGGCGAAGACCTGGGGATCCCGAGGCGCAGTCGCCAGGCCCCATATCATGAGACGGAGCTTGGTGGGTAAGTCACTGAACCCGCCCATATCTGGGGGCGTAGCAGAAGATTTGTGATAATGACTAGATGCTGTTCAATGAGGTAGGCTTGTGTGAAGGGGTTTAAGAGGCGTAGGTGAAGCCTATGGTTGTGGTTGAGATCTCTCTAGGCAGCCATAGTACTAACTTCATTGGTCCAACTGGATGGAGGGGTACGATTTACAGGGATATATTTCCTGCACACTTTACTCCGATACTGCCCAAATTATACCCCATACAGAATCGACTATTTCATGACTACACGCCAATCACTGCATAAATCTATTGTTTAAAAGGTTTCTCTCTGTTGATTTGATGTTATATAACCCAACTCTATCTATCAAGGGTTGTGGGGAGGTGCAATAGACAGGTATAAAACTACCCCTTACGGTGGATTCTCCACACTAGGTTTCTTCCCTTCAACAACATCAACGTCACTCCCATTGCCAACCTATTGCTCCAACAATGATAAGTTGATGCTCCAAAGGTACCATAATCTAGGCACTGATAAAGCCTACGAGCCTATCGGTATCACATGAGCGAGCCCCTATTATCTGAGGGGTCTGACTTTGAGAAAAATCGGACGAAGGTGTTGAGACCGAAACGGGTTCTAAAACAGCCGCTCGAGTTCAAAGTAGACGGCAGTGTGAGGGTGGCACTTTTTTTATATTGAAGAATATTCATCATTTACAATTATTTATAGAAGAATCCCATCTTTGGAGTATAGCTTGCATCCACGCCACTGCTGCTAGTAAAAGGGCATTCCATGGCAGTGACATCACAGCCCGTGATCAATTTTGCCTCTGAGCTTTCGTAAGCCGCCGACCCCTTTATTTGTAAGTATACTGGTTGATCGTGATGTCGGCCACTGTCCAGGTCTTTCCACCATCGGCAGTCACGAGGTTGCTAGAAGCACCATTCAGCCCTAGCGTGTTCTTGTAATTGGGGTTCGGGGCGCTCATCGTGATCTTGGTGTCCAGGTAGTGATGTGTGGGAACAGTTCCGCAGCTCGCCTGTTGACATTCCATAGCTGTGCCCCAACCCAGGCCGCCCCGACCGCTGGCTACGTAACTATTAGCATATGGAGGAATTAATTAGTCTAGCCTGCTATGACGGAGAACGCTTACAGGTAGATAGGGTTGAGACTACTTTGCCGTTCACGGACACCGTCTGGTCGGTCTTCTGCGTAGATGGGTTGTATTTGTCTCCAGAGAAATTAGTCCTAGAATGGAGGCGTTACGATTTGGCTCGCGACTTACAAAGATATGTGACTTTGTCTCCTGGGTTCGCCCGGTAAACCACACCGTCTTCTTGATTGTCTACGGCTAGGTGAGCATGGGCAGGATTGACGGGTAATTGTAGGGATGACAGTACTCTCTAGTGTGCTTGCGGTAATGCACCACTTGACCTCATTCGCAGCCATGTTGCATGGAGATCTGTATAGATAAATATCTCAGCCTTGGAATCATTACAGTTACTATACAGTAAAACTCACCCCCATCCAACTGTGGAAATAGCAAGACCTTGGACAAGATCGCCATCGTCCATGCCCATGCCCGGCCAAAGCCCCAGGTTCCCATTATGGGGGTTGTTGAGAGCCGGTAGGACAAGCGTGGTGGTTGCTTCGACGATGAATGTCCCACTTGCAGTGGGACCCGTTGAAAAATAGTTACCAAATGAGAAGTATTGGCGAGGAACAACTGATGCGACCGCCACGGGCAGAAGGGGGAATAAGTTGGAACGCATGTTTCCAGAAGGCCGTATCGAAGATGATCTGGGTTTCAAAATAGAGACTAGATTTGATGAAAGCGTTATAGCAATGGCTGGAATAAGCTGAAATAACGAGAAAGAAAGGGTGTTTGCCCCTTTATCTTATATATATTTTGAGCATTGCTCCTAGAAACCATCGGACGAACAGTAAACTCATCCGATATGCATATTGGCCGTTATGCAAGACTGGAACACGACTTCTGTTAATGGAAAATTATAGACTGGCAACATCGCGGGGGAAACCTGAAACAGTTACCATATTTAGTAGGAAGTGTGAAGATTGTTCTAAAAGCACTCTTACCGGTGAGTTGTAAGGAGATCTATTCCACCTATTAAGAAGTATACATTTACGCTATTCCAAGTAGTAAGTCGCAAATACTGTTGCATCGGCGATGGTTAAGCCGTTAAGTTATTGGCGGTGTTTCAAACCCCGTCAATTGAGTGCCGGTTAGGTCGGCGCGCTAAGCTCCGTAGTCAAGTTGCAACTTGAAAAGAAATATCCCGTATTAACACATTGCCCGTACCATCCCTCGGCCTTTGAATATCCCTACGGAATGCTAGACAGCCCTTGCAAGAGTGGCGGATGGATCATAGGTTAACAAATGGACTCTCGCCGGATGCCGAAGGGTGAACTTGATAGGGCCGGCTATTGGATATGCCAGAAGGAAAATTCGGGCTGGTATCAGACTACCAGCTTGCAAGAGCACGTCGAGACGGTAGGCATACTAGGAGACTAGGAGGCTATCGTGACATCATAACAAGCAATTAAGAACAGCATTATGTCATGAGACCTACTTACCCATGGGGATGTATGGCATGCTATAAGTCAACTTAATTTCATCGAGTGCCTTATTCCCGGTTCCTGGTCAATTAGCAGCTTGTTATCAAAATCCGTTGATTTAAAACTTCGTTTATAGGAGAATAAAGGGTGGCCACCGTAGACTTATACATATTATCGGGTACTTAAGTACTTTCAGATCAGCAATGCAGTTCCTTGCTAGCCTAGGTAATTAAGGTAATCCCTCATTTCTGACGGATTCTCCTGAAGCAGCTGTTCTGGTACTTATCGATAAGGACGTACTGGCCATCAAGTACATACATGTACCTACGAAGTACCTGCATTCCTGAGCACCTTAGCTGAAGCCTAAAAGGGAGTCCTGATATACGTACGACTTCAACAGAGCACGTCGATCTATTAATATTTGCATCTTTCATCTTTCTCTCTTTCCTCAACCTCTCTTCATCGCATTCATATTGACATACGTACAAAGTATTTTCTCATAAAGCAGATGGCAGTCCCTAAACTCAGCACCCTACCAACGCTTAGGAGACAGCATCTGCTAGTCGAATTGTACGTAAACGAAGACATACAGCTTTCAGCTTCATCTCATCTCATCAGCGCCGCCTCAGCTAACAAGCGCTCCAGTACTAGCCTCAAACAGGCCTGTCCAGATGGCGTCTATGTCGGCTTGACGCCTGGTGAGCCCAGCCTCTGGTCCGGCGTCATCTTCGTGCGTGATGGTGAGAACCGTGCGAACCACTTGACACTTGTTGCCTCCCTAACGTGATACCGAGGCCCGTACGCCCCGGCTGTGATGCGCTTCCAGATCTCCTTCCCGGACTCTTATCCTAAATCACCACCTTTAGTGACCTTTCAAACCGACATGTTCCACCCTTTGATCACACCCCAGAGCACGTACATCCACTCCACCGACGTACATGATAATGGCACCGTGAGTGCAGCCGATGAGGAACGACTACCCCCCGGTGGCTTTAGCTTAAGGCATGGTTTTCCCGACTGGTTTAGTCGTCGGACTCGGAAAGCAACCGAGCGTGAACAGTCCAGTGGAGATCAAGCCACAAGACAGACTCCGCATCGACCGCCGCCACCAGCAGACCTCAGCAGCGGAGGCACGTCTGGCTCCAGGAATTCAGCGATGAGCCAGTCGCCTGGTTTCTTTGACACGAAGAGAAAAGATGTGTCTATATTCGAGCTTCTCCGCTATGTTCGCAGCACCTTTGATGACGAGGATGTGCTGGACACGATACCTCTCGGAGCCGCCGGAAATCCGGGTGCATGGGATGCTTGGCGAAGCCATCGTGTTGAAAATGGGAAGGTGTTCGAGTCGCCACTCATACTAGGCGATGAAAAAGCCGCAGAAACGTCGGAAGCCCGCCAAGGCTCAGAGAGGAAACCTGGGGGATGGAATTGGGAAGGTGTCTGGGAGGAGAGGGTCAAGAAGGGTATTGCGACCAGTCTATCAGAGTCCGTCATGTTTGGTGGTACTGCTACGGCTGATGATATCGTAAGTGCACGCTGACTACGCCTTGACTTCCTTGAATAGGACATCAATATAACTCACGCCTTACAGATACGATTTTTAAATGTGGGGGATGACGAGCTAAATTCTATAAGAGAGAACCTCCTGCGTACCTTGGACCATCCTTCCTGACACCCCCCTTCTCTTGCCAGGTGTGTGGCGTGCCTGAATGGACGAGTCGCAGCAGGTGTTCTCACCTTGTTCAACCACATTCCCAAGGAAGCTTATATCGAATCAACCTTGATCTCCTTCGACCGTCGGAGAGCATATCACGCATCACACCTGGCTTATTGAGTGAACTTGCCATCTCGTTGTCTATTCCTGGGTTGTCATGTCCCATACACATCCCACAGTGCATAGCGGTTTCTCATTTGTGGATTTGATCGGTATCGCAACCGTAAGCCCCCCAGGACTAAATACATGAATATTTCAGTCGCCTTGTTCTATTCTCATCAACAGGACAATGTTTACTTTGCACAAATCTTTGATGATTACCTTGTAATGAAGCAATATCAATCGTCATAACTTATACGCATTTGGTTATGTCCCCCCCTGCTGCCGCCATTATTATCAGCGTCGGGCTCCCTAGCATTCTCGTTTTATCCATCATAGGGTGCATCCTGAAGGGATTCAATATTCGTCCTCACTGTCGATGTGCATTTTGTCCAAAGCTACTACGACGTAAAAAGTGCTCTCCGGTGATTCCATTGGAGCGCTCTAACCCACAAGCCAACAACAGCTCCGTAACAGTTGAAAGCACATTTCTCGGCCAGAATGGAGGCCGTGTCGTCACCGAGAGGACGGTCTTCTTCACAGGTTTCCCAGAAGACCCAGGCCCTTCTGCCCGATTACCCGTCTCCACTCCATATAATCAAGAGAACCAAGACCGTGGAGTTCCGCCCCAACACGAGGAGAGAGACGAGCAACGGCAGCATTGATTACGGCCCGGACCGGCCGTTGAACGTAAAGAAGAAGCGCCAACACTGTAGCCCGGTGAAAGAAGCAACCAACGATCTTACGCCAAAGGCAGATTTCATTCTTCAAACCCAGCGGAAATTGAAGTCCCGGGCTCCGCGCAGGTGGTTTTCTAGACAGCGCACCTCATCCTCTGGTACCACTTGTCGCAGGTATGATCTGCGGGATTGCAGCACATCTTCCTATGAGTCGTCAATTGGACAGGCATCAAGCATGGATTGCCCCGAGGAGCCGTCGACCTTGCAGCCCTCCGGCTCTCAAAGCTCGACGCAGATGGATACATCCTTCTCTAGCATGCCTACATCGGCCGGCTGCAGCGATGATCATCATCTCCTTGTGCCACACATTTCGGTCAATGCAGAAGTGCAGTCGTTCAACAAAGCCGTATCCACAGTGTGGGTGACGATTGAGATTTCTGCTCAGCTTTCTCGTCCATTCATGAACGACGGGCTAGCTCCGCACCCTGACAACAGTCTCCTGTTGTCGAACCCCCTACGCGTAGGTAGTGTATCCCGGTTTGGGTATCTCTATAATCTACAAGTTGACGTCTTGCCCGTTCCACAAACCACCGTGATCGAAGTTGTACAATGCCACCGACCAAGAAGCCTCAATCTCGGCTCCAGCATGCTAGTACTGGCAAAGGTTCAAATAAATCGCCCACAGCCACGAGAATTCGACAGAACCCCGATCCAGAGGCCTGATGAACTCATCGCCGATCTCGAGAGCGAGCTCCGGGTCCCCGGTATCCAATATCTCCAGGTCCGCCTGCGATACCACCACTCAGGGTTTCCGGCTTTGAGCAGCGCCACGCCGGCAGACGGGATGGCGGACTGCCGAACAAGCCTCGAGACGACCGTCACCGCCGTCCTCGAGCAACAAGCTTTGCACCTATCTACGTGGCAGTTACCTATCTGCCCCGCTGAGAGTTCACTGTTCGGCATCGTGGCGTCATATTGGGGCCCCCTTCGCGCCAACGAGATATTTTCCAAGAGAACCCGCCCCCTGACCCATTCGACGGTCACGGGTGGTAACCCCACGCTTATCGACCGCCACAAGGCCATGGCGAACGAAGGCATCTTCTCCCCCCGGCCGGTGCTGGAGCGCAGCCCGTTCACCCCGCTGCCACGGCGACGACCTCTTTTCCACCAGCCGTCTCCGGAAGAAGGGGAAGACCCGGCCCGCAAGATCTGGACGGAGATGCGCCGCCGGACCTCGCAGGGCCGTCAGAACGCCGCCGCGCCGACGATGCCCGAGAGGGCGGCGGCGGCGGCGTATACGTATACGGGATCGCTGCGGCTGAGATCAGACGTGGACCGGCAAAGAGAACTGCTGCGCGACGTGGCCCTGCGCAACAAGAGGTCCATAGGCGCGGATAGCCTGAAGAGCCTCGTGCCGTCGATGGAGAGCCTCGACGTGGGCGACAAGGAAGCTTGGTGTGGTTCGTCGGCGTCGTCTGCTTCTGCTTCTGCTGCTGCTGCTTCTCATAACAATAAGGAGAACGTGGCTCCTGATCGAAGAAGGGAGGGGCGGTGGAGCATTGCAGGGTGGTGGTAGATAGCGTGATAGATGGATTGATGGACGGACGGGTATAGGTAGTGAATAGGCGCTGACTGAGACGTTTTTTTGGCTTCGTTTTCCCGAGAAACACAATTTCATGTAGGCGTTAGAACTTAGGTATTCAGGTCTGCTTTCCGAATGTATTTGTGCTCTTCTGAGCTTATACTACTCCGCTCTCTCCTTCGCGTTATTCTGCTAGGTAGAGAGAGAGAGAAGACGGTGTTATTGTCATGCCCTTGAATCTATTATGATGCGCTCTACGCTCTGGTCTAGCGAGTCAACGAGGAAAAGGGATTAAGGGGGGTTTACCAACCTACGGGATGTGTCTAATCTGGTACTGCAAAGGGGTTGGTTCGGGTCTATCGCACAAAAACCATTGATAGCTAGTCCCTGAAGGGACAGTTTGGGCTCCGTAAACCGCTTTCCTATTCAATTATTATTTTAATTGCAAGCTACGGAGAGAGCTTGGGTTAGATCACCGTTGATTAACGGGTGTTGGCTGCTTGAATTTTGATTTATTTTCCTTTTACGATTTATATGTACAGTGAAGGAGTAGGCCGCTCTACTACATACACGGTGTCATCATCGTCATCATAACTCGTCGCGCCAGGGAATCGAGTCCTGCGCCCCCAACCTCTCGACCGTCTTGGCCGCGGCGCGATTCGCCCTGCGCACGGCGGCCTCGATATCGAACTCGAACCCGCCGGCGCCCACGACGTCGAGCGCGTACTGCCCGACGAAGGTGTCCCCCGCGGCCGTCGTGTCGACGACCCTGGCCTTCTCGGCGGAGACGAGGCCCTTCTTCGCAACAACAACAACACCGCCACCATCACTTCCCGGGGCCGCGGCCATGTAGAACACGCCGCGCCCCCCGAGCGTGACGATGACGTTCCGCACGCCGAGGTCCAGGAACTTCCTCGAGACGGCCTCGAGGCCGGCCTCGGTCTCGAGATCGGCCTCGCTCACGCCGCCGAGAACGGCCGCCTCGGTCTCGTTGACGACGAGGTGCGCGAGTCCGGCGTAGGCGTCGTCCGGCAGGGGCTGGGCGGGCGCCGGGTTCAGGAGCACGGGGACCGGCGCCGGTTTGGCGTCCCGCGCCGCGCGCAGCGCCGCCAGGACCGTCGGCAGCGGGATCTCGAGCTGCATGACCAGCAGGTCGGGCCGCGGTGCCGGTAGCGTCGCGAAGTCGGACGGCACCAGGCTGTGGTTCGCCTCGGGAGACAGGATGATCCTGTTCTGCCCCGTCGGCTCGTCCACGACGATGATGGCGATGCCCGTCTTGAGGGACGGCGAGGAGGCGACGCCCGTCACGTCGACGCCGTGGGCCGACATGTTCGACGTCAGGAGGGCGCCGTAGCTGTCGGCGCCCACCGCGCCGAGCATCCGGATGCGTGCGCTCTCGTCCGTGGCTGCGGACGTGGACGTGTTGCGCGAACGAGAGAGCTTGGCGCAGGCCACGGCTTGGTTCGCGCCTTTCCCGCCGGGCGACACGGCGAAGGAGCTGGCTGTCATGGTCTCGCCTGGTAAAGGGTGGTGCGAGACGTAGGAGACCAGGTCGATGTTGAGAGACCCCAGCACCGTGATCAGGGGTATCTTGGCCGCCATATTTGCGGCTTCAAAGTGCGGGAAGTCGAGCAGGGTCCAGCCGTGAAGGAGGGAGTTTTGCTCTTGATGGTTAACCTGACGACCTAACACTTCGGTGCCCTCGTATGGTGTCCTTCCCTGGCCTGGTTAAGTACTTAGTAGGCACCTTGGCTGGTGGTCGCCGGCGATAGATTATGCGTGAGAGAGCATCTGGTGTATGAGAAGATCTGTACCAGGTAGGGCAGCCATCTTAGTCCACTGAAGCACCTCTCAATAGTGGACCTCTAGAGGCCTAAGTACCAAGTATCCATACCTGCAGGTCGGGTATTCGTTCTACCTTTTCATCTACCTACCTACCTCTGGACGTGGATGCTTCAATCAAGGAAGATAAATACTGGTAGTAGCTGGTACTTAACCTAATAGGTACTTCACTTAGGTAACAATGAAGACGATCCTGCCCCCCGAAACCGCTCAGCCTCTTATAAAACGAACCAATTACGTATTATATATGATTCACGGTTCGCATACTCAAAACTTGATCGGACCAAGTCGACGCTGAACCCCTGAGCTTTCAAGTAAATAAATACCTACCACCTGCTTCATTAAACAACGAGACATCATCGTCGTTTTGAGCACTACTTCTACCCGCATTCCCGCCTTGAGCAGCTCAGCTCCTACCATCCACTTACCCAAGCTTAGCTTCAGGTCAGGTCTACCGCAGAGTCAAAGACAGACAAAGCAACATGGCGGCTCTTAATTTACAGGAAATCCATGACACCCTCATATCTGTGGCCCATGAGGCCGGGCGCATGATGCTAGCGGCCAATCCTACAGATATTGACCAGGGGACAAAGCTCAATTGTGCGTCAGCCAACTACAGCGACAATCCCAGCTCCCTACTCTTCTAAAAACAGCTACCCCGCCATTCTGGCCGCCCCTCCACATATGAAGCCATTCCCGCCGTCCTCCGCCTTCTATCTATCTAATATTGAAGCTCGGCCGAGGAGACACAGATAGATGCCTCTGCTTGCCTGGGTTCCGTACTAACAGTATTAACAACAAATCCTCTAGCTGCCGATATCGTCACCGAGACCGACAAGGCCGTGGAAACACTCGTCTCCTCGCGCCTGTCCGCCGCCTACCCGACGTTCGCCTTCGTGGGCGAGGAGACGTATAAGCCGGGCGTCCAGGTCACCGCGACGCCGACCTTCATCGTGGACCCCATCGACGGCACCACCAACTTCGTCCACGGGTTCCCGAGCGCCTGCATCTCGCTGGGCCTGGCCGTCGACCGCGTCCCCGCCGTCGGCGTCGTGTACAACCCCTGGCAGGACACGCTGTACACCGCCATCCGGGGGCAGGGCGCCTTCGTGACCGTCGGTGCCAACTGGGGCCTCGAGGGCGGCAGCGGCCGCAGGAGTAAGCTGCCGCTGGCGAAGAACCCCGCCCCGCTCGCCGGCCTGGACAGGAGTCTCGTCGGTATCGAGTGGGGGAGCCAGCGCGACGGCGCGAACTACGAGGTCAAGACCGAGGTCTTCAAGAAGCTGTGCGCGGCGAAGGAGAGCGGCGGATCCATGGTGCATTCCCTGCGCAGCATGGGAAGCGCCGCGCTCAACATATGCGCTGTGGCCGCCGGCCAGCTCGACCTATACTGGGAGGGCGGCTGTTGGGCATGGGACGTCTGCGCCGGCTGGTGTATCCTCTACGAAGCCGGTGGTATCATGGCCAGCGGGAATCCCGGGTCCTGGGAGCCGGAGGTCGATTCCCGAAAGTACCTTGCTGTTCGCGGCGCGCCTAGCGGGCAGAAGGAGATTGTCGAGGAGTTCTGGCGCGTCATAGGCGAGGGCAGAATGGAGTATGAGACCTGAGACTTGAGACTTGAATGACGTCTGAAGATTTGAATACATGCCCCCCGTAGCGTAGATGAAAGGGCAGACCATGGCTGAGACAACCACGAGAAGGATGTCCATGTTGCCGGATCGGGCAAGGCGCGAAGTAATAGATTGAGAAATAGAATTCCGTAACGCTTCGCGCGGGCAAAGAACGCTGGAATGCGACTTTGTTCTCGACATTAAACGCGTCGGGGCAGCATTTCTTGCATTGCTTGCTGCATTCAAACAGCTGATCTGATTTAATATACCTGTCGCGCATCCTGCGTCCTCGCGTAGATGGCTTTCACCATGATATCGCGAAACTATTCCAGCAGTGATGGCGTCTTGGGCCATCAAAGAGAAGTTCCATCGGGTTGCCACCCAGCCCGGCTCGGCAGCTAAGAAATGGGACAGGGACGAGCTGATTAGATGCCGTGCAACAGGTAAGTCGATATCCTACAGGAACCTCTCCGTAGCCCATTCACACAGGCGATTTCTAAGCGAGGCTCGTGTAGGAACCGAGATCGCAACGGGAGCTAATCTGAGGGGCCGACCCCATCCCGTATTTGCTAATTGGTTTCACGTCAAACCGGAGCTACAAGAGGAGCTTTGGCAGCCGATCCTGCTCGCCAGCAGGATCCTCGCCGCCGTCGGGCTGCCCTGGCTCTCTGATTTCTTGATCGACGATATATTCCACGAGAACTACCCCGGGCGAGAACGGGACGCATCCCCCGGGCCTACGTTCGCACACGAAGAGGGCACAACGCCCCGCTCCATCGTCAGACATCACCGAGACCCCCTGGTGCCGCGAGCAAAGCAGCGAAAATGGATCCGCTCGGCGCGGGACGTGGTCCGGAAAGAATTACCGAAGCTGGTGCAATGGCAGATAGACGATGACATGTTCCAGCAGAGGGGCTGGAACGGATACACCTGCCGCCACCCGAAAGGCGGGCTGCCTCTGGGCGAGCTAGATCAGCATGATACGATCAAGGAATTCGACAGTCTCTCTCTGCACGAGGACTCCCGCAACCTGACGATCCTGGTCACGGCTGAATACCCTGCCCGGCTGGCGGAGTTGCGGCGCCAGGGGAAGGCGCGGGGCGAGGAGTATCTCATCACGGCGTTCATGATGACGGTGACGATATTACACGAGTACGTGGAGCCTATGTGCCGAGGGCATATCGGTCGGTTCGATTTTCTCGGACTGTTTGTTTCAAGCCGCTCGGCTAACGATACGTGTTTGATCTGAAAATATAGGCTTGGCCACGCCATCTACTGGAAAGACCGCCGCTCCCTGACTCGGGATCTGCGAGAGCCGTTCTACGGCGCCGACATGGAGATGGAGCTCGGCGACAGCTTCGTCGCCGCGCTGTTCGGGGGCTGGATCCCGGTTCCCGTGCGCGAGCTCTCCAGGCTACGCGAGGACTTCAGTTTCGCGGACGGCGTTGCGTGGCGACAGGCGCTGAGCTGGGACCATCATCGCGTCCGGCCGAAGTATCGCGCCCATTACTCCATACCTGTGGATTAGTGAGTGTGTTTTTCTTGTTCTGTCTCTCTTGCACACCATTACACCCTAAAGCTGTTTCGCGCTTACGTCGAGTCTTCGCTTGAGAAAATCGCGGGCGCTAATTACTTATCCGTAGCATCGCCCGCCTGTTCACCGAGGAGAGCTGGTCGACGACGCCCGACGGGATAGCGGCCTTAATCCGCCCGCAGTCCCTGACGGGCGAGAGCGCCGCATTGCGCACGGTGGGCCTATGCACGCCGTTGACGCAGCAGGCAAATAACGAGCACGCGACGGCCGCCATCGCCGACTTCCACTGCACCGGCGACGGCTGGGTCTGGAACCGACGGCCCGGCGCGCGGTTCCGCATCCCGCAATACGACGGCCGCGTCTATCCGGAGCTCGAGCTGCCCACGGCGAGGGAGGACGCGATTCGCGAGCCCCGGGCGAGGAAATATCGAGAGAAGAAGAAGGCAACTACGAGAGACTCGGTGGCGTTGCATCTGTCGTCGGCAACGGCAACGGCAAAGGCAGCAGCAGCGGCAGAAAGAAAGGAAATGGAGCGGGAATCTTGGACGAGCGAGGGACCGATCGCGGATGCACGTGTCGTGACGATGACACGTACGGGAGTACGGGTCATAGAGGGGGACGCATCACCACTACCACTACCACTGCCATCGCCATCGCCATCGCCAGCAGTGCCGAAGGTGAGGGTGGTGGGGAGAGCAGGTGTGATGGCGGTGAAACTCAGCCCGAGAAAGAGTGAATACAGTCCCCGGAAATTCGCGGTTACGAGCCATACTCTGAAGATATCCCGGCCGCCACCAGGCAGACCACCGGTGCCAGAATACCACGGCGTGGAAATCAGCAGCAAACAGCGGCAGCGGGAAAGGGCAAAGATATCGCCGCCGAGTCAAGATAGGGCTAGCGAAGGCCGGGAGCAGCAGTGCCATCATCACCATCTACATCACCACCACCATCATCAACATCAACATCCACATAATCATCAGGGCGTAAAACGCGTGGGACAGTCACAACCACCACAGGCGACGACAAGGCACGACGGAGAGAACCAAGAGACCGGGGACGAGGACGAGGACGAGGACGAGAACACGCCGTGGCCCCGGTTTCCGAGCCGACGCGGAGACAGCAGGAACAACAACAGCCACACTAACGGCGTCAAAGGCCGCGAACGCGACGAGATCTCGGTTGACGAGCTCAAGAAGCGGCTGTCGCAGCTCATCGGCGTCTCGCTGACGGAGCTGGAGAAGCTGTTCGATGGGTCGCAGCCGTAGTGTACGAGCCTGCTAGCATCGAATAGGCGAGAGGGGGGGGGGGGGATCTTACCGGTACTACTCGACCTACCTACCTCTACAATCCACCCGAGTATCCCTTTGAATGCCTTTTCAACTCCGCGACTTTTGGTGGAGTATGTCACTTTTTTAGCAGCAAGATGCATCTAATAAAAATACAGTATTTATGTGGAACTTTCATTTTTATTGGATGCATCGCCCTGCCAAGAAACGTGACGTACTCCACCAAAAGTCGCGGAGCTGAAAAGGCATTCAAAGGGATACCAACCGCGTATACTCAGGTACCTATTTTAACGAGTTTGTTAATTACAGCTTGAAGCAAGATATTTTCGTGGCGATTATGTAGCTGTGGTATATTATTAATTTGACGGACCGACGCAGGCCGATATCTAAGTTAATTGCATGTTGCCCGGTTATTTCGGACTTCTGGGTGCCTTTGGCTTTTGGCTTTGGCGTGGGGCAATCCCCGACGGAGGACGGAGCGATGAATTCAATAGAAAATTGTTTCCAAATATAAAACGCTCGACGTAGGGTAGGTATGTGATGTGATGTGATGTGCGCGTTCAGTGGTCACGATGAGGCTTGCACCGCAACCAAATAAGGTACCTACACGTACCTCCTACGAACACTCATGATGAACTAGGTATTGCCACATTGGCTTCCCGGGTAAAAGAGGGAAAAAGAAAAGAGGGAGAGAGGAGTAGGTATATATAATATATCTAACCTTGGAGAAAAGCAAGACTGTTGATGCTTTGCCGGCGCTAGGTATGTACGTGTATGTGTAAATCTGGGGGCAGCACCGCGTGGCATTGGCTCGCCAGGATGAGTACTTCAGTATTGATAGTGATGATATGCAGACGCACTACTAATTTGAATTACTTACATACTTGTAGTACCTACACCACGGCATTGGAAGCGGCTGATCGCAAGCCACACGATCTTTGGTGGTAGTGTATCGGAATTATTTCGTATTATTGAGGTGCCCATGCAAGAAGTAATTACCTCTGAGCTGTGTTCTCTACTGTAAATAGGTATTACCTAATCTTAAGCGAGTAAGGTACGGAGAAGTAAATTTCCGCAGCTCTCTAGCAAGAACCTGGTGAGCCTGGCATCCAGGCACTTACCAAGATATCGGGTCAATTGTAACGAAATGATTACTAAGGAGGCACAGTACGGTGCAGATTCGTCGGAGACATGAATCTGTCATTCTATGAACTACCTTATCTACAACCCCTACCACATCCATTATGATGATGTAGGCTCGGTAGGTAGGCTACTTCGTATTTAGTGGACATACCTATCATCCACCCCGGGTTATATAAGTAAGTAAGTACTTGTGTGCCAGGTCCGAAGCATGCATGTTGTATCTCCCTACTTGTAGTTAGGTGATTATTGTGATATTACTTCGTAGAGATTGTGTACAGAGAGCAGGCCAATAGAGATTAGTAGGTGCGCCGTGCCTTGTGACAATTTGTTTCCATACGGTAAACATTGGCAGGCTCGCGGCCGAGTGGGTATATTACCCCTCAGCTAATAAGTATTAGGCTAGATGCAGATGATTGCTCCATCCTCTCGGGACTGGAAGTTGTGCCCTCGTCGACTACACTAGTAGCGTAGTAATGGGTAATGTAGGCACACTAAATGGCCTAGATCGGAGGTGACGGGAAATAATACTGCTTCAATCCATGTGGCAGAGGAACCTACTTAGACCTAAACTAATACTATACGGTGAGTGGCGCCGAGAGGCTCCCCCGATAGGGCAGAATCGGAGAATTGCTTATGGGTAGTGTGCGAATACCTAAGAGGTGGTGTGGACAGGATGGATAGGTACCTGGGTCTGCCGGCTATCAACGCCTCCTGATGAACGGAACATACTACCGGGGTCCCGATACGCTTAACAGTCGAGACAGTCCTGCGCTTAACATGCCCTAGATGTATTTAGCCCAATTTACTTACTCGACGTGTGTCGACTTACACTACAAGTAGGTACTTAGTGTAAGACACACTACACTACACAAGGGAAGACAGAAATTGCAAAATCATTTATATATCCAATGACCTTGCTTAGCTGTATGATGAGGAGTCCTAGCTAACAGAGCCACCGACTCATCCGAAGAAACGATGGAATTAAATGGTAAGCACTGCCAACCGGAGGATCGCGTAGAACTGCTACTATTATGATGGAGTTTTTCGCCTGGCCCGGTTTTCTGGAAAGCCATGAAGTTGTAGCGCATGAGACTACTGCAGGAACCGGCACTACTATGTCCTCACCCACACAGCACGTTTAAAAAGTAGGTACTTGCCTCCTACACCATTTCTCTTTATAGATTGCGCGTCCTCTCGCGTCGAAGTGGTTTGCGAGTGCGATGTGGCATAGGTAGGTGTTGTAACTTATTGACGGAAACCCGTGATGATGAATCGCCGAACGACACTGCGTAGCTGCTTCGTATCTGGACGTGTGAATAGGCTATCTACTTATAAGTATCCTGGCATATAAACTGAACTCATCATATACACTACTAATTTCCCTACAAGCACCAATACGGCTCCTCTGTACGACAGGAGGGAGAACTAATTCATAACCTACCTAAGGTACCTACCTACTCAAGAAGTAGGTATCCGCAGAAAAAAAGAAGGATGATCTCCCTGCGAATTAGGCGTCGCAGATTGTAAGAATTTTCGGCGACGGCTCATCTTCCGATAATTCTCCCTAGTGTACTAATATGAACACCTCCAAGTCTGTTCCATTTATTCAACGGCTCATAAACCCATGCTTGCTAATCGCTCAAAGTCAGCCTCAGGAGTACGCAAATGGACATCGTCTATACGTGTAATCAACTGTTGCATCATCATTGATGGTTCACATGGCTAATACTATTTATTAGCTCAGAGAAGGATATTCGGTCGCACAACTTCAATACCAAGGAAGCAGACAAGCAATCACCAAGTACCTAGGATTGTCGCCGAGCTCAACCGGATCCGATCTTCAGTTTGGCCGGCTAAGCCACGAGTAAGTAGTGTAGTGTACGCCAGACCAAGTATCCACACTGGTCGAGGTTCCCTCCGACCCAGTCCCCAAACTCCGGCTGCCATGCGATAATTAATAATAGAAACATGAGATCCCACGAACTTACAGTAGTATTCCTGCCTCCCACTTCCATCGTACCTACCTAGGTAGTGTAAGGACGCCACGCATGCCTTGTTAAAATAACTGGCGTATGAGCAGCCTGTGGATCGGCAATTACCATAAGCGACGCATGAGTCCAAGCAATCAATCATGAAGGTAGGCAGGTAACATAGTATCCCTGTCATATTTTACTGCTTCCCTAGGGCTATATGAGGGGGTTTAAGAGTGACATTTGGCGTTGACACGTCGTTGATTCGCCAGGCCAGCCAGGGGTCTGAGGCAACATGACCGCGTTTCTTGTACTATTTGCCTAGTGTACCATTTGAATCAAAAGTAGGACCCTTGGACACATAACGAGACTTGTAGTGTAGGTACACTTCGTACTAGAGTACAAGAATGCGTACTACACTACACTGAAGAGAGGCATAAAAAGTTGAAGGGAAGAATAATTAGACGTCATTGCGTGATAAGCTGGTAGGAGGTGTACAACATTGACTGTCTTAGAAGACTTGGCACGCGCTCACACGCAGACGTACACCGGTCGCCGGGGTTGCAGCAAATACATATGTTCCTGTGTGCCGTGCTTGATGCATTGCAGAAGTAATAGATAGGATCAATGACACAATGACGCGCGTTACCGGGGTTTGGGCGCCTCAATATCGGTTTCGTACGAGATGATGCAGTTGTTTTTGCGTGAAGCGCGATCGATTGCCTGAGCCCGTCATATATAGCGTTGCATGCTGAGGCTCTTGTCAATAAGGCCGTCGCACCCCCAACCCGGTAACCTCAGAGGTTTTGGCCACAGCCGCAGGGTAGGCTTCTCATTCTGAATAGCGAATCAAGTACGCCACACATAGTTAAATTGGACGTTTCCGTTGATCAGATCACAGACACGGCATTTTCGGCTAGCAGCCTAAGCTGAACGCCCGCCTGGACAAGGGTGCCATCAAGATAGGCCTAAGTAGCTTAAGAATTCCCCATTGCTTGTTCGGCAGTTGGGGCTCGGTACCTTTGACCGCGACTGCCGACCTATTTGCTGTCGCAATGAGGAAACGAACATGCATACATCACATACATGTAGGCGACGACATACAGGCCTAGTCCCAGCGAGTGGGCAAAGTTGAGAAGAAAAAAAAGACGAGTCTCGGCACAGCGAGAGACCCCGCCCTCCAGCCCCGACAATCTGTGTCACTGCTGCAGGGGTTCGCTCTTATGTCTCCACCCGGCCCACCACCCACATGTATGTACCTAACCTGGTACTTGATATAGTAGGTACTTCGTGCCGACATACTTGGCCGTAGTGCTGTGCTTAGAGGTACCTACCTCCTAAGGTATCTTACTTAAATAACTGGGTACGATGTGTAGTCGCTCGCTAACCAGCCTGGTCTCGTCTGCTCGTGCGTGCAGTATCACTGCATATGATGGAGCTGCTTTCTCATCTTTTATTCTCATCTTGTTCCTCTCATTAGCTCTACTCCTACCAACCTCCCCTTTGGTCGCATTCTTTTTTATCAGACCTGACCTATCACTCACTTGAGTCAGTCGCAGAACTCTTCGAAGTCGCATCATTCATTCTAAGCGCTCTGATTTAATTATGTTACATACTTAAGTAACCTCCTCCGCTTTGCTCCACAGCACCGGCTGGCTACTATGTTTCATTGCCTCGATGATCTTACTCACATCGGACTGAATAAGCCCACTCAGCTGCCTATATCATCTGGTCGGCTCGACCATAGTGTAACCAGGAATCGCAAGTTCTGGGTTCTCCAAGCTTGTCATGAAACGAAGCTGTTCCCTAAAATCTAAGACATCAAGTCTTAGACATCTTCGCCTTTCCTATCGTTAACACGCTTATTGTTGCCTTGTTTCACTGGAAGCTAGTTATCACGGCCATACGACCAACGTTCAAGCCCGCCTCGGGATCTTAGACCTTGTGCTCACCTCACTGCCGTCACTTTCGTTTCATCTCGAGACCGCTTTGCCTCTTTGCATAGGTATTGCGCTTGCCCTCCTTGGAGCACGTCACGCTTTCATATCGCTCTTCTCCCCCGCTATCTGCGCGGTTAGAATAGGACGGAAATTTTTAGCTACCCCACCGAATACGTTTTCAATACTAGAGTTTCCGACAGTGGCGAAGCAATGGGCGAATCGCAACCTCAAACATCCTTTGACGCACTTCATGGGCGGCCAAATAGTATACGACGAGCACGACCACCCAATATCGACCTTATTCAACGTGAGAACAGCATACCGCTTCGAGCAGAAAAGTCGACAAAAAGAGAATCAAAGATCGGTTTAAGGGGCATCTTTGCCAGGTCCAAAACTGAAAAAATAGACGAGGACGCCGAGGAGAGCCCTTCGCGGATCACATCACGGTCTTCGGGTATTCGGGCTTCCTTGGTAGATTTCGGTACATGGCCCTATAGGCATTCGTCTCGCTCGGAGGCATCTCTTCTTAGCACACGGTCAGTTGACACGCGCTCAACTCCTGCTGATCTTTTCAGCCGGTCGCGGCCCCAACAAGGTGGCTTGGGGGCAGACAAGCTTCGGCCAGCTGCGCGCTTGAACGGTCCAGTTGGAACGGCATCATGGAACCCACCGCCTCTCTTTCAAGTTTACCCACAAGCAGTGAAGCATGGGACTTTACCGGCATGCAATATCTCCGTAGAAGCCTTGACCCGATATAGCGAGACGAAGACCAGCAAGCTTACTCACGGGATGAGAATACGAGATTCACAACAGATTAATGACTTTAATATGAAAGTCAAGGGCGATACGCTAAAGAAGAGGCAAAGAATTACTGGTTTTAAGAACTCGTGGGAGTGGACAAGCAAAATATTTGTTCTGGTCACTTCTGGGTATTTGTGCCAATACGCCGCAGAAGGGACATTTAATCGACTACCTGAGAAATTTTTGCAGCTGACAGCAACGTCTGCTGCCTACGCCAGTGATCTTATTCCTGGTAAGCACTGGGTGCTTCAGGTGGCTTCAGCAACGGACGCCGAGGGAAATACGTTTGCGGACCCCAAATCTCGCCTACCAAAGCTGTCAATCAAGGACAACAGGCGTGTTTCTAATATGCTTCTTGTCTTCGAAACCCCGGAAAGTATGGATGATTGGCTGGCGATTCTCCGACGCGAGATAGAAGCCCATGGTGGCAAGAGGAAGGCATCGGAGACGGGTGATCTGGAGACCGAAGATTCAGCCCCTGTGGTAGAAGCACCACTCAATCAAAGGCCTATCGTTGCCAAGGACCATGATCGGTTTTCGCGCGTCATCACGCGGGACTTCTCCTACACCCAAGAGAATTCTCTAGTTGATCCTATGGACGATGATCCCGCTATTTCACAGCACCGCCGAATTTCCGGCCACACAATGGATTTTGGTTCACCCACTGTCAGCATGGTCTCGTCCGACGGTCAACGTCTTGAGAATTTGCGGGACAGCAGCAGTAGTCACCGATTCTCTTACATGTCTTCTGGACAGCGGACGATGATCACGTCAGAAGGCTCGTCTCCAGCTTGTTCTCCAACCCGAGCAAGTTTTTGCAGTCAAGGGGAGGATTTACAGCCTCTACCAAACATACCAGAAGTACGCTTACGACCGAATGCCGCGGCCATTGTGAGTCGAAGGCAGTCAATGCAGGCTTTGATTTCGTCGTTCGAGGGCCCGGCCGAGCAGGCTTCCCGCCCACACGTCAATTCTATTTCTAAATTTGGCTTTGAGAGTGAGCACATGAACGCACTGAGTATTCCAAACTTCAGTGTGCCCCACGTAGCTAACAAGCGCTTCTCCTTAAACAACCCAATGCCCAGCAGCGGCTTAGGCCATCCTATACAGATGGTTGATTATGATAGGAACAACAAACTATCGCGAAAGCTCCCTCCGACTTCGCTTTCCATTTCTTCAAGGCCCTTATCAATAGTGATTGATCAGCCATCCCCACGGTCTCCGTGTTCCCCAAACTCGTTATCGAGGTCGGTCGACTCTTGTTGGAGTGCTGATATTGAATCAAGAACTGCAGCGATTGCCCTTGGCGGCTCTTCAGGAGAAAATGCCTTGAGCCCGATCGGTCCGCCGAAAGCTGCTAGTCAAAAGCAGCCTTCTCAGCCAAGCGGTATAAAACACGCCGCGAGTCATAGCTACGGTCCAATCAGGCCCAGCCGCGGCTTTGATTCTTCCATTACGGTGAATGATGTTAGAACGGGTGAATATATATCTCGAGCGGCCTCGTCTCTTGGCTCATACGGCGCGCGGAGGAAGCTCTCGGGACCATTCCCAGGCGAGAATGTGTCTTACAAGAGATCGAGCCTGGTCAGTGAAAATGGCTACATTCGGAGCCCACCCTATTCGTCAGCCGATGTAGACGGTAAGACCACCCTCGTGGCTCACTCAGCGTGCTCGCCCAAACGGTCAGCCCCGTCACTCCGGCCTTCCTTTGCGGCAGAACCGCAGGAAAAGCCGGTGACAGCTAGACGAAGTCTGCCTCAACTAAATGACGGGCTGCCACCAGCACCACCTCCAAGACATGCACTTCCTCCTATACCCCAGAAGCCTTCAACAGACAATCTCATCTAAAGGTATTGCACCCTCTCCCCCCGGTGCAGTACCTGGCATCTACCATTTCTTATATAAAACCCGATGTTCTCATTTATGTATTTATTTTATGCTCGTGATGATATTGATGATGGTCCTAATTGGGGGTTCGAATGGCGGCTTCACACTACGGGATGGGCAATGCGGATTATTATCGAGGATTGACATGAGGGAATGGATGGATGTTTGACAAAGGATACTAGGTACTATATATATCAAAAAGGATACCAGCACGCGGAACAGCCAGATTGGCTAGGCCCTGTTTTTGTTATCTCTTCATGGTCTTGTAGTTTTGTATCACCTGGAGAAGGCCTCTCTTTAGATGTAGGCTTGTGAGATCCGTCCACTTTTACGGCCGTCATCTTGATCATGGGAAACTTATGTATTGTTCAAGACTGACTTGACTAATAAACTCTTAGCAGTATGAGGAGCTGCTAATGAGAAGATATCGAGTATTTTTCACTGTTGCCGTCTCTGTATTGCGTTTATGCACGTAGACAGGGAATAAATCGAATGGAAGAGAACCATTGGAATAAATATCAATTGAAGTTAAATGGAAACGAAAACCGAACAATAATTAATAATAACAAAGTTGCCTGTCCTGTCAGGAGGCATCTTAGACAATGTGGTATATCAAGTACAACTTAGTGCCTATCCAGAAGTATTGTGGGTCTTCCAGCACTATATCGGACTTAAGCATCGCCCGTCGTAAAGACATCATTGGATGTAACGCGGGGCATTTCATCCGCCCCACAACAGCCTGACTTTTCGCTTTGGAATTATTTCTACATCGCAAAAATCCGATTCGACGAGGCAGGCATCACACGTACAGGGTGCAAGACAAAACAAAACCAAGCCACGCATCGCTCATTCGATCAACCAAGCCATCTCAGGCACAGAGAGCATCAAGGCGGCTCAAAATGGCATCAACAAAACCCAGGTACGTAAACAAAACATGATGATGTGTGTCCGCGGCCCCATGGCGCCAAGTTCCGTTGCCCCTAACACGAAGCCACCTCGATAGGGACTGGGCCGACGACGACGAGGCCGACGAGGTCTCCCTCGAGCTCCCGCCCCCGCAGACGATCCAGAACAAGGACGGCACGAAGACGACCATCACGTACCGGTTAAACGACAACGGCCAGAAGGTGAAGACGACCCGCCGCATCCGCTTCGTGACGCACCGCGAGGTCGTGAACCCCCGCGTGGCCGAGCGCAAGACCTGGGCCAAGTTCGGGCTGTCGGAGAAGGACAGCGCCGGCCCCCAACACGACACGACGTCGGTCGGCGAGAACATCATCTTCCGCCTCAGCACCAACTGGCGCAAGGACACCAAGGACGAGGCCAAGGACCCCAACGCCAACGCCCTCAAGGAGCAGCTCAAGGACAAGACGGTCAAGTGTCGTATCTGTAACGGAGAGCATTTCACGGCCCGCTGTCCGTACAAGGACACGATGGCCCCCGTGGGCGCCGAGGGCGCCGCCGACCCCGCCGCGGGCATCGCCGACGACCTCGCTGCCGCCCAGGGCGGCGCAGGGGGCAAGAAGGGCAGCTACGTCCCGCCCGCGCTCCGGGGCGACCGTGCCGGCGCTGCCGCCGGAGACCGGATGCGCGGCAGCAACTACGGCGAGCGGGATGATCTTGCCACGCTGCGTGTTACCAACGTGAGTCTAAGTCCAAGTCTAAGTCTACTGCCTATCTCCCCGATTTTCCATCCATATCGAACGGGCGGGACCGCACACCTACTTGCCTCTACGTTACGTTACGTTACATTACGTTACTTTACATGACCAGTCTACTAACACGCAAGGCCCCATTGCAGGTCTCGGAGATGGCCGAGGAGAACGAGCTCCGCGATATGTTCGAGCGGTTCGGCCGCGTCACGCGCGTGTTCCTGGCCAAGGATCGCGACACTGGTCTAGCCAAGGGGTTCGCCTTCATCAGCTTCGCGGACCGGGGCGACGCCGTCAAGGCGTGCGCCAAGATGGACGGCTATGGTTTCAAGCATCTGATCCTGCGTGTCGAGTTTGCCAAGAAGGCCCAATAGGTCGCAAGCAAGCATCATATGAGTACGATAAAGCGTTGCATGACATGATAAAAGGGCGTGGGTGGATGGGTGGATACGGGTAGTTTAATGACCGACGACACGAACACAATCACGAGCTCTTTTTCTTTTCTCTCTTTCTTTTCTTCCTTGACATTGGGCGATGTGATGTGAACGCCCGTTGAAGGGCCCAATGCATTTGATTTCTCTCGAATCAGTGGAGACGGGGGTTTATCTCTCATACATGCAGTAGACCGGGCAGATGGTGTCTCTGCCGACATCCAATTGCTTGCTCAACCGAGCGGCCACCGTCACCGCATGAAAAGCAAGTAGACAGGTAACACAATCCGGCATTTGCTAATCGTCGCCTCGTGATGGGGAGGGTGGGGGTTTTCTAGATAATTCTCGTATGCTTGGCTGTGCTATCCGGGCGGCTGCTCCCCACGTTAAATAGAAACCAGGCACAACGCCGTTCCCGTCGGTCGGCGGAGGGGGGAAATATTTGCGCCCTCCTTTTGCCACCCGCACGTTACATTACTACAGCCGGTCAGTGAAGTAGTGATGCGGGAAATATAGGAGTCGCTCTCTGGTTGGACGGAGCTCGTTGCTCGGTTGGGATCCCCTAGGAAAATCGCGATCGGAACTAGTTCGCAGCATGCAGGCAGTGAGTGAGTGAGTGGGAGGCCATTCTTCGGATGGAACGTCTATTTGCAGATGTCGGCATCTCGGCATGTCGCCTATAGGCTACATGGTGTCGTAGTATATGTAGGTACTACACTACACTGCATATTTACTTGCTTACTTCTTAACGTCTAAGTAAGAGATGGGTAATGAAATATCTCGGCATCTAGCCTGGTGTAAGCAAACTAGTTACGAGGGAACTGTCAACTCCGCCATTCATCTGGCTGCTCTCCGTCGCCGGCTTGGGTTTGGCAGGTTTTTTTGATCACACGACATCGCAGACATATAGTACGGGGTAATAGAGGCATAGAGGCGGCTTTGGGCACTTACAAGTACAGAAGTACCATACAGAAACTAAAGAAACTGGAATGCAATGGAACCTATCAATTGGCCCGCTATCCCCAACTAGGCGTATAGGCCTGTCGTGCCGGCCTATCGGGTCCCCTACCCCCCAGTCAAATGCAATGCCAGCATTTTGTCCAGCAACGAAATAACTGGAAAATTTATCTGATTAGATAGATCGTGATGCAAGCGGAGGATGCCGAGTCGATTAGGTAGTGGCAGTATTTTTTCGAGTTTGGATTTCGCACAAATGAAAATCACATGCGAGAAAGGGCTAAAAACCTGATTATAGCCGTTATTTGCCGTCCCTTTCCTTCCAGTGTCTCGTGAGACAGACACACACACACACACACACACACTGAGTCATCAGTGAATAAGACGTCACCGACACAACATAGGCTTTGGTCGGTTAGCCAACGGCAGGCTTTTAAATCATTTTTCTATTAATGTCCTTCGGTCCGCCCTCGTTTTCTCTCGTCTTCCTCTATTTTCTTCCAACCCAGATCTAGCACATCAGCGTCTTCAACGTTTTTTTCCTCATTTCATTTCAACATTACCCCAGCCTCGCAGCTGCGAGCAGGACCGACGAAGTTCAACACTTTTCGTCGTCATCTCACATCGATCGCCCTTCTGCGGTGCAGAATAACCAACCACCGCACGGGGCCAATCACAATGACTCGATCAACCGACAACCCTGGCGCCGCACGGCAACGCAAACAAGTCAATGAGAAGAACAGCAATGATGCACCCCACAGCCACACGCATGCGGGGGTTGGTAGCGAGTCCTCGCATCGAGAGGACCAAGATGGCAAGAAGTCGCGTGCGCACGAGACCAGGAAGACGTATGGGCGAACCCGTGGCGGAGAGGGTGAGTGGACTTAAATAAAACATGCATCCGGTCTACCTCGTCTGTGGACAATGTTGGGCTAACTCACAGCTTTCTCTGGTGCCGTAGTCTTCGTGGTCCCGGTGACCCACGACAGGATCCCGCAGATGCTCGATCCTAGACAGCCCAAGAACGTCAGCGACGTCATCGTGCTGACCGTGCTGGCTGCCCACATCCTGGCCCTCTACGCCCTGCCGTCGCCATTGAGCAAGTACGCTTTTGCCGCCATCTACCTCTTCTGGCGTGCCGCATACAATGTCGGCATTGGCGTCTTGTTGCGCTGGCAGTCCAACGACAACACCCTCGTCGCCTGGGCCCGCAAGTGGCAGCTCTTCGAGCTCCCTTCGACCGGCAAGAACCCGCGTCCATGGCTGTACAACCTGCTCAAGCGTGAATGTGAGACCGAGATCCATAGCGAGTTCGACTTCGACAGCGCCCCAATCGAGTATAACACCTGGCTAGTCTTCCGTCGATTCGTGGATCTCATTCTTCTGTGTGACTTTGTGTCCTATGTCCTCTTCGCCATCGCCTGCACCCACACCCCGGCTGGAGAATCCGCTCCTATGACAGTAACCCGGTGGCTCCTGGGTCTCGCCCTTGTCGGATTCAATGTTTGGGTAAAGCTCGATGCCCTTCGAGTGGTGAAAGACTATGCGTGGTATTGGGGCGACTTCTTTTTCCTCGTCGACCAAGAATTGACCTTTGACGGCGTGTTCGAAATGGCACCGCATCCCATGTACTCCATTGGGTACGCCGGCTACTATGGCATTTCTATGCTGGCTGGGAGCTACGCGGTTCTTTTCATATCCATCTTCGCCCATGCTTGTCAATTTGCCTTCTTGGTTCTTGTCGAGAATCCTCACATCGAGAAGACGTACAACCCCCCTACCCCTCGCAAGCGAGTGGAAACCCAGGAACCTGGCTATGAACGATCGCCTGGGACGAGCCCTACTCGGGAGTCGCAGGATTCCTCACCCACGGCCCAGCAACCGTCGCCGCAGGAAATCCACAACCTGCTAGGACTTCGAAACATCGATTTATTCCGGAACACCGATTATTCGACGTGTCTCTTGCTTGTGTATCTCTTCGTGCTGGCGCTCGTTACCCCGCAAGGCCCTGTCTGGCAATTCCTGTTCATCATGCATGCCTTCGCATGGCGGATCTGGTACACCGTTGGCCTAGGCTCCATCTTGCATCGCCAGTCGGAAGATAAAATGTGGACTCGCCACTTTGTGAAATTCGGAGATACCACAAACGAGGCGTGGAGACAATGGAAAGGCATGTATCACATATCTCACGTGCTCTGCTATGCCTCCTTCATTGCGGCCTGCTGGAAGATGTACTCGGTTCCCGTTGACTGGAGCTATGGATTTGTTCTCCTACGACATGTGATCGGCGCCAGTCTCATCGCTCTACAGATCTGGACTGCTATGAGCATCTACGAATCTCTGGGCGAGTTTGGCTGGTTTTTCGGCGACTTCTTCTTCGACCGCGGTGTGAAGCTCAACTATACGTCGATTTACCGTTTCTTGAATAACCCCGAGAGAATCATTGGTACCGCAGGTCTATGGGGCGCCGCCTTGATCACCTGGAGTAAATCGGTTTTCATCCTGGCGTGGGTGAGCCATCTTCTCACGATCGGCTTCCTTGAGTTCGTTGAACAACCCCACATGCAGAAGGTCTACGGTGAGAGTCTTAGAAATGAGGCCGGCTTGACGAGATTCATCAAGCGATCCCTTCCACCTTACGTAGTCGAGTGGCAGAGCAGTGCGAACAAAGTTATGGACCAGACCTCACAACTAGTTGAGGAGCTTCTAGACGCGGCTCGGCCAAAGCTCGCCGCGGGTGTTTCGACCATCGTCAGAGACACTACAGCGCTCTTCAACAAGTATCCTGCTCGGCTTGGTATCAGCAAATCCGCACTCGATTTGGCAACGTACGATCCGGCACACTATTCTGTCACCGTTGAGGGAGAGAGCTCTTCTGGTTCGGCCCTCACAGAAAGGTCCAGTGGGAAAGAAGGCACAGCTGGCAGGTTCCCCAGCTATCTGAATACCATGATCTTCGAATATGGTGCACCAATCAAAGTCAAGTGGACGGCGCCATCGAACCACAGCAAGAAAGACTGGATCGGTCTATATATGGTTGCCGACAACCGGTCGAGAGAGGTGACAGACATTTCGTCCCTAGGCCGTTGGATCCCCACGGTTCCCGGCCAATACGAGTCCACCACGGCCGACAAGGGCATCCTCGTATCCGATATTCCCATCCAAGGTCCCGACTCGGACGGAATCGACCTCGTAAAGGGCGAGATGATCTTCTCGGGAGACAAGCTGTGGTGGACGCAGGGCGTCTTCGAGTTCCGCTACCACCACGACGGCAACCACAACGTGATGGCCATCTCCCAGCCGTTCGAGATCCACGTCGCCAGGTTCGACGAGGAGGACGTCCCCGCGGGAATCGACTCGCACGCAAACTACCAAGATGCGGTCGAAGCGGCGCTGCTCCCCGTCGTGCAGAACTGCCTGGACCGCGACCCGGACATCGCGCCCGGCAAGCCCTCGGAGCCCTGGGGCAGCCACGTCGAGCGCGACGGCAAGTACGCGAAGCGCATCGTCTACGCCATCCGGCAGATGTTCGGCATCGAGTTCGCACCCGCCGTTGTCACCGTCGACGGCCGCGTGAGCAACCTCGCTTGGCGGATTTGTAACGCGAAGCAGGTTCTTGTGAGTTTTTTTTGAGTTTTTTTTTTACCGCCGGCCGCCCGCTTTCTCGACAAGTTACCGGGTGTAAAAGATAAATAAATAAATTAGCTAACGCAATGGGGTTTACTAGGCGCCGTATAGCATGTCGAATTCGAAGGGAACTTCGACGCCGGGTGCTGAAAAGCTGATTTGAGAAACACTATGGTGGTCCCTAGATTAAGAGGGAAAAGGAGAAAAGGAAGAGGAAGCAAAAAAGAAAAAGAAAAACAGGACAGCTTCACGGCTGGTGCTGGGGAAGTAAAATAAATACATTAGCATGACTAGGAAATATATATATTAAATACATATATGAATAATCGATTCCCATAGCTCGCTGGCTTGATGCACGCTCACTAAAGTAATTATCTGCCCTTTTGCTAATTGGCTTGACTGCTCTGAGGTAGGATAATTAATTATCACAGGTCTGGGTGTGTGACAGCTACGACCTTGTAGATAATAGGCACGCAGGAAGTAATTATATAACTTAATATAGGATCTTGCCTTGCTCTTTCAGTTGACCAGGATTATAAGCTCTGCGCTGTAATTATAAATGTTGTTCTGAGTTTTTCTCTCATGGCTCAAAGCAACTCGCTTGTCTTCAAAACCAATATCTGGTGTCATCAGTTACTGTATGTAAATGGGACATGTAGCTAAAATTTAAATGCTTTTGTTCGGAATATTAAATATCGGCTAAGCTGTGTTACGGAGTAGAGCTACGAGAGTAAAGGGGTATAAGGTCGGACGCTTAACTCTGTGCACTCACTTACTTACTTATTAATTATAGGATAACTCGCAATCAGAGCGGTTACATCAATGCGCAGAAACGGCATCGACATTGCAATAACTTCAAGAATAGTAACCTATCATCAGGGACCCCGAGATCCCCAAGACGGGGGGGGGGGGGGGGGGGCTCGTAGAATGGCATTCACCCCAATTTCGCGTAGAACCAAAAATTTTGGGAACAACGCTGTGATTAAACAAGTAAAACAAGAGCAGTAAAGACG
>MU392174.1:206646-220296 GCA_022578495.1 Nemania sp. NC0429 | reverse complement strand
TAACCCAAACCCCACCAAAAACCCTACCCCAAAAAAAAACTTTTTGTTTTTTACCTCCCCTTTTAAAAAAAAAAAACCAAAACCCCACCCCCCCCCCCCCCCCCCCCCCCAAAAAAAGAATGCAGCAAAACTACGGCTTGATCAGAGAAGGGGCCGGCAACGCCGTGCTGAAAGCGATCCCGATCCCCCGGTTGCGGGACGACTACATCCTGGTGCGCACTGTGGCCGTAGCGCTGAACCCGACCGACTGGACGACGCTGGACGCGGCCGGCAACAGCGGCACACTGGTCGGCTGCGACTACGCGGGCGTGGTGGAGGAGGTTGGCAAGGCCGTGACGCGGGATTTCAAGAAGGGCGATCGGATCGCGGGCTTCGGACATGGAGGTACGATAAGCGCAGACGGCAGTATAGACAGACAGTCTCCTCTCAAGAGGGGCGAGATGACAGCCCCTTTTCCAAAAACCCTGGAGAGATCTCTCGGGGACCACTTCACCTAGTTAACGTCTGCGCAGGCAACGATGCGAACCCGGAGACCGGCGCCTTTGCGCGCTACATCGCCGTCAAGGCAGACATCCAGCTGCACATCCCCGACAGCGTGAGCTTCGAGTCAGCCTGTACCATCGGTGTCGGGATCGGGACCGCCGGCTACGCCCTGTACAATGTACTGGGTTTCCCCTTTCCTGACGATTCTCGCGAGATCGCCGATCGTCGGAGTAAAGGGGAGAATGCAGATAATACCATATTGGTATATGGGGGGAGTACCGCTACCGGAACCCTTGCTATCCAGCTCGCTCGATTGTGAGAACAGCCTCCTATTGCACGATTGTGACTTGGGGGACTTGGGTTTGCGATAATTACGCGCGAGCCTCACGTGCAATAACCCTGACCTGAATAGTTACTTACTCGTTTCATGCTTCACGCAGGTCTGGCTATAGAGTCATCACGACCAGCTCGCCGAAGAACTTCGACCTGGTCAAGGACCGAGGTGCAGATGAAGTCTTCGACTACGTATGTACTCCTCTCCTATTATCGCATCGCTGCCACCTAGACTCGCGGTGGAGAACATCGTGGACTGTGTCTGATTAGATTTCCTCTTTCCGTGAATCCAGCGAGATCCGGACGTAGGGCGGCAGATCTACGAAGCGAGCAACGGTCGCATAACCAAGGTCCTCGACACCGTGAGTAGCAAGAGCACGGCCGCGATCTGCGCGGCGGCCATCTCATCCTCATCCTCATCCTCGGACCCCGGCGCCCGGCCAGGGCCTGGGCCTGGGGAGGAGGAGAGCCGCCGCATCTACTGCTGTCTCCTGAACAAGAAGTGCCCGCGGGACGACGTCGAGTCCGTCTTCTTCCTAGGTTACTCGATGTCGGGCGAGTCCTACATCCTCGAGACGGACGAGTTCCCGGCAAGGCCCGAGGATCTCGTGTTCGCGAGGAAATGGATCCTCGTGGCGGAGAAGCTGTGGGCCGAGGGGAAGTGGAGGCCGCATCCCGAGAGTGTCGGAAAGGGGGGCCTCCTGGGTTGTGTGGATGGCATGGAGGAGCTGCGGAAGGGCCGTGTTAGTGGGGTTAAGCTGGTGTATCGGGTTGATGAGACCTCTTGGCCGTTATGATCTAGCCCTGTTTTCTTCCTAGAGCGAGTAAGTGGTATGGCGGGTTATGTCGTGGGAGCGTAGGACGAATGCTATAGCATTGCTTTTGATAACATTGGCCTAGAGTGACGATTTGATTAGCCCGGTTTGCATCACCGCGTAAATCCTGTCCATTCGGGTATTGAGCCCCTGGACCGAGATTGTAGTGGTTAACCCAAGAGCCTCCCCCGATGATCCAGAATCGTCGCTGGTCTGCAATTCGTACAAGATCAAAAAGGAAGAAGCAGAAGAAGAAGAAAGACTAGCAGGGAACTCTCAAGGTTTACTGATTAGAGCTATAGCGAGGGACTCGAGGACCGAAAGAGACCTGTTGTTACCTAATCTTACTCAAGATCACCATCTGGGCATTATTGCATATGAACGTACAACCCCCGGTACCTGTTACACTTATTGCATGGATCACAGAACAAGCCACATATGACAAGACGACCTCGACGTGATTCAATGTTAGTATCAGTTGCGGCATATTCATCATGGCCCTTTGAGATGACTAGCTATTCTGACAGCCTGATCCGCACCCCTGTCTCGATGCTGAAAGAAAAATACAAACAGACCCTTGTGCGTAGCCCGTCTTTTAGACTTGATAGTTCAACAAAGCTCCTTTCAAGACATCTGTTTAGCTGGTGAAACGCAAACAATGACTCTGTTGTTAAAAACAAGAGCCTTGTTCCCTTACCACAGGACGCGGCCGCATAAATAAAAGTGGTGTCCTAATATCAATCCTCCCGAGTGACCATCGGGGACTAATTAATTATTTGGTCCGTTCTCAATCACATTTCTTCGTAAGGGACTCCTCAAAAAAGACCAGAAGAAGAGAGAATAGAAGGAGCTGCGGCACCCACATCATGAATCATTACGAAGTGCTCGAGGTGAGCAAGGACGCCGACACGGCGGCGATCGAGAAGGCCTTCAAGAAGCTGTCGCTCCTGTGGCACCCGGACAAGGCGAACATCCGGACCGTCCCGAAGGGGAAGGAGGAGACCGCGGCGGAGCGCGCGGCGCGCGAGAAGGCCAACAACGACAAGTTTGCGAGGATCTCGGCGGCGCGGGACATCCTCGCGGACCCCGAGAAGCGCCGGGAGTACGACGAGGAGCAGGAGAGGGCGAATAGAAAGGGGAAGAAGAAGAAGACGGCCCCTGGCGCTACTTACAGGGAGTATGCCAGTTACACTTTTTTTTCGGAGCACCCATCAACGGGTCGAAATGAGTATCGGGAATCGTATTCGAGAGCAGGACATCCGAGACCAGGATTTCATCCGCCGCCACCACAACAACATCGGCCGAGACCACCAAATCCATCGAGACCACCAAATCCATCGAGACCACAAAATCCGAGAACAGCAAAGCCGAGAACGGAAAGGCGTGGGGGAGACCGGCACGCGGATGACCGGTACGGGAAAACTCAGCACGGGGGAGGTCATGCGGACGACCGACACAGGGAAGGTTTCGACCGGCACGAGGACGATCGCCGCGGGGGAGACCGCCACGGCGGACACCGCACAGATCGCCATAAGACGGACGATCGCCACAAAGGAGGAGGACGTCGACACGGGGGAGATGATTGGTTCCGGGAAGATGACGGGTTTGGGGAAGATAGCCACGGCGGAGGTGACCCTTTCGACCGCCCGTTCCCCGGCGGCTACGGGCAACCGCCGCCGTTCCCGCCATTCCTGCCATTCCCGCCGATCCCGCCGATCCCGTCATTCGGGCGCGCGCCATTCCCGCCATTCCCGCACTCCAGGTTCGAGCGCCCGTCGAGGTCGAAATCGACCAAAGGGCACCACGGCGGCGGTGGGGCATCGCAGGCGCTGCTCGACGACCAGCTGAAGTCGCTGCGGGGCGAGCTCCGTCTCGAGCGCGTCCTCGGCGACCGGCTCCGCGGAATGCTGGAGATTATCCGGGAGGCGGACGAGAGGGACAGGGACTACTACGAAATAGTAGCGTTCTTCGATGCAGCCATAACTCGGGGCAAGCGCGCGGGCCGCGTGATCCTGCAGGCCGAGGAGGACCTCTTCGCCGTCCGCGGCTTCGACGCCGACGCCGACGCCCAGAGGCACGACATCTGGAAGGCCGCGAAGCGCGCCGTGCACGGCTACCTCGACGGCATGGACGGGCTCGTCGCCGACCTCGAGCGCGTCGTCACGCCCGACAGCGTCTGGCGCGACCGCGCCAGGGTCTTCTCCAAGGTCCGCCGCATCTTCGACCGCTTCGCCGAATAGGGCTGGGCTGGGCTCGGCTCGTTGGTGCCGGAGTGGTTATGATATGATACGGAAAATCGTGAGTACCTACTTATACGCGCCGTTATGTATCCGATGATAAATTACCCCAAGAACGGCATCCACCCTGCGACTTGGGCTGGTGATATAATACTGACCTTCCTCACACTCACTCACTCACTCACTCACACTCTCTCCCTTTATTTTCCCCTTCTCTTTTGTCTATTTTCCCTCTTTTTCTCTCTTCTCCCTTCGTCTGATAAACCTAAATATGTATATAACGGTCAGTAAACAACCCCCTCTCTACCAAACCCGAACGGTACAGTAGTTCATTAGTACTCGAGATCAGGTCGGGGATAGTAGTAGTGTAGCTTCATAGTAGAGTGCAGCAAAAAATAAAATAAAAGAGTTATTTCTCTCTTCTCACTTTGCTTAAATAGGAGTTAATAGTAGAATTTCTCCACAGGGGGAAAAAGACGTAAAGGCATAGAGTTCGGTAGTCGTGAAGATATTCAGTTTCATTGGACGACCCAACCCGATATCTCCGGGCCCTGATCCGGTATATTAAATGTCCGTGCAAACGGGAAATGAATGACGCGAACGAACGGGGCCTTGGCGATCCAGGGGTTCTTATTAGTGTCCGTCGGCGTGAGTCACCACGCCGGAGGTCTCCGCCGGGGGCCCCGCCGGAATCCCACGGCTGCGAACTTGACCCACGGTATGTAAAGGCCGGTTGGGCCACATACTACGAAACCGATTTGGGATCACAATCGCCGACTGCACTTCCAAGTTAGATTATGTAAAAAAACTTATAGTTTTAGTATTATTAGTGGTCTACGATGCATCCGTTTGGCCCTAGATTGCCCGAATATATATGACGAACTCTACGAATTCAGCACCACGGCCGCGACGCCAATTCCTTCGGTATATACCATACCAGCGACAGCGGCGGAAGTCAAAGTAGACACGACACCAGCTGCCAGGGCCGAAACGGCCACTCTGGAGACGTCGGCACTACGACTCGGTGCGATCTGTGAAAGGACACCAATTTGGGTTCCGAGAGATCCAATGTTACCGAAACCCTACATTTATATCCGTTAGTTCGTCGTGCTTTCAGAGCTGCTAGGAATATGGTCCAACTTACACAGCAAGCATACGTGGCGATGATCGTCGCTCTAGGACTCAGCGCCTTGTACCGGGGATCGGTGGTCAAAGCGATGAAGGCAGCGAATTCGTTGATGATGATCTTCTGTCCGATAAGCTCACCAACCTGAAGAAGCTCGCCCTTAGGCACGCCAAGGAGCCAGGCAACAGGGTAGAAGATGTAGCCGAGGAGGAATTGCAGTGTGAGCGGAGGGTTCGCGATACCCCAGTAACCACCCCACCAGGTCAGCAGACCGTTGATCAGACCGACGAACGCAATGATACACAGCAGCGTGGCCACAATCATACCGGCAATCTTGATACCGAGCCAGGCACCGTTGGCGAAGGCGTGAAGCGGGTTCGCAGCCTTGTCTTCCTCGTTCTCTGGTACAACCACACGTCCAGAGGTCAGAGACTCTTCCGTCTCGGGGTATCGCATCTTGGAGATGGCGAGGGAGGCCGGAATGGACATGATGCAAGACGAGACAAGCGCCTGGGCGTTGAGTCCAAGTCCAATGTACGCAACTAGCACGGAACCGGCAATTGTGGCGAAACCGCAGGTCATAACCTGGTGAAGCTCCGCCATGGTGAGATGCGGAACGAAAGGACGAATCAACATGGCGGATTCACCCTGGCCGATGAAGGGTGTAGCTGACGCGACGACAGCCTCACCACCGGAGACACGAAGGGTCCAGAAGAAGAAGACAGCAAACTTCCCGATGAACCACTGAATGAGCCCGACATGGAAAAGAAGAGCTACCAGGGCTACGAAGAAGATGATGGGCGGGATCACACCAACGAAGAACCACGGCAGGGCGGGCACAGTGGCGTCTGTCAAGAACACAACACCCTGGTTGGCGAAGCCTAGCAGAGTACGAGCCAGCTCGGAAATAAAGCTGAAGATATCGTAACCGGCGTGTGTTCTGAGCACGAAAAGCGCGATGATGAACTGGGTCAGCATACCACCTAGGCCAACACGTTAGCTCGTCTGTCACCGTACGGCCCCGATAGACGGCCATCCATCCATTCATCACTTACCAATGACGGTGTGCCAGGGAATGGCGGAGAATTTCTTCGACGTCACCGACATGACGAAGATCATGACAATCAGACCGAAAAGGGCCTGGAGACGGCCGAGTCTGGTGTTATCACCGGACTCCTCAGGGACCAGGGTGCCAACCAGGAAGACGGCGACGGTCCCGATGGCAGCAAGCGGCCGATGGAGGTACTTGGGGATCATATCATAGACCCTGAAGACGGTATGACGCCATACAAATTTGACGGGCTGCATAACGTATTTGACGGGAATCCAGAGGGTGATGATGCGCAGGGTGATGGCGAGGTAGACCAGGAAGGGGATCAGCCAGTTCTTCGTTTTACGGAACTTGACGAGGCCAAAGATCCACCAGCTGTGGGCGCGCAACACACGGGCGCATTAGCCACGACCACGACACATACCACAGACAGACAGACAGACAGACAGGAAACGTCTCGTCGCAGAAGACGGCGAAGCACGCCAAATAATGAGCCAGTTACTCACGCGGTGAAGACAAGCCAGATGAAGAGGTGGATGGGAGCCCGCAGTTTCCGGTACCACGTCTTGATGAAGCCGGTTGGCCGGTCCGGGTCATTCGAGTCACGCGCCCGGTCCACGTTGCCGGCCTCCTCGTCGGTGCCGAGCGACGTCTTGTCGGCGCTGGCGAATGCGCCGGTCTTCTCGTAGCTCTGGACCCGACTCGGCTGGGTCATGTCGGCGTAGACGACCTCGTGAGAGTAATTGGCGTGCTCGGCGGCGGCGCCACCGTGATGGAGATGCTCATGGCGATGCTCGGCGTGATGCTCCACGGACTGCTCGCCGGGCGATGCCACCTTGGGCGTGACGCCCTCTGCGGCGGAGGGGCCCGGGCCTTGGCCCTTCTCTTCCGAAGCGCTCATCTTTTGTGTCGCAACGCCAGATGGCTCGGACCTCCAGACACAGACACCGAGTCGACTCGGCCGGTGTCACAGAGAGCTACAGGGAGCCCGGGACTGGAAGCAAGACTGTCGAGCAAGAGGCGGGGAAGGGAGAGCAAGGGAGAGGGCGGCCGAAGTGGCTGACGATCGATCTCTTTCTCCGTCGCTGCGCGCACCTGGGAAGAAAGAAACAGACGGACGCGGCAACAGCAGCAGCAGCAGCAAGTATTATTATACCTCAGGGCCTCAGCACGGTGCCATGGCACGGTACCAAGTACAGAACCAGTCTACTCCATACCAAGTAACTCCATGCTCACGCTGCCGAACGACTATTATCGCCTTGCACAGGCGCCAAGCAAGATCCGACTTACCCACTCTCCGGGCCTGTCTATCTCGTCGAGCTGCTTGATTGGGGCTGTGAGCCAATGTCCGTCTGGCTGCTCACGCTTGACTTGGACAGACTTGGATTTCGCCGCTGCAATCTGGAGTGGGCCGCAAGTAGATGGGACGAGGGCGATCGCGTGGTCTAGTTGGTCCAGCCAAGTTCAGATGTGAGAAAAAAAAGAGCCACCTCGGGCTGCGCTAAGACATCCAGGACATGGGGCGTGGCATGGATCTGGTCAGGGTGTCCTTCTGGAAGGGGAAGGACCTTTCTATGCGGAGAGTTTGGCTAACGACGCCGCCGCCTGGAGTCCTCCGAAGCTGATACGCTACACTTACCTCTGATAGGCATCATACTAACCTACGTGTAGGTCTTCCTACTACACCTAGTGTAAGTATCGACACTACGAGAGGATTTAGCCTCTGGGTACAAGCAAGTACCGTGGTCTCGCGAGTATACTTACGTACTGTACCTCTCCCCCTAGAACCTGGGGTAATGACTTGTTCAAGTACGAAGTTGGAAGTGAGGAGAGACCACCCGAGGTACACTTGGTACGCCAATGTATTGAAATCAGGGAAGTACCTGAAGTACCTACATGAGAAGAGAAGAGATGGCGGAGAAGAGAGGTTGGGGCCGGTTCGTCAAATTTTTTTCATACCATTTGTCACTTTGCCTTTTCAGTAGTGTGTGTACTTCCCGAACTTCCTTGGGGCATTCCAAGTCTATCAACCTTACTATCTACCTACCTATCTATCTACAAGTTTACTACACTAACCTATCTGTTGTTACACACCAACTGTACACCAAGCTGGAATAATTTGTTGCGAATCGTCTTCCTCCGGGCGTCATACTTCGTAACAGAGAAAGACGAGACCAAGAACTACGATTCGTCCTGAATGTCATGCACGTTTTTGCCCATCCGAACTGTGCCAGATAGAGGCATGGCCAGATTCACAATCCGAGTGGTCAAGATGCGTGCGGTCTAGCCATCCACAAACCCGGTGAGCAAATCCTCTTGGTCCTGTCCCTATCTACACTAAGAAGCGTACGCTACCATCCTGGTATCTCATGGTGCTTAGTGGCGTAGAACTTGTGGATCTCTAACCAGGCAGAGTGTCGAGTATATACCATACTACGAAGTACCTACATACAAACTGCGTCGAAATATTTACTTATCTCCTGCTCCCCGCAGCTGAGTGGGTGGTTGGTTGTACTCCATGGACAAGTGGTGTGTACTGGACAGGTGGTAAGTAGGTATTGTAACATGCTCAGACGACATCATCATCATCATCATCCTCATCCTCAGCGGTACGGGCGTCATCATCGTGGCGAAAAACATAAAGCCAAAACGCAAATTAAGGGAAGAGGGCCCTCCCTGAGCTGGTGCTGACAACATGTTGACCTCGGTCTAACCCAGCCAACCATGCCGGCGAACGACCATCTCACATTGAAAGTGAGACGGTACCATTGCCAGAAGCACGGGGCAGGCAAGGATCGTCATGTGTGCCAAGCCGTCGACTCCGGCCTAGTGTGGTGAGAGAGATACCTACGCTGCTAACGTGGGATCGTGTAGTACCGAAAGGCAAATCACTGTGCTGCACTGTGCTTTGCTTCCCTCATTTCCGCTTTGCCATCATTTGGCATCGTCAAAGATAAGGACGGCCAGTCGCAAGGGTCCCGCTCCTGCGGCTCATATCAGGGCCTTATTATCAGCTACTAAACGCCATGTACGCGGTAGATAGACCTACACCACCTATGAAGTGGTGTCAGGAATACCAGCAGAAAAGAAAAGAAAGGCAGCTTGGTAGGAATGCTGAAGTGGGAAATAGGCAGGTAGGTATTTGTTCCCCTCCCCACCGGTATTATCAATTTTTTACGAAAAAGTTGAAGCCGAGTCGAATTTAGGTATCTGCTCGCGTGGTGCGTTCCAATCCCCGCGTCTCCATCCTCAGCTAGCGAGCCTCAACTCTTAAACTCCCTAACATGGTAGGTAGGTAAGTATCGAGGTACTTGGGGACCATGTCCTGCCTGGTTTGTCTTGGTCATTCGTTTTTATTGGTAACATGCTTTCGTCAACATTGTCAATAGCGCTGCTAATAGTGTATAGTATGGACTTTCTGAGCCACTTGGTTTCGGCCTACTTACTTGTTTTACACGGTCATTGTTTAGCCCATTTACCCTTCGCAAAAGAGATGCGATTCTCGTCACTTATCGTCCAAAGGAACTCGAACGGGAAACGTCAGAAACCCAAATAATAATAATAGATACACGTGTGTGAAGATAACCTAGGCGCCGGGACCCTTATCAGCCGAGGCACATATCCTTGTTCGTACACGATCGGCTCCGTGGCTATGATAAAAAAAATGCAAGCCAATAACAGGACTATCGGTGCTTCCTACTCAAAGAGTTAGCCAGCCCTCTCCAGTCTGGCGTCGAGGACGACTAGCCGATGACTAGCTGATCGACGATCAGCTCAGGGCCGTTTTCTTATCGTTTCGGTGGGTTAGCCCCGGCTATCCCCGTATCAGTCTCCGTATGCTAGTCTAGCTCGTGCCCGATGGAACATTTACCTATTCGCGAATGTCACGGGCGGTCGCAAGACCCGACCTGCGCATGAGATGCGGAGCGTGGATGTTGCGAGGAATCGATCTGCCCTCGCCGTGGAGAGCAGAATACAACCAGCTGTGAAATCGTCGCGATGTCGCCAACAACCACCAATACATTGTGTTATTTCGAGGATTGCAGTCATTGACTACTTACTTGGTATAATGTCGGTAGGTGTGCCAAGATGTGCTACCTATGCATGCCTCTCACTTGGTCTCGAATCCGTGAGAAATCCTTGTCGGTCCCGATACACCCAGAAGATACTCTGGGTGGTGGCATTGCATTAGGTATGGTAGCCGTACCGCAGGTAGGCGAGATCCGGATCAACCCCGAGGCGGAACGGCCTGCCTGCCTGCCTCGAGGTGCCAACCCGAGCTGGCTCAATACTACGTGTTGGAGTTGGCATTGCGCTGCTGCTGAGACTCACAAAGTTACAGTTGCCTCAGCGTAAGTAAAAGGAGTGTGTGATCGCAGGAAACATTGGTCTTGGAGAAAATCAACACCGCGAAGGGATTCCCGACGTCCTCACAACTCGACAGTATTCAAACTATTGACCATCTACCCCTATTTTCCTTGCCTGATATGCAGAGAATAAATATGCTGTACTCAACCGCGGGATTACCCCACCTCAGGCGGGCGAAATGAAAGAAAACGAACAAGCCACAATCGGTACAGGAAATTATGGCCATAACCATGGTCGTGTCAATGTCATCTCATGCCAGAGACCGTCTGCGCAACATCGTATCCTGCGGCTATAGTAAATATGTACGAAGCGACCTAACGAGTACACAGTTGAGTTGTCAAGGACACTCAACTCATGATTGACGCTGTAGCTTCAATCGGTATACCACGAGACATCGAACAAAGCACGAGTCCTAGGGATGTAGACGGATAAAATCCCGACCTCACAGTGTAGTGTAGCACCGAGATCCCGACCTAGCATACCAGCCGCTGACACGACCTTCGACGACCCGGATTTAATTCCGCCCCCTAGGCAGCTGGAAACTTGCGTGTGCGTGTGTGTCTCCCAAGACCTGGCGAGTGCTAGCCAAGTCTTGACCATGTATCTCCGAATATCCCCCCGGCTTTCCGCTCTCGGCGTGGAGATACAGCAAAGTCACCACCGCCGCAACGAGGAGCAGCGCCGCACACATGAGAAAGATGGCCTCCCAGCCGGCCGTGGCGTGCGCAGCATCTGCGCCTGGATCATGAATAAGGGCATGCAGTTAGCATCGATTCTCATTTCTTTGGCCTTGAGTAGGTCGAACGGATAGGCGGGTAAGTACTGTAGATAGGTCAGACTCACCATTACCACCACCACCGCCGCCACCGCCAGCCATCCGCAGCGCGATGACCACAAAAACGAATAAGGGGATGTTCACTGTAGCAGCGCAGAACCCGAGTTAGCCATTGCAATTAACCGTTCCGAGCGTTTCAGATGAACATGGGAAGTGGCTTCGTCTTTAACTCCCCTCCTTTTTACCTCCTCATACATGCAAGCAAACGTGAAGGCTTCCGAAGCGAATCTGAATACCCCTGGAATTGTGCACGAGGACTGGGGCTAGAAGAAAATTGAAGAGGGAGAAGATGATGAACGATGAAGATCAAGATCGGGATCAAGATCATGCATGATCAGGATGGAAACGAAGGTGAAGATGAAAATGAAGATTGACAGAAACAGAAATGTGACTCCCCAAGGTTTTTTTACTTACTTAAACTGTATACCCGGGCCCTCGCATCGTCGGTGACGATGGTACCGCGATGATACGCCACGCTGGGCACGTAGATGCCGTTGCAGACCTCGAGCGCCAGGAACGAGACGAACAGGGCTGCCTCCCCCCGGACGAACGCCGCGACCATAAAGCAGACGGCGCTGACGACCAGCGCCCCCTCGAGGAGTCGTGTAGGGCTGAGATTGAGCAGAGTACGACGCCATCTCGTCTCCTCCTCCTCCTCCTCCTCCGCCGCCGCCGCCTTCCGATCGCCGCTTCCCGCCGCCACGAAGTTGAAAAACAGGGCGCCGAGGGCCATGATGGCCATGAACGAGGCGAAGATGACACCATGTGGGATGCCGTCGCCGACGAGCCCCGGGTGCTCTCTGTCGTGGGCATCCTGCAGAGTCTCCGGCCAGAAGAACATGAACAGGAAGATGGTCCCCTCGAAACTGCTCGCCACGAAGCTCATGGCCCACACGCGCGGGTCCCACAGCGATGTCGTCGTGGCCTTTCCCTCCTCCTCGCCGCTCGACGATACATGATCCTGCGCCTCGACCGCCTCGGCCGCCTTGATATCGTTCGCGTCCGCGTTCGCCTTAGCGTCAGTCGCCGTGGCCGTGCGGCGGCTGATCCCCCAGTTCTCGTTCCACGTCCTCATCATGAGGGCTGCGGCAAACACGTCCAAGGCCTAGCCGTGCCGTGACGAAGATTAGCATATTCTCCGCCGCGAGCCAAGCTCATCTTCTCATCGTGCCACAGCGTACTTGGAAAGGGAGGCAAAGTCTGCTGGAGGGAGACCAAGGGAGGGGAGTAAATTCCTTACCACGCTAAGTATGAACGGGTGAATCTTGGACCCCAGAGCCAAGACGACGTAGTGCCCCAGCACGCCGGCCGCGATGGCCGCGACGCACTTGGCCGTGGTCACGCGGGCGAGCATGGCGCCGAGCGAGAGCGAGCTCCGCGCGAGGCCGCGCGCGTTGTACTCGGCGACGGCCCAGCTCTCGAAGGATGTCCACAGCAGCGCGAGGGCGACGCCGCCGAGCACGCGCCCGAGCACGAGCACGGGAAGCCCGTCGAAGCACACGGACGCCGCGGCCAGCGAGTGCGCGCCGCAGAACGCGAGGCACGCCCGTCGCCTGCCCAGCCTGTCCGTCAGGTGGCCGGCTACGAGCGCCGCCGCCGCCGCTGCTACGTACGTGCCGATGTAGAGGTTCGCCACCGTCGCCTCGTCTAGCGTCTTCTCGTTGCGAAATAAGGAGTACGTGAAGGGGTTCTAAGAGGGGGGGACGGACGGGTGAGCGAGACTGGATATTTACTGCACTTCTTCCTTTCTGGCTTCCCTGCCTAATGCTCTCATCCCCCTCTTCCTCGTCCTCCTCCTGGAGCCGGGACATAACATAACATAACGTACCTGGAGCCATTCCGACCCGACGGCCAAGAGGTAAACACTCAGGAAGGTCCGCTGGAACTTGGCGGCCTCGTCCTCGAGGGGATCGACTTCGACTTCGCCCCCCTTCTCTTGTTGCTGCTTCTTCTCGGCGGACATCGTCGCCCGCGCCGCCAACTTCCGGATGGTCTCGTGCCCCGCGACGATGGCGACGAGCGGCGCGAGCACCAGTAGTCCGATCCAGTATATGTCGAGACCCATCTTTCTTTTCCTTCCTTCGTTTATTCGTAGATTCGTCTATTCGTTTACTCGTTCGCGCGACGGGGTCAGATAACTAACCACTCGATTCCGGTCGAGTTCGATCAAATGCAGAAAAGCAAAGCAAAGCAAAGCAGGCCCCCGAGCAAGGCAAGGAAGGCACTGTCGTGTCGAGATCACCGTCGTGTCGAGATCACTGTCGTGCCGAGATCACTGTCGTGTTGTTCATCTTGGCTGTCGCTTCTTCGAGACGACGCGAGCTTTTGCTGGGGGGGGGGGGGGGGGGGGGGGGGGGGGGGGGGGGGGGGGGGGGGGGGGGGGGGGGGGGGGGGGGGGGGGC
>MU392174.1:37262-206636 GCA_022578495.1 Nemania sp. NC0429 | reverse complement strand
TCAAACCCGCTGTGGCGCGATAACTTTTGTGCCCATATAAACGTCGTGTTTTTTAAATTGGGTGTGTCTTTTTTGCTACCCCCCGAGCTTTTGCTCCCCCCCCCCCCCCCCCCCCATCCATTCCAACATGTTGGTGGACCCCCCGGGGTTCAAAGACCGCGGCAATTGCTTCGAACATTCCTATAGATGCGAGATTGTCTCTCGCAGAACCGATGAGTAGGGAGCAATTATAGGTCTATCATTCCTTCTTGGGGCCAGTCTCGTTACTTATAAGCTGTAAGACAAGACACGATGGATAGCGCCTTAGCGCCACATCGAGTTGTTGTGTGATTGAGTCGAGGGATGGCGTAATGTAGTACCTACCTATCAGTAGTGTAGTGCAGTCCGTACTGATGTGAATCATTCCTACCGGAGCGCGAGTTTAATACCGCGACCCTGTTCTCATTACGTGTTTCTATTCCAGGGTATCTTTGTAATTGAGATAGTATTGGGAAGTGAAAGTGAAGGCACGCAGCTTTTGCAATGAATATAATAGAGTTATAAACGCTGATAGACGTGAGGAGTAAATTTGACATGCTCAACATGGGTATATTCTTTTTATGAACCAGCGATCTCCTCCCTCTCATCTTCCCACTCATCCTCATCCATCGCCTCGTTAACGGCTTCTTCGCCGTCGCCGGCCAACCCTTCGCTGTCTATCTCATCTTCTTCCATCATCTCATCAAAAAGGTCACTATTATTACCATTGAACTCGTCGTCATCGTCATCGTCGTCGTCATCCTTTGCGCCACCTTGGGGCTTAGCCCCGTTAGCTGCGCGCTCCGTTTTCTTGCGTTCGACATTAGCCTTTTGCTCCCGTCTCCTGGCTTCCTTCTCCTTGGTTCTGGTCTCCCATCGTTTGTCGAGTTCCTGCACCTCCGCTCTTGATTTGTGGATGCGTTCGTGCCACATGACTTTTCCAGAGCAGAGCCCTTCTTCGACTTTCGTCATGCGTAACTTCATGCGCGGCCCCAGCTCGACTAGTTTAACACGGCGCCGCTCGACCTTTTCGTCGTCTGGCGCGTGATCGTCCGTCATCTCGCGTGCCGCGCGAGCTTTCGTAGAGACCTTCCGAGGGCCGTCTTCCAGCACCTCGACCTCGGCATCTGTGTCCATCTCACTGCCACTGGTGGCATCTGTCATGTAGCCCTCTCCATTCTCCCCGCCGATCATGAAGTCGGCGATATCTTCGAGCTTTCCCAGGTTGGGCACGCCTCCTTTCCGTCCACTTTTCCCATTCAAGATCTTCTCGGCGGCATTGAGCCTCCGAAGTGGCCTGGAGATGCCGGCTGCTTTGGTGGTGATAGCGTAGTGCCGGAAATTCAAGACGAACGAACCGTCCTCCTTATCGGTGGTTGGCTCTCTGTTTATCAAGAGCACGCGCCGTATCGATTTGAGGGGAGTCGTCTGCGGGTTGATACGGGGAAACATGGATTGGAAGATGGTCGTGGTAAGCGACTCGAGATGTTTAGGGACGGCAGAGTGGGCATCAGAGGTAGGCGTAGAAATGTTGTTCATGATCAACTGCCACGGGAAGAATTGAGAGTTAGCGAGCGAGCAGAGCAGGCATTGTAATCATGTCGGCGTACCAATGGAGGCGTGGCGTATTCCTTGCCGCCGCCCCGGGGATGTCTCTGGGCGCGGCGCACGTCCTTGCACAGCGAGTACTTCTCGACCCGGAAGTGCAGAGTCGGGCCTCTCGGGGTGGTGGCGACTCGGAGGTTCGTGTTGCCCGACTCGGATCGCGAGAAGAGCAGGAGGTGAGTGACGCCGAGGGGGCCGGTCATGGTGACATAGTCCCTCAGGCGGTTTGCGCGACGCTCCTGGAGGCGGCTTGCGGTGCCCGGCTCCATGACCTGGCGGACGTCTTTGGCAAGCTGGCTGACGCTCGACCCGACCTCGCCGGCGCCGATGCGGATGACCATGCTCTTGGGATCCAGCGCCGCCGAACGGCTCTTCGGGGCCTGGTGCTTGGGATTGGTGGCGCCCACATGGGTGCGCTTCTTGGTGCGTGGTTTCGCCATTGTCGGGACGGCGGGCCTTCTCCAAATCAACGGATATCCAAATAAACTGGTCGCTTCAAGCCCGTACGAAAATGTGCCTGTTGCAGGCTGTTTTTCTGGCGATCTCAACGGAGGGACGATGTACTGAGGAAAAAACCGAGATCAGACAGAGAGCCAAGAGGTTACTGCACTTTTTAGCGGGTACCTATTTGTAGCTTATCTTATCGAATAGAAGCTCCGCAGTAGTACTAAGTGACCGAAGTTAGGTACTAGGTACGAAGAGCAACAGATATCTGCAACTGCCTGCACTTCCTCTGTGACCTTTGGTACTTCAAGATTATGCTAAGGCTATATGAAAATGATGAAAAAGATTATACTCCTAAGCAACTTCACTTGCAAGTAGAGTAGTGGTAGTGGCTTAGCGGCCTTGTTCTGTGGAAAGATATATAGATTCGGATGAAATTAAACACTATTGCTTCCAAAAGAGTAAGTCGTCAACTACAGCATACAACATACAATCATGCCGGTCTTCATCGTGTCCAAAATCATTGAACAATGTATATCTCGAATCTGATATCCTTGCGAGAAATGATTACCTATCTTACTTGCTACTCACTCCAGTTGTTGAGGAGGGAGTGATAGCCGGGGCACATAATGAATGCACAACACAGCCAAAGCCAAATCCACCAATCCGAGACAACCCAGTTTCCTATCTGGGCATGAGATAGATAAGTGATCCGTTGGTCTCTTTGTAAGTTTCGTCATGAGAATTCACCAATATGGCCGAGTCGGTAAGCTGCTCGTCTAAATATTTCGTCACGCGCGTGGTATACTACATTAGCAGTGGACTTGGGCATCTTATTTATGTCCATGGAAATACCTGGTGCGGAAAGGGGCGGGCCCTTTGAATCGCTTCTTTCTGTCAATCCCGAGAATACCAACATACTTATATGTATGTAGTTAAACGTCTAATCCGACTCATGTACGTAACAACAACCATCAATTAGATGGGGAAACCCCTACGGAGCCCATAGCCCGCAAGGGCAACCCGGGGAATGTCGAACCCAGACGTGCTCGGGACTGTATTGCCCTCTACGGAATAATAGACTCCATCCGCCCCAGAAGATTCTTGGCGCCCCGGCGGTGTCTGGTCGCGGTTTTTCCATCAAACAGCGTCTGGCTAGCATCAACATCATAAGCTAGGATCGCAGAAGGCTTCAGTGTACTTACCATTCTGGACAAGATCTACGCCGTATCCTGCCATATACATAGAAGCGGCCTCATGATGGCGTCCGATATTCTCTCTTACATAGGACTCTGCTGCCTGTCACTCTCGCTGTCTCTGTCCCACCCCCTAGTCGTCCTCCGTTTCCTCGGCAAGTCCTCTGTGAAATCGACACAATGGGCTGGCTACAATTTCTCAGCACGGCTACGGTGGTCGCTCTCGCCCCTTGTGTTTCCGGCCTTCTCGCGTTCCCAGGGGCCGAGGGCTTCGGACGCAATGCCATCGGCGGCCGAACCGGCAGTGTCTACCACGTAACTAATCTAGCGTAGGTTAAAAAAGAAAGAAAGAAAAAAACTTGATCTCGGGGAGAAGCGAATGTAGAATAAAGCTGACGGAGGCTCTGAGGTGAAGCGACTCGGGCGCGGGTTCGTTCCGAGATGCTGTGGCTAAAGCTAATCGCATCGTGGTCTTCGATGTGGGCGGAACCATCAATATTACCGACCGCGTAGTCGTGTCCAGTATGTAATATCAATATCAAGTTCTCCCCCCCCCCCCCCCCCTTTTTCCTTCAGCGAAGGTTGTCGTATCATATTCTCTGAAATGCGCCTCAGAAGGTCTAGGGAAGAAAGGGCCCGGCCCCGATCACAGACCGTAATCCTTAGCTGCTGACTTCTTGCATATAGAGAATATATACATCGCCGGACAGACGGCGCCGGGGGGCGGCATCACGGTCTACGGCAACGGGCTGTCGTGGTCGAACGCCAACGACGCCATCGTCCGCTATGTGCGCCTGCGCATGGGGAAGTCAGGCGACTCGGGCAAGGACGGCATCACCATCGCCGACGGCCAGAACATGATCTTCGACCACGTCTCCGCCACCTGGGGCCGCGACGAGACCTTCTCCATCAACGGCGACGTCACGAACGTGACCATCCAGGACACCATCATTGGCCAGGGGCTGGACACGCATTCCTGCGGCGGCTTGATGCAGACAGACGGGGGAATCAGTCGTGAGTAGAGAAAAAAGAAAATTAGGGTTTCCCCTTTTCTTAGGGCCGAGGTCTCCTTGATTCGATCGCTTCAGCCGAGAATACCAGCCCCCTTTTCCAGCTGAGATTCGATGTGCACTCCCCCCCACAGCCTGGAAGCATCCGCACACGGATGGCCTTTGGAATGACGATGATGACGGTAGTCTAACTTCCAGTCATGCAGTTTTCCGAAACCTGTATATCGACAACAAGACGCGCAACCCCAAGGTCAAGGGCGTAAACGATTTCCAGAATAATGTAAGGTCGACCCCTGAGCAAAAACCTTCGAGCAAGGGAGATCAAAACTCTTCCCTCTGACTGACTGACTGACCGACCGTCCGCCATCAGGTCGTTTACAACTGGGGTGACGGCGGCGGCTACATCGCCGGCGACAGCGACGGGCAGAGCTACGCGAACATCATCAACAACTACTTCATCTCGGGCCCCTCGACGGGAGTCACGGCCTTTACACGAGGCAATGCCAACTTTCACGGATGTCAGTTTAGTCCCTTTTCCCTCCCTTTGGACGCGCGAACTCCAATCCCAGTCCAGTCCACTCAGTCCAGCAGACGATAACACGGCCTACACCCCTCTTCCCCCTTCCCCCCTTTCCAAAACAACACGACCGCTCTCACTACTCAAACTACCACGTAACAAACAAGTCCACTAACCCGCCCTACTTCTACATCCGCCAGACGTATCTAACAACTTCTACGACTCGAACAAGAACGGCGTCCTCGACGGCACGGCGCTGTGCGCGAAGACGTCGTGCTACAGCGACATGGACATAGTACCCACCAAATTCGCCTACCCGGGCCCGGGGACGCCGCGCAGCCCGCAGGACGCCGTCCCCTACGTGCTCGCGCACGTGGGCGCGACGTACCCGTCGCGAGACGGCGTCGACCGGCGCCTCGTGGCCGAGGTGCAGAGCTGGGGCACGGCGGGCCAGCTGATCAGCGACGAGAGGGCGGGCCCCATGTTCGGCCCCGGCTACGTCGCCGGCGGCGCGCGGCCCGCCGACAGCGACGACGACGGCATCCCCGACGCCTGGGAGCTGGCGCACGGCCTCGACCCCAGGGACCCCGGCGACGCCATGAGGATCGGCGCTTCTGGGTACGCTAATATCGAGGTGTACGTGAACTCGCTGGTGCCGACTTCGTAGTTGAAGGAGATATATTTTTAAGTACCTAAGCCTTTGTCCGCGGAGATGGTGACCCCGGCCAAGAAGCTCTCGTACGCGAGCGGAACAAGTTAGGGGCCTCACTCAGACAGAGGATACTAGATAGACGGACGGACGAAATTCACGGTAGTCGACCCTCAAGCTCGACCGCTTCCGTGGCGTAGAAACGTGCACGAAACTCTACGATACCGCGAGACAGGTATGATTTTGTCTTTGTTCGTTGTGAATTTTCGGTAGAAACAATTTCATGGATACGGGTTTAAACGATCCCGTTCCTCTTCCTTCTTCTTCGCACTCCCTCTCAGCGTGCATCACCCTGCGATTTAAAAGTGCATGTGCATGAAATCTCTTGAATAATCCAAAGTGTTAGTTCGTCCGGCTAAATACTCTGAAAAAGAGAAAAAAAGGAAAAGAGCAGAAAAGGGACGGATTATTCACAATATGCGACGTGGGTAGATTAAGTAAAGTAAGTAGATCAAGTAGATAGATATTCCTCAAATTACCTAATACTGTAGTTGATTCGTCTATTTTTTTTATTTTTTATTTTTAAAAAAGGAGCTCAAAACATCTTCTTATTCAGATTATATAATTAACCACCGGTACTTCTTACCTTAAGTAAGTACTCGCTCGCTTCGCTCAATCCGCGCATCCACGTCCAAGAAGCCCGATCCACAGATCCACGATGATTCGGCCTCGAAAGCCCGAATAGCGTGTTCAAAAAACCCAATGCAGACAAGTTGGGCCGCAACCCATGGAAAGGGAGAGGAAGAAGAAGAAAAAAACGCGACCACTGCCAGCGGACAGCCAACCAAAAGCGCTCTGGCGTTTGTTGAGGAGAGGAGATGGTCGTAAGGAAGCGTGGGGTTGTGCAGTGGGGTTATCTAGTCGGTGGTAGGTTAAGTAGGTAGTGATGCTCCCATCTCTCCTCACCAAATCAACGAACATGAGCGGTCACGAGAGCCTTTTCTCTCTCCTCGTTTTACCTTTTTTTCGAAGCCCTCTTGGGACTGCTGTTCGCTACGCCTGAAAAATCATCGTCGCACAACCAAGTCTCTCGCGTTACTATTTCACTGGTTACGAGTCACTTGGGGGTGGAACGTCTGCAATCTACAATGATTCAACAAGATTTCTAGAATCAACCGACTCTTTGCACATACCGAAGATCCAGTCATGCCCCCGCTTACAACAGACCAACATCTTTTACAGGTTTTTTGGCCTTGGCCTCCCGCAATTATTAAAAGGAAAGCCATCCATCTCCTTGGCCTCAAGGAGACGTGGAGGAAGGACAGGTGAACCGGGAACCCGCAGACTAAATGGCAATGAGATCCAACGGGGCATAGGACGCAAATGGAGGGGAAGATGGGAACAAGAGCAGTACAAGTGCAACTTCCTAGAGCATGGGGAGAGATTGACAGAGCTGAAAGTCGCATCAGTCTTCCTCATCATCACCACCAGCGGCAGCCGTCACAGAACCGTTGTGATTGCTGGTGGGGACGTCGACACCAAACCCGGCTTTGGAGCTTGGCTCATCCAGATCGTCGTCCCATTCCTCTTCCTCGACGCCGTCTTCGTCATCGTCTTCTTCGCCGAGTGCTGCCTCGGCGTCTTCATCGTCAAAGTCCTCTTCATACTCTTCGCCCTCATCGACGACGGGAATGGGGTCGTTTGACGCGAGTGTCGTCTTCTGCTTCTTCTTGGGGGGAGCATCGGCTAGAACGAGGCAGCGTGTCAGCGAAATACGATTAGTGTCGAGAGCGAGACTGTGCGTGTGGAAGTGCATCACTTGGAAGGGCGAGAAGGATCGGTCAAGCTTACGCTCCACATGCTGCACGCCATTCTTCACGCCATTCTTCACGCCATTCTTCACACCATTCTTCACCTCTGGCTCGACTTCATCGTAATACTCCTCCTCATCGTCATCATCATCCGCATCATCGTCGTCATCTTCTTCATCGGATATGCTAGAGAGCAACCTGTTAGCCGATATCTCTAGGTTGTCCCTACGACGGCGACTGAGGAGCCCGCCAGCACATGTTTACAACGCGTCAAGAATCACTTGACCAAGCAACACTGGTCCATCAGGAGGCAATACGGCTGACCGATTTCACACGAATCAAGGACGGTTTTGACAATTGGACCAGATACGGCGGGAGCTGGGAACTTACTACTCCTCTTCTTCGTCACTTTCATCACTTGGGAGCGCAACAAGCTCTTCTTCCTCTATCTCTTCCTCCGACTTTCTCTTACGGGAGCTCATCTTTGCGGCTTTCGAAACCAACAAGCTTGGGTGGACGGAAACGATTTGATCGGATGGGGTTGAGGATGGATGGCAGGAATTGGAACCTGAGGATAGTAGGAAAGGGGGTAGAGAGGAAGGTTAATGAGAGGAGTGGTGGGTGAGAGCTGGGGAAGTAGGGTGTGTTATAGCTGTCGCGTCGGGGGAAGAGGCTGCTGGGTGGGAGGAAGAGAAAGCAGGGGGGACGAGGGGGGCTTGGTAGGTAGGTAAGCTGGGTAGGTCAAGCTGCGCTGGGGGGAGAGCCCAGGCGCATTGAGAGCGAGGAGAGAGGGAGAGAGAGAGAGAGAGAGAGAAAGGAGAAGGGGGCGGGGGGAACGGACATGCACAAAGGCGAGCGGGTGGGCGAGGGACAGGAGCTTGGGAGAGAGGTCTACAGCTTGCTTTTCAAGGTTGGCTTTGGCTTTGGGCTTGTCTGGTTGCTTATTAGACTAAGCTACCTAAGACTGACCTTGCGAACCTATACTACCCGCCCAGTCACGTCCGCCCGAGTCCCTCGTGGGCTAGAGGGAGAAGGCTGGAGCAGCCCCGGGGTGGACGGCGTAGAGGCATGGATGGAGGTGGAGGTGGATGAGGAGAAGCAGGAGAAGGGGAGTGTGCGGGTGGGAGTGTGAGATCCGTTGTAAGTGAGAGAGAGCCACAAGTAGGCGTCATTCTGACCCGCAAATTGGTCGGTAAGTTCGTTCGACCTTGTTGCAGTTGCAGTGGGAAAGCCGGAGACACCAAGGAATGCCTAAAGCCAAGTTGTACTCGATGTCACTCCGAGAACTGCAAGGAATGGGGTGGTACCTCGCATTGCATGCCATTCTGGCCTTCTAACCAAGGTACCAGGGAGGCAGAGTGCCAGGCCATCGCCGAGTACTTTGGAATAGAGAGGAGGGAGAGCTGCGGCCGGCGTCCACTGGTCTTAGTCTGGAGGGGAGCAGCTCCAACAGGCCCCAATCTAAAAGCGCGGACGATGCAGAAGAGCAGGCCGGTGGTTGGCTGGCCGCTCTGTTCCTTTGTACAGTTCGCATACTGTCACATCACAGTGTACTTCAGTACCTCCATCAGCGGCGCAACCCCTGTCTGGACTCTGTGGTGTGTCTTGACTCTTGACAAGGAGAGCTCGGGCCCCCCTCTTGGGTTGTCTGACATGTACGAAGTACAGCACCAGATGTAGGTTTGGAGGGACGTCGGAGTTGGGACTTCCAAGCTTTGCCCCTGTCAGACCAGGACCAGGCGGCACTAGCACATTCAAGTAAGCAGACTGTGGCAGGTACGATGGACAGTGTATAAGGGCTACCCCTCACGGTGGATGCCTGGTACTAGACTTCTTCCCACAACAACATCAATATCCCAATAAAGCTGCAACAATTGGTGAGAGCTGCGCGATTTGCTATCCTTGCTTTGGTTTGCCCATCGCGGCACAGACACATACAATGCATCAATACTCCCGATAATTCGGTCTAGTCACGGATCTCTCTGCCGTCAAAAGCATACACTCTCGGTTCGTCTGTACGGCTAGAGCATCGGCTCGCCCACCTACTCTGTACCCGGAGAAAACTACACATACTACTCCTTTTGTCCCTACAATTCATCATATTGACCACGGTCCTCGGAGAACAAGATGTCGGATTGAAGCCACGGTTTAACGACGTTCGCGCCAATAATTCTACGTACACCTTGCCGGTTATTACCCATATTTCGGGGCCGGAAGGTAATATAAGAGGTTCGGGTGAGGGCACGTCGGCCGTCTGGTATATTGAAGGTTGAACGGTTACTTCGTACGAATGGTCTATGGAGGGTTGTCGTGATATTCGGTTGGTCTGAGAGGTTGCCCTCGCGGGTGCTCGTGGTAGGGAGGTTTGGCCGAGTGTGGCAGGTACGATGGACAGTGTATAAGGGCTACCCCTCACGGTGGATGCCTGGTACTAGACTTCTTCCCACAACAACATCAATATCCCAATAAAGCTGCAACAAGACAAGACAGAGACGGTCCAGTCCTGGCCCCCATTTCCGTCAGAGCGAGCCGGACGTTGGCAGCATACCTCCCCGAGGTCGCACACTTCAATGGTGAGAGATGGTGTCCGCCTTGGAGTATTCCAGAAGAGGCCTCTCGGGAAAAGAAAATCGGCCGTATAAAGATCAAGCAGAGATGTGCATGACGCTTATGGCCTTGATACGAAGTGCTGTTAAGATAGTGGTTGGGTATCTTGAGCTACCTATTCAACACCCAGCCAGAGCTGGTGCTTGCGAGGAGTTCACGGCCACCCACGTGAAATTCTGCCCAAGTCAATATGGGGTGTAGCAGCGAGAAAAAAATGGAAGTGGCCCTTGATAATGTGCGAGGTATATGGCTATCTGATACCAAATCTCGGGGGAATTGCTCTGTCTCTTGCATACCTACCTGGGTTTGTCGATACGAACCTCTGGAAACGAGTAGACGGGGAAAGGGACTTTGTGTGCATATCATAGCAACTCGGCAGCATGCATAGTACGGTAGCAGATCGCGCACCTGAATCGCATCTATCCCTCGCACGAGACGCCTACAAACCGATTTGAAATTGCGATTGCTTTCAAACGCACATTTTGTCTGCTGGGGCGGGAATGCAAAAAGACGTTGTGGTCGACATCAGAGCTGAGTCGACTCAGCAGTCTACCTTCATTGAGAGATGTAGTAGAGCTGTAGGTGCGGCTTCAGCAACCTTCTCCAAGTCGGCAATACATGCCATGATGCGGGGAACAGAGAAGGAGTCTATCACCTACGTTATCTTTTGATCCATCGAGCTATTATTATCAACTCACCGACCTGTTCACTGTTGCGGATATTGCAGCCTACCTTGTTGTCTGATGCTTATGAACACCGACAACCTACCTTACCGGCTGCGGCGGCTTGTATTGTATCGCCAAGACCAGCGTGCGAGAACCAACATGTTTCCTGACTGGGTTGAACTGTATGAGCCTCTGACCTGGTGGTAAGCACACATGGACAACAGACAAGGAGTACAAGTATGGAAGTCAAAAGCATCTAGGCGCTATGAGTTGTCCAGCTGGACGACGAAGTACGGTGGAGGAGCTTTGCACCAGAGGAGGCATCACTGGAACACTACTCTCGGGATGCTGAGGAGTTACGATTGAAGGCGTGGGAAAAGAGTTGGAAGGATGAGATTCCACCGGGCGGATTTGGAATGGAGATATGTTGCCGATACTCCGGAACTGCTGATGCCATCTTCATTTCGCCTGGGTGTAGATAATGTCCACAGCTGTATGACGTCGGGCGGTGGCTGGCATGCATTGTTAACGGGTAGATCATATGTGATATAGTGTAGGGAGGTGAATTCAACAGACGTGCGCGTATGTGTAAGGTGTAGGTAGTAATTAAGTAGGTAGGCTCCGAAGAACCACTCGCTGTGGTGGTGTTGGTCCAAACATCTACACTTCCCTGTATCGCGAGAATTCAGGTTTCAGGGTGTACCTGGGTAACTCGGAAGAAATGAAATGTTCCAGGATGCCGCTGCCCACTAGGTACACTAGCTCGAGCAACCCATACACGTGCATGGTACCTAGGTAGGTACCTAATCTTGGGGAGGTGGCATCGATACTTTAAGTACTTAAGTAGAGGTAGTGTATACCATATACATGCCTGTCGATTCTAAAGGCTTGTTTCAAGCGGGCTATTGGACTAAGTGTCGAGGCTGCTGCAACGCGGAGATATTGCTATAAATTAGGTACTGTTCCAGGTAAGTAGAGGTGCAACCTCTCACAGAGATCCTCAAGGTTGTTCTTGATGGTAAGAGGTTGTAAATATGAAGTACACTACACCTACCTACAGGCTCCAGGTACCTCTATGACATGAATCTTGGTGGGCCCCAGACAGGCTTCTAAGCCGGAGCTTGTCTGGAGCTCTCTACCTGACGATGGATCTACATACCCTAATCTTAAGCTAGATAGCTGAACGCATGTGCCGCCTTTTCAGCTGATAGGTAGCTTCTACCTTACGTAGGCAGTCCGATGGCGGTTTTCTCTATGTGCTGCTGGTCTCAATATTTTACTAAATAGTAGTGAGTTATGGATGCTGTGCCTTGCATTCTACCGATATGCCTAGTGTGTGTCCTTGTGTTAGTATCCTAGCTTCCTAGGTATGTTGCCAGGTATGTTGCGCTCCGTTTGTTACCTATCTTGCCCAACACTACCTTCTTACATCCGGTCTTCATGTGTCTAGGGACACTCTACAGAATAGGAGTCTCAAGAAGTATCACCCCTGTAGCGTAGGTATTTTTATATGAATAGGTGTAATGTGCAAAGATCGCCTTCGCAGGCTGCAGCCGTCAATACTGCCTGCAGGTACTTTACACTAGGTACACACAACAGGTTAGGCCACAGATTTTGACTTAAGGTACCCCTAAACCGACCAAAATTTTCGGAGCACACGTTTCAATACTCGGAGCACAACCTAAGCCTAGTTTGGAAGTCCCCCCACTTTTCCCAAAGATTTTTAAATCTTAACTAAATTTATATAAAAAAGTGGAACACTTACTAGGTTTACTTTAAAACTTTTAAATATACAGTTTAAAAAAACGGTTTTATATATAAAAAGCTAAGCGGATTATAAAAATCGCATTTATAAAAGTGCTAAAGCAGTAATTATTATTAAATTTATTATTTTAAATTAACTTTTAGCTAAATTTACGGTTAAATAAACTTTATAAATAATTAATTAGCTAAAAAACGCGTTAATAATAATAAATTATTATAATATTTAAGTATAAATTAATAATTAAATATTAAATTTAGCGCTAAAATTTTTTTTAATTAATTAAATTATTAAAATCGGTTTTATAGCCTCGTTATAACGCATAACTACTTACTTTCTTACTTTAAAACTTTTAAAACAAATTATTAAATATTATTATTTAATTTAATTACTTATTTTATTAATAGCTTTATTATTACCACTTTTAACTATTAATAATAATATCGCGCTATATACTTTATATTAATATTTTATTATTTTTAAATTTTTTTTATTATAAGCTTTCGATTAATATATTTTTTATTTTAAAAACTTTATATTTATACTTATAATGCTATTCGCATTTTTATTTAACGCGTTTTTTTTTATTTTTAATAAAAGCTTTATAGCTTAACAATTCCATGCTTTTTTTAAAAGCTACGCTATTAAAAAAGCCAGCTAAAACAAAAATAAAAATAATAAAATCACTTGCTATACTATTAATTATATCGCTAGCAGCATTATAAAGCTTTTAATTATAACTTAAAAAAAAACTTTTATAGCTAACTAAAGCTATAAATTTATAGCTTTTATAAAATAATATAAACATAATAAAAACTAAACTTTTAAAATTATATTTTTTAATTATTATTATTTTAAATTTTTTTTTATAATTTTTTATTACTAATAACAAATCGCTTAAACTAAAAAAACTATTATCGCTAGCATATAAAGCTTTATTTTTTATTATAAGATTTATAAAATAATTAAAGCTTTTAATTTTATAGCAACTTTTATTAAAATAAACTTTAATAATTTTATAAACTATTATAAAGCCGCTAAATAAAGCTTTTATTTTAATTATAGCTAAATTATTAAATAATTATAAAATCAAAGCATTTAGCACCGGGTTTAATATTAAAACAACTATATATATTAGCTTTTTTAATCACCTAATACATGCTATATTTTTTAAAAAACATTACCTGATATTATTATAATAAATAATATATATAAGGTTCGCTTTTTTAGCTATTTTTAGCTTTTACTGCCGTTAGATTATATTTATTAATAATTTATTATAAATTAATACTTTCGATAAACTATTTTTTAAAGTTATTAAAACTATTAACTTTAATATTACTTTTAATATTATTTTTATAATATTATCTAATAAATTAAAAAGCTTATATACTTAGGTTTTTTATCACTTTAATAACCTTTATTAATTTTTATTTATATTTTTACTTTTTATTATTATTATAAATAAAGCGGAAGCTATAAAAAACGCTATTATAACGATTTAGCTAAACATTTAATTATAACTTTATATATAGCATATTTTAAACAATATACGCGCTAGTATTTAAAAAAAATAGTCCGGTATTATTTTAAAAAAATATATGCTTTTAAATATTAATATATGCTTTAAAAAGCGCTAGCAAAAGCTAAAACATATAAGCAATAAAAAGTTTAAAACTATAAAGCAATTATTATTATTTATAATTTAAAAAGCCGCTTTTAAATAATAACGCTGTTTTTACCGCTAAAACCTCGGTCTGCTTATAATTAACTATAATATTAACAGCTTATTAACCTTTTAGTGCTATTTATTTTATTATAAAATAAAAAACAAAGTTTTATATTATTAAAATAACTTTTATAGCGAGTTTTTTAATTAGCTAAACATATTAGCATATTTAGATAATATATACTAGCAATATTAAAAACAGTAAGCTTTTTATTATATATGCAAATATTATAACTTTAGCATTTATAGCACTTTTAAAATTAAAAGCTTATATAAAAAGCTAAAAAACTATTTTTAAAACATATATAGCAGCAGGCTATAATTATTTAAAGCTATATTAATTATAATCGATTTAAAAAAAGTTCGATATAAAAATTAACAGCAATATTAAAGCATATAAATTCTTATTTACTGCAAAGCTTTTATATTTAATAATAAAGCCGTTAAGCTAAAAATAGCATAATACGCTTTAAAAATTGTTTATAAGCAGTTCTAAGCTGCTAAAACGGCTTACCTTAACAAAACACTGTTATTTTACTATACTAGCAGTTTTACTTATTAAATAGGCATTTTTTACTATTACGCTTTTTATTACCAATTAAAAGCTGTTGCTAAAGCTAATAGCACTTATATAGTTTATTTATAAAAAAGTTAAGCCTTTAAATTAAAAAATTTTAATCGTCGCTAATAGCTTAATATTAATTTAATATAAATAAACCTTTTATTACTAGTTAGCGACTTTATAAAAAAGCTAAAAAAGCTTTATAATTCGAAAGCTTTAATTATATTACATTAAATATAAACTTAAAACATGCTATTAATTTATCGCTAGGTTTTTAATAGTAGCTAAAAGCTTTTATAATATAAAATAGCCTTTTAAAAAAAAGCCGCTAATTTAAAAAAGCAACGACGATTAATGGCACCACCTCCACTGCCTATATTGTAAAACCCGACCGACGAGGCTTGGTATTAAAAACTTTAATCAGTTTAACAGCCAATTTAACAGCCAAATCAACAGCCAAATTAACAGCCAGAGCAACAGCCAAATTAATAGCCAGAGCAACAGCCAAAGCGACGGCAAAAAGGACGGCAAAGGCAACAGCCAAGGCGACGGCGAGAGCAACAGCCAATCCAACAGCCGATTCAACAGCCAATCCAACAGCCGATTTAACAGCCAATCCAACAGCCGATTCTACAGCCAATACAGCGACCGATTCAACAGTCAATCCAACAGCCAATCCAACAGCCAATACAGCGACCAATACAGCCACCAATACAGCGACTAATACAGCCACCGATACAGCCACCGATACAGCCACCGATACAGCCTATACTACAAAATGCCACCGACATAGCTTGGTATTAAAAATTTCGGTTAATTTAACAGCCGATCCGATGGCTAAATCTACAGCCAAGTTAACAGCTAATACAGCGACCGATAAAGCGACCGATCTAATAACTAAAACACAGGCAATATATAAAATTAATAATAGCGTTACTAAAGCAATAAAATCTACAGCTAAGTGGCTAATACTTTAAACCTTAGTATATAATAAAAAAAAATTCGGGGTTGTTTTTTTAACTAAATGATACGGTCCCGTAGGGGGTACGTACCGTGGATGAGGTACGTACATGGTGGAGGCCCTATGGGCCTTGTACCAACGTATCTATGGAGCCCCTGGCAGGTGTTATCACCTGGCACACCAACTAGCTAGATTATCATACTTAGGTAGAATTCTCTGCATTGTATAGAGAGAGATCCTTCTGATCTCCATCATCGTAATACTATAGAATTCTACCCCAAGGCGCACTTATCACTAAATAAACCGGCAAGTTATTTTTTTATATTAAAATAACGAGCTTTTTAATTAAGCTTTTTTAATTATAACATTTTTACTATATGTTTTAATAATAATTTTATCGTTTATAAAACTTTTAAACTTTTTAATTTAGCTAACTTAGCGATTTTTTAAAAGTAGTATAAAGTTTATTATTTTATTAAAAAATTATTTAAACTGTTATTTTTAAAAGTCTTAAAATATACTTAGTAAATGTTTTACTTCTTTATATAAATTTAGTTAAAATTTAGAAAATCGTTGGAAAAAGTGGGGGGGTTACTAAAATAGGCTTAGGCTGTGCTCCAAGTATCAAAACGTGTGCTCCGAAAATTTTGGTCGCTTTTAAACTGCTGTTCGAATTAGTAGGTACTGCAAATAAAGCCAGAGTAAGGTATAGTGGGGAAAACACCAAGTCGTTTAATAACGTGCTTCCATACAGAGTTTGGCAAGATCTTGGCGAAGACAAGGCACTCCCGATAATCGCCCAATATTACATGTTGGTACATCTCCTTATGTAACTCGTAGATACCTCCTGCGAAAATCTTTGGCTGCAACCCATGTACTTGCCAAATACATGATTGGCTGGTATACATACCGACGTATGGATGTGTCTGACCCAGGTCCTTGCCCATTGAGTAGATCGGAAATATTGGAAAGTACGTGTGTGTGTGTGTGTGTGTGTGTGTGTGTGTGTGTATATAAAGTATATATATACACGCTATGTAGGTACTTAGTTGTTTGGGCTAAACACGGCTTGGGCGGGAAGCAAAGAGAAGAAGAAAAAAAAATAGGTACTTCATTGCGCTTGAAGGTTTTATTTTGTTTAGACTGCCTTCATCATATTGGCCAATCTGGGGCGGTTAATAAGCCTGTATCTTGGCAACCGACTATCTTTAGGAGATACCTAAAGTACTAATACCTCCTACCTGCCTGGTTCTTGCCTTATTAACTCAGCTACGTAAGTAGCATTATCTAATACCTACCTAGGTAGTGTACCTAAGCTTCATCTGTGGCCTTGTTTTCTTTCTTACTTTTCTCTCACCTTTTTTTTCCTTCTCTTATTTTTCTTCCCACTGATGACGCTCTTTTGGTCCAGGTTAGCTTAGTCTAGCTACAAATATTATTGTTGTGTGTTTGGTATTTTTTGCAACCAACGGCGGCTCAACCGTTTCTCCCTTCTTGTTCGGTTGTACCTGCATTGGCACCCCGGGTCATGGTACCATATGCTGTGTGCGCGTGCATGTACTACAGGTATACCTGAGGTGCTACTTGAAACCTACATGCATTGTCTAATGCCCATTGCCTGCCAATCCGTCCATTCATTCGTTCATTCTACATCGTACCTCTTCGAGTTCGCCTATTCAGCTACTAATTCGTTCAGCTACCTATTCGTTCATTTGTTTGTCTCCCTCGCAGCAGCACGTACACAACTTCAATGTACCTACCCTATGTACTTCTAAGTAGCTTGCAGGATCTCAAAGAAGTCGGGTTACCAGCAACTTAATTCGATCACGGCTGGATGCCTCTCCTACCTCTCCCTCGCCCTCGACCTCACCTCTGCACCCCGTGATCCTCGGCCACCCCCGTTCTTGTTCGTTCCGTGGGCCACGACTAGGACCATTCCTGGCACCATTCCTTATCTCAGGCCTGTTGCCGTAAGACCAACTCCCAGGTGTGCTGGACTGAGACACGCATTGACCTGGCGCACCTCTGTCACCTCCCGTTCCAGTCTCTCGTGTGCCCTCTTGTGCGCCCTCCTGTGTGCCATCTCCTGTGGCCCCTCTCGTCCCCATCTGGATACATCTACCAACCTCGTTGACCTGCCTACCTTCTAAGCAAGACTACCCAGCTCCACCAGACCCAGGAGTATGGATGGTCCCTGACCTCGGCCAACAACACCTACCCGCCTATATTATTCGCCTGCCAACCTCTCCTCTCCTCTCCTCTCGATCCGCCCCCCTCACACGCCACATTCCTATCCAACTCGATTCAGTAGGCATCTGGGACCCCTACGCCCACTACCACCCAGTCCCAGGCCCCGGGCTTCGGGTCGAGAAGTCAAACAGTCAGATAGTCGACCGCTTTCCGAGAAGAGGGGTATCTTCTCACGCACCATCAACTCGAGATCTGTTTAATAATACCAACTCGCTTTCGATTGGACATCAACTTCACTTTGCTCTCGAGTGGCATTGTGGGGACCAGGGAGCTGTATCAGGGACGGATTGGCTGAGATACGGATACAAGAGAAGGAGAAGAGCGGCTTGAACGCATGTCTAAGGGGACAATGACCGTTGTGCGGCCCTTCAACGATGACGTGCCTTCGAGTCCCTCTGAACAGCAACCTCTCAACGGACGCGTTGATGACCGCGCTGCATACCCTGGTCCAGGCATGGTGTCAAATCCAGGCAGCAGGCCCGTTCAATTCCCTCAGCGAGAGCATAGTCTGAACTTCAGAGGACCCGGTCATCCTGCCACCCGGGACTGGAATCCGCAACACATCCAGGACAGGAGTCCTACGCTACCTCCCACCTCGCCCTCTTATTCCCTCGCCGCACACCCCGCCCACAAACTGAACGGTGAAGGAAAGCTCTATGGCCAACGTCACTATCACCAGTCTCCCAACTCCACGGCAACAGCGCCAGCATACACTGCCAAAGGTTCGAGCTATGACCCACGTTCGCGTACGGGGTACCTCAGAGATGGCTCAGCCTCCTCTCAACGAATACCCTCGCCCCCAACCCCACGATGGGATTCCCTTCCTCAGACTCATGGCCCCGTCTATAGCCAACCAGATCCGTCGGCCCCCAACTCGCCGTTAGCCCCCAGCTTCGCCAACGACTCGTTTGATTCGGCAGACGAGTCACATCGAAGCATCGACTCAGTAGCCTCCGAGACACGAGACCAGTTTCCTGCCTTGCCCTCAGTCAGATCGAACACGGTTGATAACTCCATGCTTGTCGAGAACTTCTCTCGGCCGCGTGTCGTGAGCATCAAGCAACCCAGCCATGATAGCTCCCAATTACGATCTCCGACGCAAGCTCACTTCGAGTCTAACCAGCACGAATCTCACAACACCCAACCTGGGCCATGGCCTCGGTCTAGAGGCCCGTCCATCTCTTCCAACCAATCCGCTCCCACATCCGCTCCCTTGACTGGCAGGCCGTCTTATGATTCTTACAACCGCGACAGCCCGCGCGGCAGAGCTCGACAGCCTCATCCCCCGCCTATGCGCCCACCCTTCTCCTACATTCGAGCCGAGAGCAGCGGACCTACTTTTGCTCGCGATCCTCTGCCTCGTATGGGCTCGCTGCCAAATGACGAGCTAAGATCCAGTTTCCGGTCTCAGCTTTCTGCTTCCACTGCCCAAGGGACCCTTACAACAGAGAGAAGTAGTGTACTCACAAAAAGCAGCTCAGTAACATCTGTATATGGGAATGTCGATGACAGTCTTAGCGTAGATGATGTGCTCGGCCTTTATGACAAAGGATTTGACGATGATTCAGCCACAGAAGATCACGGCCAAAACGAGTCGCCACCTCCTACAGCAATATCCATGTCAAGTAAAGGAGGAACGATAGAATCGGATGCCAATTCTGATATTGTTGCCACCATGCCCGAACCACATCCTGCCTTAGCGAATGACGGACCGATCGTACGTGACTCGGCTGCCATTTTCCACGTCTCCAACCATAAAACAACACCTTCTGAGAATTCAACGAGGGAGGCAGGAGGGTCCGATGCACCTGACGCCACGCGATCCAGTTCATCTGAACATTTCAGCCCCTCGCCACCGGTTCGCCATGAAACGAGTATGACAACCACTGGAGAAGACGAGCGTGATCGATATGGCTTCAAGAAAAGTAACCAGTACATTACAACCGAAGAGTATGATCGGTGGGATTTGAACTATTCAAAGTATCTAATTCGACGACGAAAGAAATGGCACACCTTTTTGAAAGAAAATGGGCTTATGACCGACTCGCCCAACCGGTTTCCTCCTCGCTCGGCTAAGGCTAAGCGATTCATTCGCAAGGGCATCCCTCCCGACTGGAGAGGTGCCGCGTGGTTCTACTATGCTGGCGGGCCGGCTATTGTAGCGAAGCACGCTGGGGTATATGATGACCTCCTAGACCAGGAAGTGAAAGAAGTGGATGCCGAGGCTATTGAACGGGACTTGCACCGTACATTCCCAGATAACATACGGTTCCGCTCGTCAGCAGGCCCTAACGCTCATGTCCAGAGCAATGCTTCCAGGCGCCACAGCCAGCAGACAGTGACGAGTTCCGCCAACAATGCCGCTGTACCAGGTGAAGCAGCCATGATCTCTTCCTTGCGCCGCGTGCTTTACGCCTTCTCCATCTACAACCCTCGGATTGGCTACTGCCAGTCTCTCAACTTCCTGGCGGGCCTGTTGCTCCTCTTTGTCGAATCCGAAGAGCACGCGTTCTGGCTACTCAACATCATCACGAGAGTCTATCTCCCCGGCACACACGAAGTAAGCCTGGAGGGCGCAAACGTTGACCTAGGTGTCCTTATGTCTTCGATTCGAGGTACAATGCCCAATATATGGGCTAAGATTGGTGGCGAGCTGGATGGTACGGATGCCGCGCGGCCGAAGAGTAGACGCCATAGGCAGCAGCGTGTTGAGCTTACCACCCGTCTTCCCCCGATTACTCTCTGCATGACCTCCTGGTTCATGAGCTGTTTCATCGGAACGTTACCGATCGAGTGCACGTTGCGTGTTTGGGATATCTTCTTTTACGAAGGCTCTAAGACACTATTTCGCATTGCACTGACCATTTTCAAACTCGGCGAGTCCGAAATAAGAAGAGTAGGAGACCCGATGGAAATATTCCAGGTCGTCCAGACTATACCCCGGAAGATCATCGACGCCAACGCCCTTATAGAGGCATGTTACCGGAGACGTAACGGGTTTGGACATCTTAGCCAGGAGGCTGTGGAACAAAAGCGCCAGGAGCGGCGGAATCACGTCAAAGCGGAGAAGGACAAGCTCGCAGGTGAACTCATCGTATCAGCCGACATTCCGGTAGAAAAAAGAGGCGCATTATTCAGACGAAAGGCCTGAGACTGAAGTCGGCCCCAAAGCGCGTTATCGTCCACGACCTACGATCAGCTGCCGGGATCCAGCATACCGACCGCCGCCAGCGAACTACACGACGATTCCATTGGCGCATTAATACGGACAAACCATCTGTCGGAACTTGGCCACCTGATGCTGTGGTCCAAACCATCACCACAATTCCTCCTCGATTCAGTAGCCGGCTGTGACCAGGCCTACTGTATCTTTCCTTTTTCTTCCCCCCCAAAATGACGTATAACGATGTAATGATTATTGTTGAAAATTAGGGCTAAGAAGACGGGCTTGTAGAAGATCAGGTCCGCTGGCATGGTCGTGCTACGACACATGAATTTCAGCCCAGGCTCACAAGCTCAGCCTCGGCAAGGAAATAGGCAATTCTTTGACCGCCTTCTTTCGCACTCGTTGTTGAGATACGACTTAGATAATACCGGAGCAAATTCTATGCGACCGGAAAAGAAAGTACTAGTGTAATATAGGGCATCGGCATCATTTGGGAGAGAGGACCATCAGCATTTGACGGACTCTCTCCGGACTTTGTACGGAGGTATACACGAAAAAGCATATCACATCTGGCCACAACGGGGGAGAGGGACATTAGCATAAAACATCAGCATCCTTGACGGCGTAAGGTTTCGGGGATATTAAAAAAGAAGAGAATTACATGAAAATTTGGCCTGTGCTACCTACCGTGCCTTAAGGTATCTACTACCATCGGCGAGTTTAAAGTGAGCCTCATTTTGCCTGCTTAAGCGTCATGTCGTGTCAAGCTGGTGGTACCTTTCCATGCAGACCAGTGTTTGGCAAACATGTAACACCGAGACGGGATAGGTTGAATATGTACTGATCTCCGTGTGACTGACTGACTTCAAGACAACCCACCTACGTACTTGCCTATCGATCTAGCTATCTAGTTTTCGTCTCATGAGAAAAGAGCAATAAGGAGTATGCATGCATGTTTTATATATTCGCGGGTGGCCGACAGCCGCCTGTCTGTCTGTCTGACGCCGGTCCTCGTGTATGTAAGTTTGGTAAGTTGGTAACACATTCATTCTCACCCTCCGTGCTTCGTACGTACGCACGCACTCACCCGAACCCCTTTCTCAGTACTCAGTACTCAGTACTCAGTACTCTAAGGTATCGAGGCCATCCAGTCTTATAGTGCGCCTCGAATTACGCCTCTGTACCATCCACTAGATAGATAGATATCCGATGCCCACACCTGCCCCTTGCCTTCCTTGTATGCGTGTATGATAAATTTACTGAAGCAGATAGCCAGCCTCCCCAACCGCGACAGGGGAAAGGGGTGATGGGAGAGGGGGGGGGGGGGGGGGGGATAATAAAAAGGTACGAAAGGGGCACTCCCATCTCGAGCAGCCGCCTACGACTTCACCCAAGTGAGATCTCGTCTTGTGTATAGTCTGCTCTAGCCTGGTCCAGCTCAACCCAGCCCGGCCCGTCCCATCTACTTAGAAGAGGAGGAGGAGGAAGCAGCCCCCTTGGCGTAGCGGGCGACGTAGCTCTTGACGTTCTTGTCGAACTCGGGGCGGTTGGAGCGGTACTCGTCGGCGATGCGGGGCTCGAGGGGGTCGTCGGGGTTGGGCTCGGCGAGGAGCTGGCGGAGGGACTCGAGGACGGCGCGCAGGCGGCTCGCGGGCTTCCAGTTCTCGGCTTTCAGCAGCCCGAGGCAGACGGCGCCGGTCTGGTCGTTGGTCACGTTGGGGTGGTAGACGCGCGTCGCGAAGCTCACCACGGGCGCACGGAACGGGTAGTCCGCGGGAAGCGACACCGTCACCCGGTACGTGCCACCGGCGTACGGCGTGCCCGCTGGACCCGTCAGAGTCACGTCCCAGAGGCGCAGGTCCGACTCGTCTGGTAGCGTCACGGTTATCCCCGCCGGCGGGGAGTCGGTGCATTCTTGGAGCTCCTGGTTTTTTTTTTGGTTTTATAAGCAAGATTCGTGTGTTGGTTCAGAGCGCTCTTTTTGGGGAAGGGGGTCGAGGTCGGGTATCGGGTTGGGGTTGAGGTTTGGGTTTGGAGCTGTGGTTGCTGGGTGCTGGGCGCTGTCTGGGGAGTCTGGGGATGGGGATGGGGAACGTGATAGAGATGCGGGGCTGAATAGTTATGCCTTGTGCGTACCTTTGTTATACGTTTCTGAGAGGCCGCCATTGTGATCGAGTCGGGGATATGGCGATAAGTTGATGGAAGATTGGTTGTTATTTCAATAGATCAGCGAAGTGGGAGATGAGAGGCCGGATAAGCTCCAGCAGGCCTCGGCTTTTGCGCGCGCTCTCTCTCTGTTTCTTCTTTCCCTTGCCCCCTCCACTATAGGACGGCGTTGGCGACGTTTGTTGGGTTCGAATCTGTTCTGTCGGTTTATCGAGCTGGTTGAGAGGGTCGTTCGACGGGTGAGGTGGTGGCCTGCTTAACCTTGCCTGTGAAGGAGTTCGTGTAGATGATATCATGGAAGGTGGGATGGGGAGGAAGAGCTACCGTCGGTTAGGTAGCATGCTTGGGTAGCTGTCCCGGATCACCACCTAAGGCGAGCAGTTGGGGTAGGTGGGTCTTGGACCTGACGAGGGCCAACTGTATTGGACTCCCTGTGTGAGCCTATCACAGTCTCTTGCTGGCCACCCCGCGTTCCTCTTTAGGTATGTGGGAGGCAAGAGGTACTTAGTACTAACCAACTGGCCGGTTACTTCGTACCTGAGTCTACACCTGTAGGTACGTCGTATTGCAGTCTTATTTACTTTGTAAGTCAATCTTATATACGATAACTGGAATTCACCTGCCCATTGCTTCATTGCTTCGAAGAGACGCACCGCAATATCATTATTGGATCACTCTCCCACTAGACTAAGGTAGGTAGACATTGGCTGTATGCTAAACTCGTCACGTTCACCCATCCGAGAGGACTCGAGTCCAGTCGAACTTCCTCCATCGCTTCTTGAACCCGTCCACCCTGCCGTCTGACCTGTGCCACCGCCCTTGCTTCTTGATCACATCCGGTTCCGCATCTACCATGCCTCCCAGGATTTCCCTGGCGAACAGATCGCCCCTGGGCCAGCGATTAGAGTCTTCCACCACATGGCCGAGGCCCCCGTCCAGCGTGAACCAGGCGTGGAAGTACGGCATCTCCTTGGCGATGGACCGCCGGAACGCCAGCTTGCCGAGTCCATCGCGCGACCGCGCGCCCGTGTCGATGATTTTCTTGTGCTGCGTCCACTCCTCATCCGCCGAGAGCATGGCCTCTTTGAAGAAGGCAGGCGCCGTAGCCCCCAGTTCATAAGGGATCGGTACGGCCTGCATGGCGGCGTGCATGTGTCTCTGGGGTGCTGCGGCATTTTCGTAGAACACGACCTCCCTCCCTTGATCGTGATATAGACGTGTAAGGCACTTCATGAAATTGCGCATCTCCTCCCACTCGTCGTCATCGCACTCGAGCAAGTTGGTCCGGTGCTGGATAGGTACGATGACGGCCCCGCCTTCGGTGATCTCTGGCTCCGTCGGTAACGTTAAATACACCCGTGTGCCTAGCGAGATGACAGGCGCCACGGGGGGTAGATTGCGATCCTCGTGGTGGCAGAGTTGACAGTTGTCGAGTATCTTGTTGATCTTCTGGAATTCGTTGACCGCGGTGTTCTTGAGATTCAGCTCCGACTTCTGCACACGCTTCGCCAGCTTCTCTGCGTTCTCGTCCATATACTCGAGATCATCGTCGAACTTTCCATCCTTGGCGATGCGTTCAGCGAGTCGAAGTCCTTCTCCGCCAGCCTGTCCTCGCGTGCGCCTCTCTTCTCGGACCATGTCTTCTATGGTCATGTCTTCGTTCTGCTCCACCAGCCCTCTTTCTCGGCCTCGCTTGGTGTCGATCGCCTTAGCCTCAGCCCGTGTGCCTGCCATCATGCGATTCTCCATAACATTCAGAATCACGGCCTCAGGGCCCTTGGCTACAAACGCGGCGGCAGCCTGATTGTACTCCGCCTCGAGTTGAGCGGCATTCGGCGCTTTCCTCAGTTTCGCTTTCATCATCTGTGCCTTTAATCGGTTTAAAGTCGTCTGGTCTAGTTGTGTTGGCTGCTGCGAGGCAGTATCATCGGGGATTACTGCGCCCAGATCCAGCTCGGTTGGAGGTGGCAATGCGCGTCGCTTTTCATGTACTCCCGCTGCAAGTTTCCTCTCCTGAAACAGCTCGCCGCTTGGCTTCTCCTTGCCAACATAACCGTCACCGTAGACACTGCGCCTATCCAACTCGACTTTCTCTTCGCGAGCATCGTCGAAGTCGCGTAAGTTCCCGTATCGATCTAATGCGACCTCATCTACGGTACGGCCGGTTTTTTCGGCTATGTTATAGACGCCCTTCAATTTTGTCATTCGCGACAATGACCCACTATCGCCAAAGGTGTATTTCACTTCGTGCTTGGCCGGGAGCTCAAGCTCCTCGATTGCCTTGCCATCGTTCAAGTCTTGCAAGTGGGCGGCGTTGATCTCTCTAGTGTGTATCGCTCTCTTTGGCTCGTCTTTACGCGGCGGTGGCTTAGCTAGTTTGGAACCCTTCTGAGTGTAGTCAATATCGAGAGCGGAGGGCGCTGTCATCCACGAGTCTCTGGCAAGTGGTGTCGACTGAGAGTGCTCTTCGTAGTCTTGAGCGGTTATTTCTTCGTCCGGTAAAGGCAAGTCGGATTTCGCATCGGAGGTCTTCAATCTAGCCTCCCGACTTGAACCGTGGCTAGTCTCTGGCTTGTCGTTGTCGTCTTGTCGGTGGCGCTCCTTGCGACGGTCTCGGTCGTCGCGATCATCATCTCTTGACTGGCGCGATCTCTTATGTCTGTGGCCATCTTCCCCGTAATCATCGTCTCGTCGAGAGCGGTGATATCTGTGATGATCGCGGTCTCGAGCCTGGTCTGCAGAGCGGTCGCGTCTATGATGGTGATGATGGCGATGTTTGCGATTGTTTTTCTCGTCTGGATGGTGAGCCTCCCGTTCTCTCTCAGCTTTCTCGGCAGCAAGTGTTTTCTCAAACTCGTCAAGGCCGTCCATGCCGTCGAAAGCGAGGAATCTGTCTGTATTGGATCTCGAGGAGGAGGAGGAGAATGATGATGTTGCCAGTAGTAAAGAGTCCTGCAAGGACTACAGGCTAGGTCTAATTGGTGGACTGCCGGATAAATGAAAATGACGACAGGCTGCGGTTGTACGCATGCCTTATATTCAATTAACTGCATCATTCCTTTATCGCAACGTTTGATATAAAAACTGGATCACTACAGGTACTTAGGTACGAAGTAAAAAGTGTCCAGAAGTCACTGACACTCGTACTCGAACTGTCCCATGTCAACGCTGAACAGCCCCACCTTACACTCAAGATTTAGAGAGTTATGTGGGGCTTGTCCGCTCAAAGTTTCCACAAGTCACTGTCATTACCACTTGACCATTTTCCTTTCACACTCGCACTCCAAAGCTCCCCACCCCGGATTCTGCAACGCGCGACGCTCGTATCTCTCATTTTTCTCAGAACGAAACCATCGGCCCATCTTCCCATTCGTCCATGACTTAGATACATACATACAATACCTTGTTCATCTATGCCATAGCCATAACTTGGGATATTTTCATTGGAAACATACGTTACAACCCCCTCGGCCACGGTGTGGCGTCCACATGCCACCTGGAGAGGTCCAAGGCCTCGCGAGGGCTCGTTTTCTAAAGAGAGAATGAGAGTCCTTCGGTATTCTGCGCAGACGGTCCAAGCCTCCACTTGCCACTTATACGCAGGCCATCCCTCTCAATAAATGCGACATATGCAACATCTCAATACAGATCCGCTCACATATTCATAACAAACCCCAGACAGCTCCCTCCACCTTACTGCGTCGTAATAATAGTACCACTCTCACCAACCATGTCTTCTCTCATCAAACCGGCCAGGCCCTCTGCCAAAGGACCCAAGGGGTTCCAGATACGTCCCAGAGGAGCTGCCTCTGGCGATCGTATCAAGGAAGTCTTGAACCGGAACCGCATGGAAAATGAACGAGCCATGAGCTCTGAGCCCACTTCCTCCTCCCCTTCCACAGCAACTCGTCCCACTAACAAAGATCGTCCGCCGTGTCCCAATGCCCGATGTCCAAACCCTTCAGCGCCAGTCACCGACGGCTTCTGTACTGCTTGTGGTCGCGAAATCGACAGCTCAAACATTGTTGCTGAGGTTGTATTTGGAGAAACGTCCTCCGGTGCTGCCATTGTCCAGGGCAGCTATGTGGCCGCGGACCAGGGCACAACTCGGAATATGGCCCCAGGCATTCGACGACTAGGAGGGCTAGTTGGAGACAACCGAGAAAAGACGATCCGCGAAGGTGAGCTCTCTATCTAACCCATTTTCTACTGCCTTGAACTTGGTCACTAATGCATGGCCACAGCGAGAAACATGATGTGGGGATTCAAATCACGGCTGAGAAATGTCACCGAGACCGCTATCGAGTCTGCCGTTATGATTTTCAAGCTTGTTCTCAACGAGAATTGGCTACAGGGTCGTGGCATGGACAAAGTAGTCCCTGTCTGCCTCTACGCAGCTTGTCGCCGGGAAGACAAATGCGACATCATGCTGATTGATTTTGCCGAACTTGTTCACGTAAGCAAGCGCTCCATGCATATTAATTTGAACGCGGGTAAAGCTGACTTCACTAGATTAACGTTTACGAGCTTGGCCACGTTTTCAAAGACTTGAGCAATATCTACTCCTTCCAGAACAACAATGTTAGATCCATTATACCTGAAGATCTCATGATGCGCTTTGCCGAAAAGCTAGACTTTGGCGAGTTTACAAATAAGATCGCTGCTGATGCAACAAGGCTTTGCCAAAGAATGGGCCGAGACTGGATGGTCATGGGACGTCGCCCCTCAGGTATTTGCGGTGCCTGCCTCCTGATGGCTGCACGTATGTGGAATTTCCGGCGGACTGTCCGAGAGATTGTTTACGTTGTCAAGGTTACGACCCATACTATCGAACAACGCTTGGATGAGTTCACTGTTACAGAAAGCAGTAACCTTTCTATTGAAAATTTCCTGACCCAGGAATTCCTCGAGTCGCGTCATGACCCGCCCTCCTTTTACAAGCAGACTGACGAGTGGAAAGAGAGGGAAGAGAAGGAAAGAGAAGCCAGCGGAAGGAAGCGAAAACGTACTTTAGAGGATATTGATGGCGATCAGCTTGATCAAGAAAACGGCGAATCAGGCCCATCGACACAGATATCATCCGCCAGTACAAGCATGCCCCCTCCGCCCAGACCAGTACCCCCGCCCGATCTTTCCAAAGTACGCCAGGTCACGGAATTCCTGCCACGGTCCTTTGACACTACAGAAAGTAGAGAAACTGTAGTGCCCTTTGACCCTAAACAAGTTCCCCAACCAGCCCCCAAACGATCCAAGGATGTTGCAGAGGGACTCAGCGCGGAAGACCCAACGGGGACTCAAGCTCTAGACGAACTAGTCGAGCTCTACGGCTCAGCCGAGGCTAGTAACGAGGATGCGGCCAACGAGGTGAACGAGGAGGCAGAAGCGCAACCCAAGAAGAAGAGTCGGCGCAACAAACAAGAATCGGAAGAAGAGCGTCTCAAGTTCGACGAGGAGTGGGAGCGTGACGAAGCCGAACTAGAGAACCAGATAAACGAAGTAATCAACGACCCTCATAGTTCTGCGCATAGCAAAGCCCTAGCAACGGCGGCACATCTGGCCCATATCAAAGCCGAATGGGCTCGCTCGTTACTTCCCCCGAAAGAGCTGAATATGGATGAGATTATCGGAGAAGATGAATTTGCCGACGACCCAGAAGTGCAATTCTGTGAACTTGATCCACAAGAAGTCCTTATCAAGGAAGAAATCTGGCTCAATGCCAACAAGGATTGGCTGCGGAGACAACAGGAGAAGACATACCGGCAGCAAATGGAAGATCTAGGGCCTCCGAAGCGAAGGCGGAACCGTGTCAAAAGGCCTCGAATAGGCGAAGGTCAACTGACCCCGGCTTCTACCCCTGGCGAGGCGGCCATTGACGTTATGAAGAAGCGGAATACGGTGTCGAAGCGTATCAACTACGACGCCATCGCGAACCTGTTTGGCAGCAGCAAGAAGCGAGGCCCGGGCTCCGTCGTTTCTCGTATGGAGAGCGAGTCTGCGAGTCACGTGGCCTCTCGCGCCGCTAGCGTCTCAGACACCGGATCTCCCCCTCGCCCGAGTGATAGTCCTAAGTCTTCCGTGGTTAATAATCCTCCGAAAGCCACCGAGGAAGAACATGATGAGGAGGCGGAGGAGGGAGACGAAACGGCGCCAATAGTGTATGATTACGAGGACGACTTCGAAGAAGATGGATACGGCGACGGCAACGGCGACGACTACGACGACGGGGAAGGAGAAATGTACTAGCTTTGCATGGAAGGCGTTTTTCAAGGACTGGGAATGCGGAAATGGTTTACATAGAGGCAAATGTGCTGCGATTGCATATCTGGCTCATTTCATTTCATCTCTCGCTGAGATGGATATTTTGCTCTCCAGGGCAAGGGGTTTATGAAAAGGGAATGACCTGGCATGCGCGTACATTGAAACTTGCCTCCTCGCCAGTAAGGCGAGGTCTGAGGGGGGGAACCCTCCTATTCGATGGGAAGAGATATAAATAAGAATATAAAGAATTCAATCCATAAAGTATTCTGCGTCTTTCCTCGGAACTACTAAGTTGTGTTGATGACAGCTGCTTCATAGGGAGGTACATCTGGAATAGGTGTTAAAAATACGATTCGAAATGCTCAGCGCCTAACGGAGCCAGCCCCAACGATACTATTCTCTACCCCTGTGGAAGCGAGACTGAGGAACGGCATACTTCTTGCCTCTCTCTCTCTCCTCTTTTCCGTTTTTCTACTTTTAAATATCACGTTTGAAGTCTACAGATCTATTTATATACCCACCCATTCACCCGTTCGCGTCGAAACAATACAAGCTGATAGACTGAGCACTTAGATAGGTAGTGAAGGAATGCATGGTATGGAAGGAACTTCGTAACTATCATTTCATAGGCATTAGGTAGCGTATTATTATTATCACTGCAATCATTGCGCTTAGTTACATTTTACGGGCGACGATTGAAATCTTCCCCTCAGGTAGTTAGATTGATTAACGAATTAAGATATCTCTAGCCTGATCAACAAAAAGGGAAAAAGGGGGGAAGGGGGGGGGGGGGGGGGGGGTAGGTATATCGTAGGCGATTTCGTATCACGTTCGGCAGTTTTTCTCCTGATGAAGTATCTTTATTATTTTCTAGCCTTAAGGCCCTATGATATATCAGAATATCTACCTTGTGCTATTTGCTATTGGCCGAAGGCCTTTTTTTTATCTTTTTTTCTGTTTTGCTGTTTTTCTCCCTTTTTTGGGGGGTTTTTTTTTTGGTTGTTCTCTTTTTCTCTTGTCCTCAACTGATGCCCTCCTTCTACTTCTCAACCTCCATCTTATCTCCATTTCCTTCCCCTTCTCCTCTCGATTGCGCGGCCATTTGCGCCGCGGCAATCAAGAGGTCGAGCGTCGAGATATCAATCAACTGGTCGTCCTCGCCGCCCTCGTCGATCTCGGGCGTAGGCTCCGCCGAGAACAGCGGCGGCGGCGCCGCGAACCCCTCTAGAGGCGGCAGCGGAGACGGGTACGGCTCTACAGCTGGCGGCGGCAGCAGCGGGTACTGGCCTAGAGGCTGCTGCGGCGGAGTTGGGTTCGGGGCCAGAGTCGGCGGAGCCGGCGGTAGACGATACCAGTCGAAGGGGCCGTCTTCGACCTTGATGGTCTCACCCTCGCCTTCCATCTTGAGCCCGTATCCATAGACATAGTCGTCGCCGACGTCTTCTTCCTTCTTCACCGGAAGGGGGTACTGAGGCGGAGGAGGCTGGTAATGCTCGTAAATAGGCTGCTGCTGGTGATGGTAAGGAAGTTCCTGCTGAGGCTCGTAGGGAAGCTTCGTCGAGGGCTGGGGCGGCACGTAGCCTCGCATTAGTTGCTTGCGCAGGTCGTGGATCTTCCACTTCACCTTGCGGTTGATCATCGCACTGACCATCTCGCCGTCTAGGGTCTTGATCTCGGGGCCGTAGCCGTCGAGGTCTAGTCGCTTCAGGAGGACGTCTAGGTCCTTGTATTTCTCTTCCGGGTAAGGGTGCTCCCGGATATGGGTCAGGATCTCGAAGATTTGACGCTTGTTCCAGTTGAACAGCCGTTGGCGACTGGCCGTCTGCCACGCTGGCCTGCCGAAGATCAGCGAATTGTCGGTTCGTTGCGTCATTCTGTGTTTCTGTGGTTTCTGAGAAGGCACAGTGAGAGCTTTGCTTGTCAAGTGCTCGACGAGGGAGGGGAGGATATTCTGGTGATATTTATACTAATCTCTGGGTGGTAGTCATGTTCTCAAACATGATTGGTGGCATAATGCAATAGCCCAATGCTTCCATATAGATGCCGTGAGACCAAACAATGCTCCTATTCCATAACAAAGAGCTGTGTGCCGGGGTTACCACAACGTACGAACCCACGTCTCTGGAAATAGGGAACAAGGCGGTATTATGAAACAGGCAGAGCGAAGGTGAACATGGCTTCAATTTTGATTTGTGTAGGGCTGTAGCAGTCCTCAACTGGGATATAGATCGTTAACAGAGGCTGCTTTTATTTTTTAGTAGTCGTACAGTCGTACACAACACCGGCCCCCTTCATCAGAGACAGATAACTCCGATCTTGTGCTCTCGTCTGGCGACCAACTGGTGAACACGGAAGAGATGGCTCGTCCTATCGTGTAGTATCCTCCTCGAGCCTCCTGTCAACCCTCCACCCATACTGCCGCGGTGACACGGTAGTCATGGTGCTTTATATCGTAGCCCTTTCGGCTAGTTTCGATCGCCTCCAGATCAAGCTCAAGGCGATGGTACATACACCAGCACTTCAAGGCGGGGGTGCCCGTATGCAGCAATGACAACTTCCCTTTTGAAGTATCCTGGAAGCAGAATCTTCGTCCCGGCCCAACTTTCCGCTAATGAAAACAATGGAAAGTAGCCCAAGGTCAAGCAATGCGCCATGAAGAACTCCCGCAGTCGAATATCTCGTTTAGCCCATGCCCATGAAAAATTCACAATGCCCCGCTAAGCCTCAGTATTTTATTCTCGTTGCAGCACCACCAACAGACCCATTATCCCCAGCATGACCGTCTTCAGCCACGGGTGCTCGCTCAGCATGATGGTAACGTAGCCGACAAACGGTATGTATCCGATGACGCTGCCGATGATGTCCCTCCTCTCGAGGTAGTCCTGGCCCCGGGCGTACAGCTCCGTGTCGTCGGCGGCGTTGTTGTCGCCCTTGGTCAGCAGCTTGGCGTGCTCCCCGACGCCGAACTTGCGCACGACGCGGTGCACGATGGGTATGTCCTTGCCCCGCACGTTGTAGACGACGACCTCGCCGACGTCCGTCTCGGCCAGCAGGTTTCGGTTCCACAGGAACAGGAGGTCGCCGCGCTGGAAGGCGGGCTCCATGGATCCCGAGAGGACGACGACGATGGGGGATGGCGAGTCGGCGGCGATGGAGAGGCCCTTCCACATCTGCGTATTTGCGCGACGGTTAGCTGGGCTATATTCCAAGTATACAAACAATACCATGCTCGCTTATGCATTGGTGCTGCCGACAACAGGAGCAATTGAACGTACCATGAAGGCTGTGGACAGGATGAGAGCGAAGTTGAGCAGCTGCGCAGCCGCTTGCCGCGGGTTCTGGAGACTCGACAACATGATCGGCTGCTGGTTTGTTCGCCGATGAAATAGCCGCTTATAGAGAGAGTGTGTGCCGTCTTGACAGAGCCTCTGCTGGCTTCAGGGGGGAAATGCGTCTTGGAGGTCTGGCGAACTGGACCGTTGGGTCGAATTATTTCAGATCTCTGTATGGTTCGATCATCACTGATGATGACAGGTTGTAGGTATCTGCAATGCAAGCTGTATGTACCTAGGTACATACAGGTACCAATGGATAAGGTGTGTACGGTACCTAAGTACTTACTAGATATAGTACTTGTATGACTAGGTATGGTACCGTTTCCTAAGGTACCGCGACTCTTCCGTCTCGTGCTTATCGATGCTCACAATACCTAAGGTACACTAGCTGTCTGTCTTAGGTCCTTTTCATTTGCAGCTATAGACCTTGGCATGGCTAAGCACGTTGTCTTTCAAATATAAAGCTTTGCCGGCGAAGTCTCACCATTTCAGGTGCGCTGTGAGATCAAATTGCCTCGGGCACTGCAATTCAAATCCCCCTGACTACTACTCATTCAGATGGCCTAGGTTACCTGCCGATGGCTACTTAGTAAACTTCAATCCGCGATGCAGGAGGCAATGTCGATGTATGCGGGCGACGTTCACAAGAAGCTACCTGCTTACTTCACGGCTGATAGTCGACGCTAGCAATTTCGGGGCAGGGATGCGCTTAAGATACTTCTGTTCAGAAGTTCTGTTTTCAGGAAGTTCTTACGATGATCTGCACTGACAAGGCCTTGCTCAACCTCCACTGGTGTTGCTCAACCTGCGCTCAACCTCCACTGACAAGGTTTTACACTACTCAACCTGTACTCAACCTGCACTCAACCTGCACTCAACCTGCACTCAACCTGCACTAACAGGGTCTTGCTCAACCCCCACTGGCTTTGCTCAACCTCCACTTGGTGTTGCTCAACCTCCACTTGGTGTTGCTCAACCTGCACTCAACCTGCACTAACAGGGCCTTGCTCAACCTACACTCAACCTTCACTGACAAGGCCTTGCTCAATTAGGGGTGCTCCTCAATCGGAGCAAGGGGGGGAGGGGGTGTTAAATATCAAAATAATCAAAAGATCCATGTTTAATAAATAGGTATAACTGATCTTGTGGCGCAGTGGCTTATTTTCAACAGGGGGGTCACTAGCGAATAACATACCCCCTGCACTACCAACACCAATAAAATCTCCACGACAAGTAACACCTCGAATACCGTGAGCAGACGACATGTTTCCATGTAGTTTCCTAAGAGTCAAGAACATGATAAATACCTCCCGCTGGGATTGAGAAAATGCTCTTGCCAACTTCATTCTGCTATCACTCAGACTTGGGCTGGATACCTGAGGACACACGCTCTCTAGGTAGTTTGGGATCAACCTCGATTCTGGCCCGGTATTCTCTCTTGCTTGTAAAAGCTAAGGTAGTCAGCATAATGTTCCAACTCTCTTCCCAAATCGCTGTTGCCTTAGTGCAATTGATCGTTACCACCCTTCAGCTTCTCTTCATGCTATTCACTTGGCTCAAACCTAATCGTGCTCAGCCATTAAACAACCAAGGTACGGTGCTTCTGTTGCCAGCTTACCATATAGATGCTCATATCTCGCTAGGCCTAGAGGCGGCCGACACAGCTATTCCAGCTCAACGTAACCCCGAATTATCAATCGCTGAGGTGGATGTCGCACTCCAGCAGCTGCCACCCTCTACCCAGTGACGTTGAACCATCCGTGGTCCTGTGTATACTAGCTCGTCCTCTCGTGTGCAATATAGCAATACGCAATATCGTTCTGTTCCGTGAGAACACGGCCATGATCTCGACCATGACGCCTCCAACTGCCGGGGGACGGTACCTGCGGATTCCAGTTGTGATCGAGACCTACAACTTGTTCAACATCCATGTTGGCATAGGCCTTCATCCAGGATTGGAATGTCGTGGGCAAGTCATGTGAAGAGTTGCCTCAACAGCAATTCCGCCTCAGGTGGGATGTGTAGTAGCGGGCCACAAGTGATGGTTTCAGGTATAAATATGGCGATATTAGGGCGGTTATCTCTGGCTGGTACTTTGGATTAGGTTATGTTAGATACATGTATAGCGAGGAGTTCGACGGAATAGAAGGCAGGATTCAGGGTTATATGATACATATCTTCGTCGTGTTAGAGTAACTTAGGTTCGAATCGACAAAACACGATCTGCCAAACATGTCCACGGAGTCGGGCACCGCAACCCAGCGCTCAAGGTTTACGTCGCCTACAGCGTGCAAGATGGCCATCCGTTCCAACCTTATCTGTATGCTGACCCTGATAAGCGACGTAGGAGTGGCTTGCCAGGTACAATGATTGAACTCGCGATAGGCCGCGCATATGGTAGCCTCTTGCTAAGATGTTTAGCAGTAGCCCAAATAGTATGAACCACGGTCTGAAGTAAAAGAAAATTACTCAACTGAATTCGGGAGCTACTAACTAATAAGTAGAGTAAAAGAATGATGCGCGGATATTGGTCCCATACTTACCACCTAATGTACAGTACTTAGGTGTAGTATAGCAGTACATATAGTACGGGCTGCGCTTCAAAATCGACTTCGCTATTGGCTTCTTCGCTTGTCGTGCTTTCGCCTTCTGTAGTGAGATGGCTAGACCCGGACTGCACTTGCCGCAGACCGTATGTGGTTTCTTCATTCGACAGTCGTCACTGAGACCTTCTACCGTAAGGGTAGATACCTGTCTGCTTTCCATGTTAGACTCCTTGGAAACCCCCGTTTGATGGTGTCACCTTCCAGGCGTTTTTGTTATTGTTGCTATTGTCGTCTCATGTCAGCTTGTTGTTTCAGATGGCGGTCCATCTGCCTCGTCGTCCTGAGCCGAGTCTTTCGTAGCTCACATTCTCAACAGAAGACCTATTCTCACCCTGTCCTACAGTTAGCACTGATATCCTACTACTATCCGACCTACTGAGTACTTATTCTTGTACCAACATTTTCAAGCCGATTCTCCTTGCTATCTATACCGCCACACGTCACTCACCTTTATACCGCCATGGACATGGCGTCGGATACTACACCTCTTCTGCCGCCGTCCTCCAGAGAACAGGCGCCGCAGGGAGATAGCCACGTAAGGTTTCCGTTCAATCTTGGTATAGTCCGGAGCCTCTGACCGTACACAGCCAATTACTCTGAGAGCATGCCACTCGCCATGGCGGGTCATTAATCAAAAGCTCCTTTTCAGCATCCGAACAGTTCTGGCATCCTACCTGACCTCGGTCGCCGGCGTGGCTCTCAAGTACAAGCTCGAGAGCGAGGACGACCATAATGGTTGGCGGATCCCGTTCCAGTTCTCCACCGTTGCCTTCGTGCTGCAGTGGATATACCATGTATTGACGTTGGTAAGTCAGCGTGATGTGGTACATGTGGTACCAGACGTCGGTTTTTTTTTGGGCCTGACTGGTGTAACCCACAGATATGGACGGGAATGCATACCTTCGAGCCGAATAACTCAGATCCAGATGAAGACTCTGAGGGTTCAACTGCGCGAGCTCGTACCGCTCGATTCTTCTCGCCGCCCCATCGGGTAAGCAATGTCGAGCGACTGAGCTTCAGCATGTTCTATACGGTTTCTCATGTCTTTACCTTTCTCAATGCGCTGCTATACTGGGCTGTCCTTGTACCCGCTGGCCATGGCGGATTCCAGACTCCTAAATTCCCTCATCACCACCATAACACAGGTAATACCACGGGAATCTTCTACGACCCAGGTAAGCAGTCATCCCCGGATCTGGAACCGCTGTCTGGCATCCATTGCGGCGGCTTTATATGCGTAGGGCAACGCTAAGAGTGGTCTAGGGAAAGGATTGTTCGAAGAAGATGATATCAAGTCGTTTAGCATCCTCAATATCTGGAGCATCTCGGCAGTCATAGCTTTCATCGAAGTGGTCTTTCTCAACAGCATCCGTCGCCAAAGTGTAAGCTGAGAACTCTTAAAACCAACGACTGAGAACTCTGAGCTGATATCAACTTGGGAATAGCCGGTTGTAGGACATGTGGCCGGCAGTCTGGTCGCAAGCGGGCTCTACCTTGCCTGGGCCGGTCTCGGCAAGTTAGCGACGGACCACTGGGGCTTGTTCTTCTTGGACCCTCGGCTCATGGGAAACTCGACTGGGGCTGCCGTTGCTGCTGGCGCTGGCTTCGTTGTAGTATCCCCTGTTGGTAGGTCTTCACACACCGGTCCAGAGGTGACAATTACCCGTGTGAGTGAGGAGACTAATGGGATCGAAAGTCTTCACGTATCTTTACGGCCTCATTGCGATGAGGGAATCGATAACAGCCACTCAGGCGTAGTGCCAGCGCAACACAACGTACACGCCATTGTGCGAGAGATAAGAGGAGATGAGAGGGTCACCTATTTCACGTCCGAGAGGGCCCAGAACCTCAAATTACGGTGACCAATTTGCTGAACAATCGGTTGATGACAAATCGACCTGACGATGAGTTAGGCATCAAGTATGACTTGGGTTATGGCAAAGACTAGGTTGCAACTCGATGAAGTCAGGGGTATGGCTTTGCCGGAGGGTAGATAGATCGATCGATCATTGAGGAGCATTCCAGATTCTCTCTGCGGCTTTATTAGTTATTTCCGGAGCTCACGAGACTGATTGAAGCAAGCTTCAGTTTTCCTCGGCCTGCGAGCTGTGGCCCTGTGGCTGCGTTTCCTTGATGGGATAATCATACGATGTATCTAAGTAGGTTAGGTTGTCCATGGCTCCTATTCCACGTCGCAACTCATCTGGGGAGCGTGGCTGGAATTAGGTAGGAAGGAAAGTTGCTCACCTAAGCAACAGAGACATCGCTGGCCACGTTTTTCGTGTTTTAGTACCTATCGTGACCCCTGCTTGTCTCACCTGATCTCTTGGGCCGCCGTTAGCTCCCGAGGCCGATGCCCTAAAGCGGTACCTAGTCTAGTGGAGTGCATGAGGACCTCCGCGTTGTCGGTACCAACTCAGCATCGGCTCATCCTTATCGGTATTCACATTCATCTTGTGTTTCGACCTAAGGAGTATTAGGTACTTTTTGTGCTGTCGTGACGAGGACCGAGTTGGCTGTTGGCGGTCCTTAATCTTATCGCATGCTCCGCTGGGCTAGATTACCAACTCACACGTCAACGCTCGAAACCCTGCACATAATCTGGGGTTCCCCGCGACGGAAACCCTGAAGCAACGGCTCCGGCGACTTAGATCGTTGGCTTACGGTAGAACATACCCCTCGCAGACCCCTCGTATCTAGAGATGACAGGGATGGGTGAAGATGTTTCTTAGTTATCTTGTAAAGACTGTACATTGGTAGTGCACACCGAGGTGTAACGTGTAAGTATGAGTCTTACCCAACTGGCAGGGATATCTGTTCTAGATGGTCTTCTTATCACTTGATAGATCGAGTCATGTATTGTCGTGGTCTCTCACCTCTAAACATAGGTAAGCATTCTAGACCAATACTACCTTCCTCACCCGGTTCTCTGATTTGTCCAGATAGCTATCTACACGGTTTGGTCACAGCCTCATTATTCCGAGTGAATAGGTACTTTACTTGCATGGCTGCGGTCAGGCATTGATTGCATTGCATTGGGTAACGTCCAGTTTTACAGGTTAGGTACGTTCAAATCAAGGTAGTACCTGGCCCAGTTACATATTGAGGCAGTGTACTCCGTATTTTTGCACCTCGTCGTACATGATAGGCGATAGAAAGACCCACACCATCGTCATACTCGTCTACCTAGCTTGCTGTTGTGCAACCAGCCTACCGGCGAGCCATCCAACGCCGATCTCTCTTTGGCCCGTTTTTCAGGTGCATCCATCCAACAATCCTAAAACAATTCCACGGCGACCAACAGCGACCAACAGGGACCGACAGCGCCCAAGACTCACCCCGGTACCCCGGTACCCCGGCGCCAGGCAGGCTGAGATGGGGCAACAACACCACGCTTACCTCGCTTGTCCATCTGCCTATAAATATAGAGAAGACCCCCCGCTCAATCCTGCCACCTTCTTTCGTTCTCCCTCCCCACCACAATCTTCAAGGGTCGCAAAGCATTACAAGGATATCTACAGAGACATTCGTTTGTTCTCTCGGATTGATTCTGGGATACCGCCCGGGCCCGTGTGTCAACTCTTCAATTCCTCACACACACGCACTCTCCCCCTCCCTCTCTCAACCTCCCCCCACATTCATTTCTACACTCACTCACCCTCTCTTTCGTCTGCGAAACCATCGTGAAATCCCTATATCAATACGACAACCACGTTCTTTTCGTCGCTCTCTAGCCAACCCACACAATCTCAAGGACGAGATCGCACTGTTTCAGTGCGTACGCTTTTCCTGATCTTGTCATCGCGAATCTCCACCCTGTCTCGATTTCTTGAACGCCTCCGATCAACTACCGCCAACATGTTCAAACGCTCGTTCCGATCCTCGGATCGAGTCGACAAGTCGGCCAGGCTGAAGAAGTCCAACCCCCCGGTGGCTCGCGATCCCCAGAAGCTGTCGAAACTGCAACAGTCGCTCGAGGACACTCTTCCGGTCAAGAGGAGTCTCACCTCCCCCATCGTCACTCTGGCGGTGGGGCGCGAAGGCCGGCTGTTTGCGGTGCACGAGGAGGTCCTGTGCCAGTCGCCCTTTTTTGAGCGCATCTGCCGGGACCAATACCTCAATGCGCAGAGCAAGAGGATTTCACTCCCAGACGAAGAGCCCGAGATCTTCTCGGCTATACTCGAATACCTCTACAAGGGCGACTACTACCCCCGCTTGTTGCACAACAAGCACCGTAACTCTTGGGAGCTCGAGGACGCCGTGCGATCTCCGGACCCCTCCGATCCTAATAACCCCCGAGGCGGCCGCGGAGCCGTCGAGGCCACCATGCTCGTGCCGAGCGTGGGCCAATACATCTTGCGAGACACCGTCGTGTACTGTGCCGCCGAGCGGTTCGGACTCGAAGAACTCAAGCGCCTGTCTCTCCGGAAGCAGGGCCTGCAGAGTGGAATCGACGTCGGTACGATCCTTCGGTCTGCCCAGTACGCCTACGACAACACGCCCGACACCGACTCGCGTCTCCGCGCTCACTATCTCGCTCTGATCATCCGATGTCGCAAGACATTCAAGAGGAGCGGAACCATGCAAGCTGAGATGGAAAAGGGCGGCAAGCTCTTCTTCGACCTATTTGTGGCCATGTGCAACCATCTCGACGATGTCGTTGACATCACCAACTCTCACACGCCCAAGACTATCTAAAAGGGCGGACAACAACCGAGACCACAGAACAAGGTCACTTCTAAACTGTGTTTTACTATTTTGGATTTTAACTTTGCGTATATCGGCGAGGAACCGGATTTTGTTACGGGTGGGATGACTCGGCGTTTATTCGTTGTCTTTGGTTTCTTCCCCCGCGATTCAACTCTCCCAGGCATCTCAGCTCATCAGATTGGAAACACCATTTGGGAGAGCCTACTACATGCACTTGCAGCAGACACTCCACTTCTTTACTGAGGTTTGGCCAACCACATTTTTTTGATGAACCTGAGCGTTCGAGGAGGGTGAGAGGGTATGGACGTACACGATATTCCGCCCCAAACCATCCCCCGACTCTCCGACTTCTAATGACCCCGACATCGCAACTCCATAAACACGACCTAGAAGGCCACTTCGTCCACGTTTTTCGGACTAGGCTTAGAACCATGATAGACAGGTTTTCACGGAATGCCCTTCTTTTGACAGGAGGGCTCTACACCCCGTGAGCTGATCTAGAAAGTCGAGCCGCGTATCACGGTCCGACGACGTGGTGGACAGGGAAGAAAGGGTTTTTTCAAACCACCCAGATTGGTAAATTCGTCTTCTCTACTGCTTTTGCAATTTTTTCTCAAGCAACACGGCGAAGACTCATCCGAGTGCATGACGAACAGTATCGGGGCTGTGCCTTGATACCGGATTGCTACTAAGATGGGGATCTTGCCAACAAAAACAACAACAAATATCTTTGCCGTGAGCAAAGCGGGGAGAGACGAATGTGACCACCGGCTGGCGCGCCTCTTTCGCAGCCAACCCATCTCATATGTGTCAAGAACAACAAAAAACAAGGGAAAAAAATCAGACAAACCAAGAAAAAAAAAGAACCCCCCCACAACCAACCAAACAGATTGTATGATGGTGTCAAACCTCACCTCTCACAAGCACTCCCTTGTTGCAAATTGGTTCCGCTAGCGCTATATAGCTGGCATCTTACGAGATTCTCCATGACCATTCTTTTTTGTTTTCCTTTTCCCTTATCCCTTATCCCTTACTTGCTTCCTCTGTTCAACTTGTTTTGTTTGAGGCTGGATAGGATAGGGAGAACTGGAAATGGAAATTATAGATTGGAACATGAGAATTGACAAGGACGATGTTGAAAGGATATGGATGATCAGATCTAGTCTCGACGACTAGCTAGTTAGTTACACCTTTATCTACCTATTTACTTAGATAGTATAGGAACATCCAGGGAAGGAAGACCGTCTGCTTACCTTTTTTTTTCCCTAGCGGAAAGGAAAGACGACGTCGTCGACCGACCCCGGCCAGAGCCCTCGTCAGGGCGAGATAATTGAGAGATTTCGGCCACCTCACCTTGATCGGCTTCTTCTAGTTGTCCTGTGTCTGGATGTGATTATTGCGCTTGTTAGTGATTCCTTGTTGTGACTTTGCAGGTATATTTCCACACCTTGAAGAGAGTATCTGCTATGCTAGTACTAAGTGGGATCAAACGTGTTCGAAGCTTGATGGATAGCGACCTAAAAGTAATAAGTTGTTTAACTGTCGTCGTCGGCACGCCGTTCGAGTTAAGCTCGAGCTCCATCGTCGCCGTTGGTATACCGTTGGGATCGCACAAGGTAACTCACCACCTCGATGGTAGCTGTCGGTGCGCCCATGTAGCCTGTCAATGTATAAAAGGCGTTATCCCAAGGAATATCCGTTGTAACCGTGGCGGTTAGTCGGCCGGCAGCATCTTAGAGAGTGGTGGTGGCGCGTTCCATTTTCACAGCGTTGGTGATCGTGCGGGTTGGCTTTTAACTATTACCGTGTTTTGGGTGGTCGCACTTGGAAAACGCCGCGTGCTGGTGAGTCCGCTTATATCGGTAACGACGGCGATCTCCTCGGTGTCTGATGGTATCGTGTTGGTGGCGATCGAAGGAGTTACGCGCTATCTAATATCGCGTATGTCATCGTGTTCATCCGGTGAACATTTATTAGGACTGTCTTCATACCAATAATTGTCTATCCAATCGCTTGCCCAAGTCTCTTTCCACTCCCGTTTCTCCGAGGACTTATCCTGCTACAGCCTGAAGTCTTTCGTGTCTAGTAATACGAGAGCTGAGCGAGCTAATGCAGGTAGCTGAAGTGAGCTCGTCGTCGTCGTCGTCGTCGTCCGTTCTGCCTCACAGCGACTTCTGTCGATGGTCCGTCCTCCATGACTACAAATCCGCCTTTAAGAACGTAACAGTCTACGAGCTGGAAGGACCTTCATTCATCTCCACCGTAGGGCTAAGTAGACTCAACTGAACGCCTATTTGCGGTCTTTGACCCCTGTTCATTACTCCTACGATTGTTCAGCTAGCCCAGCGGGTGGTATATTGATGTTGTAGGGGAACGAAAGTACAGTAGGTGATCAAAAATTCCGAGCGATACAGCGTTTGACACACAACACATCCACCTCCTAATTGACCATTTTAACAGCCTTTATATAAAACAATCTATATTAGTGTGTTCTACATAAAGTTAGCTTTACAGCCATATTAATTATATTTTAATAGGATAAAAAATAAATAAGTTATTTTAGTTTAAAAATTTAAATACTTTTTATATATATTTAAACAATAAAATAAAAATAAATACTACACATATAAAAAAGTTTAATTATATAAAATAATAGCCTTTCGATTTTCTATATGCTAGTATTTTTTATAAATTTATTTATATCGAGAAGTATAGAATTATTTTGCTATAAAGTAGGTGTGTTTTGGTGTAAAACATCGTGGAGCTCGAAACTTTTGATCACCCACTGTAAGTGAGATGACTACCACCGTGAGGATGTTACCCTAGCTCGGTTGAAAATGAACTACATTCCCCTTTCAACGGCGAGGACGCATTACGAGGGCTACCATCAGTCCGACAAGGAATCGAGGGGCTTCTCTAGCCTCCCTTCCATTCCATCGCGGTACCGTTGGCCCCCAATAATCACACGGCGTTGGGCCCCTCCAGCCGTGGCTTTCGCGATATGTAAGTGATGCGACCCAGGCCAGCACCAGCACCTAGAAAGAGAACACGTTCAACGAAAAAGATATCCATCACGAGGCGCAAGGCGCCCGCCGTCGACTGCATAGACTTGAAAAAAACGAGAAGCGCCCGGTGTTCTCGACATAGCTCTGCATCCTGGCTCTGAAGGTAAGGTATACAGCAGCACCCCATCGGCGTACTTTTCGGACTCGAAATACGAATCTCACGACCTTTCTCTAGGAGCTTGAGACATGAAAGTAAAAATACAGATCAGACTTCTCGGACTCCGCCTTGTCGTTATTGCTGGCTAGTTATTCCCGTCTGCCGCCCGCGGCACAGAGAGCGCACACATGAGTCGTTTCGATTATTTGAGTTTTGTCTGATGCTCTCTCGGCGGCCGGCAAGCGAATAGAAGTGCAAGTGAACAGCTTAGAGTACCAAGTATACCTACCGTATTTCCTTCAATGCCATGAAGGCGATGACCCAAGAGGGAAAATAGGAGAAAATAGGGGTCACTTTGTAGGTACGAAGTACTTCATGTATCGCCGACCCCTCGGCTCCACACCCCGCCATAGATAGGTAGCTTTTCTGCGAGGTACGGTGCCAGATGAACTCATCCCAGCCAAAAACATCAAACGCTTCTCTCTCCGCTCCGATCCCAGACACCATCATACCAACAAAGCTATCAACCGCCGCCCACGACCGCGACTGTGACCATATACACATACACATAGCATAACGTCCTCACGACTATGGCCTCCGAAGCAGGAGCGGCATCGGCGCCGGCTCAGCAGCCCGTGGCCATCGTCTGCGTCGGCATGGCCGGGTCCGGCAAGACAACATTCATGCAGCGCATCAACGCGCATCTGCACGGCCAAAAGGAGCCCCCGTACGTCATCAACCTCGACCCCGCCGTCCTCAACGTCCCCTTCGAGAGCAACATCGACATCCGCGATTCCGTCAACTACAAGGAGGTCATGAAGCAGTACAACCTCGGCCCCAACGGCGGCATCCTCACGTCGCTGAACCTCTTCGCCACCAAGGTCGACCAGATCCTGGGCCTGCTGGAGAAGCGCGCCGGCCCCGACCCGCAGAAGCCCGACAAGAAGCTCATAAAAAACATACTGGTCGACACACGTATGTCCCATGTCCACTCACTTGCTATATGCGATGGGTATGCGGTCTCCGTGTAGCGTAGCTGACAGGTCCTTCAGCTGGGCAGATCGAGGTCTTCGTCTGGTCCGCGTCCGGACAGATCCTCCTCGAATCCCTCGCATCTTCCTTCCCTACCGTCATAGCTTATATCATCGACACGCCGCGAACCACGTCGACGAGCACATTCATGAGTAACATGCTCTACGCTTGTTCGATACTGTACAAGACGAAACTGCCCATGATCCTCGTATTCAACAAGACAGACGTCAAGGACGCGAGCTTCGCGAAGGAGTGGATGACGGACTACGACGCATTCCAGGCGGCTCTGGCGCGGGACGAGGAGGGCAACGCCTTCGGCGGCGTCGAGGGAGAAGGGGCGGGCAGCGGGTACATGGGCAGCCTGCTCAACTCGATGAGCTCCATGCTGGAGGAATTCTACGCCCACCTCAGTGTCGTCGGCGTGTCGTCCATGACCGGCCAGGGCGTCGACGAGTTCTTCGCCGCCGTGCAGGAGAAGGCCGAGGAGTTCAGGCAGGACTACCTGCCCGAGCTGGAGCGGAAGCGGAAAGAGAGGGACGAGCTGAAGCGCAAGGCGAGGCAGAAGGAGCTGGACAAGATGATGGACGGCATGTCCATGGGCGAAGACGGCGGCGCGGCGTCGAAACAACAACAACAAACCGCCGAGCAGGAAGAAGACGAGTCGGACGTGCTGAGCAACGATGATGATGATGACGACGACGACGCAGATGTCGACGACGAGTATGACCGCGAAGGTCTGCAGGACAGATACGCGGCAGCGATGGAGGCGAATCAGGACTCGACGATGCAAGACGCCAGTTTTGCCAAGTTTCTTCACTCACAGCGGAGGTAGGGTAAGCATTAGGACCGGTCCTGTCATCGAGAGGGACATGTCGAAAGTAAATCAAAGATAGACAGAGGTCAGGCAAGGCAAGGCAAGAAAAACTGGTAGTAGGGCATATTCGGATAGCATAGATGGCGCGCAATGATACCAATTATGATTTCTCTCTCTTTTTTTGGCCCAGATAAATAAACCACTAATAGAATTCCGACACCGTGAACTCCCCAACTCCCTTGCCAATGCCCCCTTTTTTTGAGCGCAGCGTAGTTTTGCATACCTAAATAAGATATGCACAACGCAGCTCGCGTCTCATCAAACACTCCATCATCATCAATCAGCCCCTCCCCAAAGCTACTATGCCCCCATTCGTGCCACTCCCCTGCCTGCCGCTCGTAAATACGTCTTCTACGCAGGTCTCCCTAGAGATACTACTCGCATGCATCCATCATACGGAGTTGGGTGAGACAACCGTCGGTCGGGTATATGGAGCCGGATGGGGTGGGTAGGTAGGTCGACAGGCAGGTAGGGAGGGTATGTACGCCTGAGAGAGATATGCAGGCAGTTTTCACCGCGCCTCGAACTGCACCATCCTATTTTCTCACCGTTAGCGAAGGAACGTGTCCACAACATCTATCCGCATCCGTTCATCCATCCATCCATCTATCTTATCCATCCATCCATCTATCTTATCCATCCATTCATCTGTCCGCAGGCCAGGCCACACCACACCACACCACACCACACCACGTCTCGCCATGTCATATCACGTCACGTCGAGCCACGTACCTCTTGGTGCGCTCCTTGTAGAGGATGCGGCAGCCGCACTCCTTGCAGCGGATGGTGTCGCTGCGGCGCAGGGCGAACTTGAAGCCGCAGTCGCCGCAGATGTAGTTCATGGTCACGCCCTCGGCGTCGAACGTCCGCGTGAGACCGCCGGCGCCCGCACCGGCACCGGCACCAGCGCCCGCGCCCGCGCTGCCCGGGGCGGCGTTGCCTTGGCTTGTGGGGATCTGGTAGGCCTCGCGCGACATTTTGTCGTGGGAAGACGGATCAGGTGGGGTGTTTTTCGGTTGTTTTAGGTGTTGGTGTTGGTGTCGATGTCGGTTGATGTCGATGTCAAGGTTTGTTGTCGTTATTGTGGTTCGTTGTATGTGGTTTGTTGTGGTTGTGGTTATGGTTGTTTGGAGAGGGAAGATGCTATTTTTCTTCGTCCGATGTATGTCGCTGTATACAGTGCCTTAGGTAGCTACCTAAAGCAGAGGCAGAGGGATATCGATGGTTTCGGATGTCGGTACGTATCAGAAGCTCATTCATTGAATCATTGATGACTGAACTGACTTGCTGAAAGAAAAAAGGCGGTCGGAGACGGCAAGTCCTTCCGGGGCTCTGGTACGGCACAGCCTTAGCACTGTGCTACCAACTGTACCTCCTACTTGACGCCTACTTGACGGAACTTTCCTCGCCTACCTACCTACCTCGGTAACTTTTGCTGGCTATCTGATTGAACGAGTCCAGTTCAAGCTAGTCGCCAAGAGATTGATGGTCAGTTGACAGTGTAACCACCGCAAGCTTGCGGTTTAAGGTCTTATTTATCCTGCGATGCCGAGCTACAACTGCATCGTACACCCCCCAAACAAAAACAACCATGTCTAATTTTATCTGTGTTCTATAAGCGTTGTTTTCATTTTTGCACCTGTCCCTTCCTGTATTATTGTGACCTCATTTATTCCGTGGTTCTATCATATCTGCTCTGGGTACTTCATACTTTCATACTTACAAGTTACATCCATCATACATCCCCCAGATCGATCAAGCGAGTATTCGAATATACAAAACCCAAACCGAACAACACTGGACCCTTCGACGACAATCTACCTGCGTACACTCCCAATTGCATCTTACAGGTATACGATTACTAGTAGCAGCAGCTGCGCGCAGCTCGTCTCGTCCCGTCTCGTCTAAAGAGAAATAATACCACACCAAATAAATTAGATCGATCATCATCATGCCGGGAAATCCCCCCTTCGATGACCCCACGGTCCTCCCACAAGACGGCTCGTGTCCATTCTGCAGCATAGCGCAAGCCTACCCGCCGTTCCCGCCCTCACAACCCCCAGCCCCGGACGCCGCCTCGCTAGACCCATTCAAGCTCTCGCCGGCCTCGTTCGTCGTCCTCTCGACGCCGACGCTCGTCGCCTTCCTAGACATAATGCCGCTGTCGCGCGGACACCTCCTGCTCTGCCCGCGCTCGCACAGACCGAAGCTCTCGGACGTGACGCCCGCGGAAGCCGGCGAGCTGGGCGCGCACCTGCGGCTCCTCTCCAAGGCCCTGTCGCGCGCCACGGGCGTCCACGACTGGAACGTGGTGCAGAACAACGGCGCCGCCGCGGCGCAGGTCGTCAACCACGTCCACTACCACCTCATCCCGCGCCCCGAGATCCGCGCCGGCGGCCGCTTCCGCGAGAGCTTCACCATGTTCGGCCGCGGCACGCGCGAGGACCTCGACGACGACGAGGGCCGGGCGCTCGCCGCCGAGCTGCGGGCCTGCGTCGCCGCCGTGCTGGACGAGGAGGCGCGCAGGGGGAAGTTGTGAGTTGAGTCGAGTCGAGGTGGAGTGAAGTGATATGTCCCGTCACGTCACGTCACGTCACGTGTCATCAGATCAGGATCGTTCCAGGGACAACGAGGGTTGGTCCCCCCTTTTACGTTCACCGCCGAAGTGCTCTTGGCGTCGCATCGCTTTGGAAATGCCATTGACGATCTATCTGATTCTCTATCTAACTATGCGTGTGTATGTGTATGTGTGCGTGTGTGGGTGTGTGTCTCCGGCTCTCTCTATCTATCTATTCATCAGTATTATAGTAGGTAGTTCGGATCATCATGTCAACTTTTTCTATCCGCGCCATCACCATCGGTCCCCTTACTCGTCGTCGCCAAAGAAGACCTTGACGGGAAGCCAAGAGTCGCCGCAGACCTTGAAGCGGTCCTTGAGGTTCGACAGCTTGGCCAGCTCCTCGTCCGTCAGGGCCCAGCCGTCGAGGGCGAAGTTCCCCTCGATCCGCTCCTTGGTCACCGACTTGGGGATCACGTCCCAGCCGTTCTGGATGCCCCACTGCAGCAGGCACTGCTGGGGCGTCTTGCCCTTCTTCTCGGCGAGCTCGAGCAGCGTCGGGTCCTTGTACAGCGGCGAGTTGGTGCTGCCGAGGCACGAGTACCCCGTGCAGTGGATGCCCTTCTCCTTGCAGTAGGCCACGAGCTTGGGCGACGGGTTGTTGGGGTGGAGCTCGATCTGGTTGACCGACGGTTTGATCTAGCGCGTGTTAGTGTCGGGGGCCCTCATCTGTCCTTCGTTTCTCAGGGCGGTGACGAGTCGGGGTCCCGTACCTTGCAAGAGGGGTCGTTCAACAGCTTCTCGAGGTTGGTGATGCCGAAGTTGGAGACGCCGATATTGCGAACTTTCCCCGTGTCGAGCAACTTCTGCATCTCGCGCCAGGTGTCGATGAAGTTCCAGTCGTCGTAGTGCTTCTTGGAGTCGTCGGGGCGCGTCGAGCTGGGCCAGTGGATGAGGTACAGGTCGACGTAGTCCATGCCGAGGTTCTTGAGGGACGCGTCGATGGCCTCGGGGACCCGCTTGTGCCAGGGGTTGTTGAGCTTCGTGGTGATCCAGATCTGCTCGCGCGGCACTCCCGAGGCGCGCACGCCCTCGCCCACCTCGGACTCGTTGCCGTAGGCGAAGGCCGTGTCGATGTACCGGTAGCCGGCCTCCAGGGCGGCTTTGACGGCCGTGCTCGTCTGGTTCTTGGGCGATTGCCAGGTGCCTAGGCCGATGGCCGGTATCTTGTCTCCCGAGGGAAGGGTATAGGTCTTGCTATCGAAGCCACGAGCGTCAGCGCACAAATCGCGTCCAGAGGGTTTTCCGACAGCCAACAACAAAATGACGCCCACTTACCTAGTGTGCTTTGTGTCCGCCATGATGCCGTCGTCAACGTTATTGTTGTTGTTGTTCAGAGATCTAGAGTTGAAAAAGTGACGGGTGCCTAGAGATGAGAGAGGCGGGTTCAATGAGCGAAGGGGTATCGCGCACGCAATTCTACGACGCAGCATAAGCAAAGGGGGGCAGTAGAAAGGAGGGGGGGGAGCACGGGGAGGGGGAGGGGTAAGTAGAGGAGGGAAGGGCTCCAGGTATTTTAATCTGTCTGATTGATCGAAAAGTATAATTTTTCTTCTTCAACCTTCTCTCGAGAACGAGATTTTGGGAGGTAGGATGCCCCCCATGCCGTAGTAGGTAGTTAGTCTGCTTGATATGACGCAAGTGTGGACCGGTCGGGCTATCTAGATGGAACAAACGGCGGATAACCATTTCCATGGGCGCATGCTCTTTGAATTTTCATTGGGCGAAGTTGTTTATAATAGTGTATCATTGTGTCATTGGAGTTGATGTATTCGGTGTCGAACCCGGGTGGTTGAAAAGTATCACAAAAAGATTCTTGGCCAGTTTCTGTTAGAATTGTTGGAGTAGAATATATGTCTTCTCTAGGCGGCTCAGTATGACTATCTAGGTAGAAAGAAGCATATTCCTAAGGCCATCTATTAAATACCGTTGTGAACTGCGAGGGCTGAAGCAGGGTAAGCTACCTAGATTGGAAACGCGCCAGTCGACAACTTCAGCTCTCCACGCCTGGCCATTGTTCGAGGTGAGACTATTTGTTCAAACCTTTTTTTTTTTTTTTTTTTTTTTTTTTCAGTAATTTTTAAATTACGAATGAGGTTAACGTTAATAGACGGGTAACAATAAAAGGGAGTATTAATAACAGAAAAGGCAGGCTCTGGACAGCACTGCGCCAATTGTCAGTGCTTGATCCAGACTGCGGGGAACTCCCTGCCTGCAATTATCACTTTGTACCTGACTAAAACGTTTTACCACGTGTAGCATTACACTATCGTATATCGACTGGGATCAGATGACAACCTATATTACAAGCACAAATCTTTGTAAATTTGACTTGGGAATATCCTTCCGAGGCAAGATTATAACGCCTCTTGGACAGATGTATAGAGAAATGGATAGATGGTTTGTATCCTGTCGACTTTGGCGGTTGGGATGCAAATGAAAGATGCACGCACTCACTGCCTACTAAGTATCCATTAAAATCTGTCCTTACCAACACGCCGGTAGGACTCCATGAGAGGCATTGAGCTGAAAAGAGAGAAAAAAGAAAGAAAGAAGCACACGTGTATGTTACCTGATAACGATAGATCAAGTAAGTGATTGATTTTAACATGACAAAGCCGAGATCAGGTACATTCATAGATAATAAGTACCTCTTTATATATAGTACATACATATCATCAAGGTTGCGAAACATTATCTTCGCTTGCCTGACGTGAAGGTCTACGTACTATGGAAGAATGGCTAAGTTGGTACCCAACAGCTACCTAACTGGACCGCTTCCCGACAGATCGGATATGGATATGTAGCTAGCTACCGCGGCCCCTTATCTCCGGAGCTGTGAAGTTGTATAAAGAGCTGTGATTGGTGCTCGCAGGCGAGGCATACCCGAACCATGATATCGGGACACCGGCTACACTCACCACGCCGGTTTTATAAGTAGAATACCAACCAGCACCTACACTTCTTATTTACTTTACAGTAGATGTATACTGAGGCTAGTTGAAACTGAGAGGATAGCCGGATCTAAGTATTTAACCTGACTCTACCTAGGGAGGTTGTATGGTAGCTAAGTAGGTAGGTACTTAGATAGTATCCGATATTTGATGAGCAAGACGGCCAGAATATGGTCTGAATCCGTGCCGTTTCTTCAATATCCTCTCAAGAGACGATAGTGCACGTGGAACCTATTTAAGGTTCCGCACACAAGTTTCCCTGCAAGTCCCGACCCGATGCTCCTCGGCGGAGGAAGCCGGGCATTTCCGATGATCAGTCGGTCAATCAGTCATACATGGTATGACCCGTATCGGCTGTTCCCTATGATCCGATGCGCGCCCATGATAGCCGTAACATTCCGGGGAGCTACCCTAATGGCAATACCAAACCCATTTCCGTTCCCATCCCCATACCCATTCCCGTTTCCGTTTCCGTTTCCGATCCCAGTCCCAGTCCCAGTCCCAGTCCCAATCCCCAACTCCAAAGTTTCTGGGCGCCGACGCCCATCGCATAACCGAGGTCCGTGGCGGTTAATTGGACTGATGATTATGGGATGATGGATGCAAGCTAAAAGGCGTCGCCCGTGTTCGCCCCTAGTGTAGGTAGCTTGCGAGGTGGGGGGTGAGGAAACCAGGCACCCAAAAAGCCGAGATTAAATCATCTTTTCCCGTCTTTCCCGTCTTTGCCTTCTCTCTCCCCTCCCCGCCGCCTCCTTTTCCCATCATCGTTCTCCAAAACAAAAACTTTTGGAAGAAAAAAGAACATTGCCAGATTTAAGTAAATGCCGATGTAACCATGATACCTTTTTTTGGTTTGCTTGTTTGCTCGCTCACTCATAACGCCTCCAACGTCCGGATCGTAAAAAAATCATTTGAAAAAAAAATACCGTGACTCCCGCCGATAAAGAAAAGAGGGGAGAAGAGATGATAAATAGCAAAAAATAAGAGGTCCTTAGAACCTGCGCTTGAAGAAACGTGGAGATGTCCCCGTGATCAAAACGCCCTCCCTGTAGAAACTCCGCTCACTCCCTCTCTCTCTCGCTCTCGCTAGCAATGCCTGAGGGAAAAGGCAGAAGTAACAAAGTTGAATAGGTAATGGACAGGCCAGCCTCAGGCCTTCCGATGCGTGTCGTAGGCCCTGACGGCGGCCTCGAGCTCGGCCAGGCTCGACCGGTCGGCGTAGGCGTCCATCATGGCCTCAGACCGTCGGCGGGATGCGGCCTCGGCCTCGGCGCCGCGGTATTGCTGCTGCTCCTGGTACTCCTTGTACTTGGCCATTCCGTAGCCTGTGGTGATCGTTAGTTAGCCCTGTCTATTCCTCTTCTCATGTGTCTGTGTCGACGACGTATCATATCCCTAGTGGGATGGGAGAGTCACTGACCGATGCCTACTACGGCGACAGTTGCGGTGGCACTGTGATGGGAGATTCGTTAGCATCCTGAGGCCCTCTCTCGTGTGTGTGTGTATGTGCGTGTTTCTTACAGCTTCTTCTCGAGCCGGCCGGTCTTGTACAAGGTGGGGAGATGGCTTGGGTAGACATTGGACACGGTCGAGAAGGGACGAAGCGCGGGGGCTGATGGCATATTGTCTTTTGCTCCGTTGCCGGGATGATTGATTATTATGTGGTATTGTAGGAGTGTATGTAGGTCGTTGGCGTGTTTGATGAAGTGATATGTGTTGCCGGGTTTGGGTGAATCTCTCTCTGGCCAGATCCTAGATGAGGTATGGGTATCACAGGTTGTAAATAGAAGAGCAAGTCGCGTGTACTATATACTTGGGGAGACGATGGCCTCAAGATATATCGGAGTTGGGGATAATAGCTAGGTTAGGTGGAACTAGTTAAATACCTCTAACCTCGAACTCGGCATGACTGACATCCAACACAACCCCACGTTTCGATGTGGATGGATGAATTTCCCGCATCTACCTAACCTGGGTATATTTGTGATTGTGATGGTATGCAACCTACATCCTTGAGCTACTCGTGCGCCTAACCTGAGGTAGCCTAGACGGGTACTGCCTTGGCCGTACACGTATTCCATATAGCTACCAATAGCTGTATGTAGCAACAAGCAACAAAGGGCGTTCGGAAAAATGGAAGGCTTTTGGGGGGCGTCGAATGGATGGGTGGTGCCAAGGCGAACGAGCATGAGCCGAGCTCTTACGATGCGACATGCGGGGGTGGATTTGCGCGTTTATGCAGATGGCCTTCATGCGGGATTCCAGCCTAGCCCGGCGGAGAGTGTGGAGTGCAGCGCCAGCGCCTGTCGGATATCTCGCCAGCTACGGTACGCTTATGTTCTAAGTCCCAGGCAGGTAATAATTTGATACAGGGGACTTCACAGGTGGGTGTACATAGGCAGGTCGGTTAGTGGATTTGCAAATGGTGCATGCATGGGCGATTTGAGTCATGGTCGGGTGTACCGTAGCTTAGGTACCTACAGTACCTAAGTAATCTTGCCCATCTCACCTCGCCGGCTACCGACTGACAGACATAAATGATACATCCCGTACCTCACAGAAGAACACAGGACGAGCACGCTACGTATACTCTGTACGCCATGAAGACGCAAACAAGGTTAGGGTGTTACATTGCAGCGTTGAACTTCGCTCAGCAGAATTCCCGGCCTTTGTCAAGCTTAGGTACCTACGTAGGTAACGGTCAGACGTGAGATCAACATGAGATGACGACGGGATGGATGGACGTTTGTGAACCCGTCTCATATCACAAGTCCCGCGACTACTTTCACTTTCTCTTAAGACACTTGTGCCACCTGCTTATATGCCAAGTGCCTACACCATACCGTGCCGTGCCGTTGGACGCTATGGCGGGGTGGTGCTGGTTGCGGCATTTTAGACCGATCCAGACGGATGGCAGTCAGGTAAGGTAGGTATGTATGATGTATGGAGGTAGGTAGTATACTTTAGTTTACCAAGAATCTGCAGCCAATGAACATCTGGAATCGTTGACCCAGTGCAACCACAGATTGATGAGATGAGATGAGATGGCGAACTTATCTGTCACATTGTCTTTGCCGTTGTGGCCCAACGTCGAAGAGAGAAGAGGAGCAGTGTAGAACAAACCGTGGCAAACCCCGCCGTCACGAGCCTTGCCGGATGGTGTCTATTTTGGTGCGTGGCGTGCCGAGGCGAGACCTTCGCGGCAGGCAGGTTCCCATTTCGTACGAATACGATATATCATATATCTGCCTACAGGCTACATACAGGCTACACAACTCGTGCCAAGGAAGCGGTGCAGAGATGCACAAGCACCGGTAAACATTACCGTATTAGTCTGACAGGAATTACCAACCTAGGGAGGTACAGCAACGGGTATGCAGATTATTATACCAAACTAGATCTCATCTACACTAAGTCCCCTGCCCTAGGAGTTAGTGTAAGTAGGTAAGATGGTGGGAGGAGGTGTGCAGAAAGGTGTCTAAAGTACTTAAGTAGGCATTGCTTTTGGTGTCCTCAAAACTGCTGCTACCTTGATTGATAGGATTCTTCAGATAAGAAACGCTTCGATTTAATTTGCCCACGTATCGGTTAGGAAGGTTGGTCCTTTGGGACTATCCATGTATTTCGTCCCCCTCTTTGCGTTTGCACATCCCTGACGTACGAAGTCGTTATATCATCTTACATTTGAAACGCTCGTCGCGGAGATATACCCCCAACCCTGTCGAACTGATTGATTGGACTTGTCAGTTTTCTGAATCTGCATGAGCAAAACTGGTATCAGTTGTTGTTGCTGTTGTTCCATGCCATTTTAGAACATATGGATAAGTTACAGATGAGAATGGATATCCCCCCATCGGGTCAATGAAGACCGAAGACAACGGACCCATTCTTCGACTCACGGAGGAGTTCTTAATTAATTACAAGTCAATACTTCGTCAAACGACAACAAATATGCATGACATTAGATACCTTATAGTATGCTTCTAGATGAGGTCAGTGCACGTTGTTTACTGTCGTAGGGATTATAGTGGGCTAGCTCACAGCCACTGCAGATTTCAGAAGCGCAGTCAAGAAAATTAAGCCTCCTGTAATTACTACCTGCAGAATCGTTGCAGAATTTGGAACCGTTGCGTGCTATAGAAGCATTTCACTTCTGTAAATACTTGCAGACCGGTCAACATGATTTGTTTTAATACCTTTGCGGAGTAATTCGTTGGTGGATAGCATAGTTTTCATAAAAAAAATCATTTTGATGAACGGTCCAGACTACACCGCCAGCCGGGGTCAGAATTCATGTTGAAATATGCGAACGTCTCATCATCCTATCTTGCCTCCTGCAACGCAGCTTTTCTCGAAGGTAGTACCTATTGTATTATCGCCCCTCTCTCCTAACCAACTAAATCAACGCCCTGCAGAAATCGTGAAACCGCGCTTTTCGCCAGCGCATGTTGTACTTTCGTGCGCTGGGCAATGGAGGATTTATTAGATGTGCTGCGCTCTGTACGCTCACATTACCCGCTCAGGGACATAGATCATTTCCGCGGGAAGCGTTTCGTTTTGATGAGCGTTGTGGTCAGGGACTCACGCTGGGCGCGAGCATGGACCTGATGGCAATGACGCCTGTGCTACTAGGTTGTAGTTCGGGAGATGAATGAGTACCTGTTCAAACCGACTACCACGCAATACGAAGTTCTATGTCCGACCTCTATCTCATCGTCACCATCGTTTCACACGCTCCCAGTGATCGGCCGCTTATTAAAGATATTGCAAATGGAGGAAACGAAAATATTTATATGAGCACTGCATCACGAGGCTCTACCAATATCCATGAACGAGTCCCCCGAAAGCCTGCTTCGCGTCTCGTCTGTTTTGGCTTCGTCATCTTCTTCTTCTCCTCCTCCTTCGTCCGAGTCGACGATAGGATCCAGGAAGTCGTTGCCCTCGACAAAGGGCGTGGCATCAGTCGCTATCCACCGGGGACCGAGCGCCTGCTCCGTTCTGTAAGCGAGTCTCTGGAGATGTAGGACGTCGTCGCGCAGCCAGGCGCGATGCTTCTTCCCGTCCCCCTTCGAAAGCCGCGTGACGCATCCCATAATGTCGTCGAGGAACACGGCGAGCGGGATGACGAATGGCGCCGAGGCCGATGGTGAAGAACAGCCCCAAGCCGGAGACGTTGGCGAACCCCCCCTGGCTCGTGCGCACCCTCTGCCGCTCGCACGCGGCCCGCTCCTCGGGCGTCGGGGGAGCGAGGACGTATTTCCGTAGCTCCTCGTCGTCGGGGCCCATCACGTATTCGAGAAGGCCGTGTTGGATGAGAGACATGATGGCCGAGTGCCAGGAGTCCACCTCGACTTGCCACTGGTTGCTCGGGAGCGGGGGTTGGACGCCGTCGGTTATGGAACTTCGGGGGCCACCAGGTGGCGTACGATCCCGTTCGTCAACCGCGGGGATGTTGCCGATGATGCGGAGCACGTTCGTAATCACTTTGGCCGTGCCGATTTGCGCTGCCGTCAGGTGCATCTCGTCCATAACCTCGGACAGCACGTCATTCAAACCTCCGACGACAGAACAGGCGTCAGATGCTGCATTTGCACTGCATATTTGGTACTTGAACGTCCGTCATCTATCGGCTGTTACATTTATTCCTCGCATCTTCGGGCATATATCCATCCAGTTTGGGAGAAGAGGCGTGCCTCATACTTCATGCTTCATGCTTCAGCTCTCACGTAGAATCCCCATCAAATCGCGCAGGGCTTGAAAGAAGGGCCAGATGCATTGAGATCATCAGCCAGATAAGCAATCCTTCACCTCTCTCCCCTTGTTAATTCCGCTCCCACGAAGGTAATATTTAAAACTTCTAGAACTACCTACCTACTTTATCGCATATAAGCGATACCCTACACCATCTCGTCTCGAACACCATCTCCTCATCGTCGAGCCTCTCAATTTCATGAGCAATAAATAAATGAGATCAGATCAGCTGGTGAGCGAGAAACAATAGTTAAGGCTTCGGACATATGTATAAATGACTACGCTATACCTGCACTCACTCCATCGGCCCTCATCCTCGTGAGATGCGTTCTCGAATCCTTCCCGTGTCTGCCTTGGGCATTCTAGAAGCCGAGGCTGAATTATCACACCTTCTTCACCAGGCTTTATTACTCATTGCCCGCCACCTCTTCCCACTCCGCCAAGTTCCAACAATCATCATTTCCCGCTCCAATCCCACCGCTCACCGCGCTCCCCATCCTACTTCGTACTTCGCAGTGCAGGATAAACGCATAATGCCACAAGCCGCACATCTCCAGGCCAAATCCATGGATATTCCCAAACCCACTCTCTCCCGCCTCGTCGAACTGGTCGCGTCGCAGCTCGTAAGTCAGTAAGTATATAAGTACGTGCGAGTGAGCGAGTTGCCGAGGTATATCTACTTAACCTACCGTCAAGGGAGTGGTGTCGAGAAGAAAACTCCATCGAGAATGCTTTTGCCCCAGCGCGCGCGAGTGTCCCCGCTTCATGTGCCGGTCCGAAAGCGGAATCTTCCGGCGGCGAATACGTCAAAAAGATCATGTCTTCGTGGCTCAGTTGGCTAGAGCGTTGGTCTCATATTTATATGATCCAGTCACAGATTGGGCTATCCAAAGGTCGTGAGTTCGAGCCTCACCGAGGACATTTAATTTTTTTGCTCTTTTTCTCCCTCCTTTTTTTATCCCCTCTCCCTGCTTTTTATTACTTTTAATTCTTCCGTACTTTTCTTTTCTTCATTTTTATCCTTGAATGACATGCTTCAAAACAAAACACTCAATAGTTGCGGTAATAGATAATGATACATACCAACATGATTATTATCTATTCACCACCAACACGTACATTCATACATCATGCTCCTTTTTTGCGAGAACGAGGTGATTTAATCATACCTACCAACCAGTAGAATAAGTAGAATAGCGCCCTCCCTCCCTCCCACTCTTCACCCTTCCCGTATTCCCGAAATCGCATCCCTCTCAGCGAGCACCCCTTCTGTCCCGACGCCTGCCTCCTCTTCCTCTAGAGGGAGAAAAGTTAGAAGGCCGATGGGAATCCTGCCTTGGCCCGCCGCCCCAGTACTACCTAGACAGCACGCCGCGAACGGTTCCCTTCAACGTCGGCTTCCCCTCGAACACGCGCTCGCCGATGCCGGTGTCGCCGCCGCTCCCGACCTTGAGCCATCGCGCGAGCAGGTCGTTGCTCTCCTTGGGCTTGACGCCGTCGTCGCGCGTGCCGACCGTGATGTGCGCCACCTTGTTGACGCAGGTCCACTGGTCCGTCGGGTCCAGCAGCCGCACCACGATGGCCATGATGCGGTCGTCGAACACGACGCGCTCGAGCATGACCTCGCACTCGCCGACCTTGCCGTCCACGGACTGGCTCTCGGCTTCGAGGGCCGTGTACCGCTGCCACAGTTCGGGGTGCTGTTTCGCGCTGACCCTGTGCATGAGCGTGACGTGGAAGAGGGGTTGGACGCGTCGGGTCTGCTGGAGCTGTTTGTAAAATCGCTGCGCTGGTGGATCGACGTCTCTGAAGGCTGACTCGAGCGCTACGTTCACCTCCTTGGCAGGGACAGAGACAGACATGTATTCGAGCGGCTTCTTCTTGGCCTCACGCGACTGCTGAGGTTCTGGACGCCTCTGTTCTCTCTTGTTGTTCGTTCGATCAGGTATCTTGTGCTTTAGGGTGGGCGTGTAGTCCTCGATGGCAGCTTTGACAGCCGAGTCTATGTCCTCTGTACTTGGCATTTCCGGAATCAGCAACGGGTACTTCTTGCGGAGCTCCGTGACCACAGTCTCCACGTTTACACGACTCTCTTGAGTGGGATCAAGATCGATAACAAGGTCAAAACCGTTGTCGGGGAGGTTTTCCCGGTCGCAAGGCTGAAATCTGGATATGAAGTTCTCCATGATACCAATGACCTTCTTCTCGTCCGATGCTGCTTGGATAGTTTGATGATTGTCACCACGTTTCAGCACCCGCTCCCTTGTCACCCTTCTGATTTCATCGATATCGCCGTGGGCGAAGTTGAGAGCAACGAGCCGGGCGTTCTTGTGTTGCAGAAGAACATCTTTAATAATCTGCTCTCGCTCTCGACGTTCAGAATTATTTCGGTCAGCAATTACGACCGGATGCTCCATTAACAGGGACATCACCGCTTCGAGCATCCTTGTGGGACGGTTTTTTCCTTGTATATTGTCGTTCTGAATGATCCCCCAACCGAACAGATGGGTCAAGGCTACACCAACTGTAGTTTTGCCACATCCAATTGTCGCAATTGGAACAAGAACAACATCGCCTGACACGTTGGCACTATCGTTTCCGTCTCCATTCTCGATATTAGCAGCGTCGGATCCTTTCAAGTGTTTATATGCGAGAAAATCGTCCCGCAGGCTGATGATACCGTGATTCTGGTTGTACAGCTTGCCTAGTTTGGGGTCCTTGGCCAATCTCTGACGAGCATAAAGCAAGTACTCCTCTGTAATTTTTTGGTGCTTCCTAAATTTGGGAAGCTTTCCGGCAATAAGAGCTTTGGTGCATTCTCGCCACTGCCGGTACATCAAGTATGGCTCTTCAAATTTGTATTTGAAGAACCAGTCGTTGTATTTTGTTCGATCCGCTTTGGACGAGAGCCCGCAGCGGATGACGAAGCCTTCGACGTCTCGGCCCTCGTGGGCGCCGGACTCGGCGACTTGCTCCAGGAAATTCTTGACGGTGTCGACGTCGTCAAACATTTGCAGGCCAATCTTTCGGAAACCCCACTCCTCTGCGAACTGTTGGACTAGCTGGCTTGGATACGTCATGAATTCCGGAACATTGACGTTGATGCCGTGGAGATATAGGCCAGCCTTGTCCGGGCCGTAGGCTAGAATGTGTTCCTCGAACTCATCATCGCACAGCTCCGCAACCGCTGTGACATTTCTCCGCCGCAGCTCCCGTGCAAATTCCTGCCTTGTTTTGCCGACAGTGGCCAGCTGTTGCTCTACCCATCGCTCCCCAGCACTCGCATGACTGACCTCAACATCGCTCCGATCGCCGGTCGAATGTTTGCTGCAAACAAGCAGGGTCTCATCCTCTAGACCGCTAATAAAGATGATGCACCCATTTTCTTTCAAAGTGAGCTCGTAAGGCCCTCGTGTGTTGCGTTTGATGTTCTCCCACCGCGTGTCGTGAACCTCACCAACGTTGAAGAACTTGTCGTATCCCCTGACGGCAATCTCATGATCATTCCGACGATTCTTGGTGGTGAAGAGACCGCGTGCATAAGTAGGCAGGTTTGGCTTCTTGTAGTCCCAGTCTTGAAGACGCCACGAGTCGACACTGAGGCCGTCCGCCGATCCAGGGATCTTGAAAGTGGTCTTCTTGGCCTTGACGGCTTTCTTGTCGTTCAGAGCTCGAACAACTTCGGCGTTCTGCCGAGGGTCCTGCTCGCAGTACGGGGCTTCTGGGAGACTCATGGCGAGTTGGTAACGGCGATATGAGGATCCAAAGAAACGGACTGTTTCGAGTGGGAGGCCAGGTTGCCGGACCAGGTAAGGGCAACAAATAGTCGAAGCCCTGGTGATGCGTCGTCTACCTAAAGTGCCAGATGGGACTGCTATGAAACCAGGAAGGTGACTGGGGAGTATGTAAGTCAGCCGGGCGGTTGTCCTCGAAACCAGGTAGGTAAGGTAGCTGGTGCTCGTTGGTAAGTAAGAGAGAGGGGAACAGTCTCAAGGTAGAGTACGGGAAAAGATTGTGTAGAAAGAGCCGTGCAACGTTCCCGTGGGCCTTCGTCGTGTATTTATGTGCGGATCGTGAGAGCTGGAACAGGGGTAGGTAGAAGATGATCGATCATTCACTCTCTAACCTTTTCTTCAAGATTGAGGTGACTGCCCGCATGAGTCACTTGCACAGCCTGTCCTACCTACCTGATCCTCCGAACTGGTAGAAAGAGCAGTGGGTATAATCTTGGTACGAAGAAATAAGGTAGCGAAGAGGAGTGTTGCTGAAATCAGGGTTCACAGACAAAACGGGATTAGATAAAATAAAATCTTGGGGGTGGAAGAACCAGAGAATAAATTTTGTGATGACGGCGAATTGGCACCTACCTGTACCTCACCTCAGGTGCTTGAGACATACAAACTACTTCGCAGGCGCCCCAGCCTAGAGGTAGGTAAGGTACCTACTTACTTCATAGGTGCAGAGCCAATAGAACCTGTCTGGAGCATACCGACTAGCCCAACTAGGTAATAGTACGCAAGTAATTCGGTGGTTCAGCGACTGGGGATCTTCAAGTTTGGCGGGGTTTCAAACCAGGATCCCAACCTACCCCTCCAAAAAAAAAAAAAATTAAGCCCAGTCGCCGCACCGAAGACCTCTGCTTAGCAAAGAGCATCGTACTATTAGATGTCTATCGCCTTGAGCCTGGCATACAATCATTTTTTTCTGCCCACCAACCGGCCTTGAATTGTCGAAACCATTCGAACCACGTCGATGCCTCCCAACCCTTTCCTCCTCGCCGCTGATAACAGCCCGGCTCTTCTGCCCCTCCTGCGCGAAAACCCAGCACTGGCCGGCCAGCAGGACGAGCATGGCTACTCTCTACTGCACGCCGCTGCTAGCTACAACCACTTGGACCTCCTACGCGCCCTTGTCCAAGAGTTCACAGTCGACGTGAACTTGCGCGACGAAGATGAGGAGACCGCCTTGTTCGTTGTCGAGACGGTCGACGCTGCCAAAGTCCTGATCGAAGAGCTGGGCGCCGAGCTCATGAGCAAAGGATCCGACGGCTACACCGCCCACCAGAAGATCGCCGAGGAGGGCGACTTCCCAGAGGTGGCCGAGTACCTGAGGCTCAAGGAAGCAGAGCACGCGCGAGGCCTGTCGAATGGGACCAATGGCGACTTGACACTAAATGGCGACGATCATGATATGCCACCCTTGCCCGAGGGACTGAATATTTCTGTCAGCACCGTTGCCCCACCCGAAGACGACGGGAACGAAGTCGACCCAGAATTCCGGAGGAGAATAGAAGAGCTGGCTCAGCGTGATGATTTCCATAGCGAAGAGGGCCAAGCCATGCTCAGACAGCTCGTACAAGATGCCATCGCCGATGAGAACCTCACAGATCGCAATGTTCGACCTCGTCAAGACTGAATATCGCCTAAGACATGCTTCCGATTAAGATCTCAGAAAGTCGACACCCCTTCTCAATCGTGCCCCTTGATCTCCCAGAGAACAAACTCGCCTGGGCTGCTTGGCGGCCTCAGAATCGTGAAATCTGCACCATAGCCCACGACGACTCGAGTGAATGGCGTGGTGCTGAATGAAAACCACGCCTTTGGCGGAAGTGCTTTGATCAACTCCGCCAGGGTCGTTGCAGCCCAGCTTGGCGGTATAAATCCCTGCCAACTAATCTTGCACAGCCGATCTTCACTCGCCTCAGAGGGAGCGCCCGGTATTGCATAGGTGGATAGATAAGGATCGATATCATCGCCAAGCTTTACCCGGGGACTGTCCAGGCGGACAAGAGAGAGCCATTCGTAAACTTCGGTAGCATACTCATCTAGTACCTGCTGGTTTTGATTGTCAAGGATGGCTGAAGGAAGCCCCAGAGGAGGAACCCTCATCGTCATGTCCCGGATAACTACCGGATTTGACGTATACTTGGTTGGGTAGTGTTGGGCAACAGGATCCGGGCTAGGCGCTGGCACTTGTGTCAGTAGCCGCCCTGCGAGTTCGATGCAGACAAGGAGTGAATTAGGTACTTTTGGAGAGGTTGCAAAATAACCAGGTAGTTGGTGCGTCAAGTGCATTCTTGCAGGCATATACAAGCCTATCGAACCCTTTCTTTCCATGCAGTGCCGACGGACTACGAAGGTCGTACTCGACAACTTCACAAAATATTAGCTCGATCAAATCCCAATCCTATTCATGGTGACTCACTCCATCGAGGTTTCGATCCTCTCGCACCCTTGGCGCCATGAGGTTTGCCCACGAGACCAGCTCGTTCATATGTCTCTCTTTCAAGGTACATGATAAGTTTGCCTATGCAAGTAGCTGTTGTTTAGCAAGTGCCATCTATATCTAAGAGGGGACGCTGGACATACCGTCTTTTATCGAAAACACGTTATCAGTGCCTACTTTCCCCTCGGAGAGCATCATAATATTTCCTGGTAGATAAATGTAAGCACCATGCCTCCTAGCTGCAATGAGAATGCGGACAGCACATACCGATCTTGATGTACTGCGTGAAGAAGTCACCCTCGAGAACTTGTCCCAGCGTCATGACAACTCGCTGATAGCTCGGGATCCGCGCGGTGTCGTCGAGGATCTTCTCCTTGACAACCTGCAGTAATGCTTCCGGCAGGATCAAGTCGATCTGGTCTTCTGTGAGCATGCTGCTGAGCGAGCGTCGGCGGTAACAACATTGATCAACCCGCGCACCTTGTGTACATAGTCTTGCGACAGCAGCGTGCTCCATGGCTTCGCCTTAGTCGGGAGCTGGGCGGGATCGGGGTAGCTCATCGTCCCATACGTGACGAAGCATTTTGGGGTCTGGTAGACGCTGGGTTTTTGAAAGGAAAACATGGCCAGAAGCGGAATCGAGCGTGCTACTTCAGTTGATCATTTGTGCGTAGTATATATATGGGTGTTTAAGCGTGTACGAGACTGAAGACTTCAGGTTGAAGAGAAGAAAATAATTAGGTGCTTTTGTAAGGAAACTCTGCGGTGTGGATATAGACAGACCCACCCTTAAATGATTAAGTAGTATATGCCGATGAACTCCATAAGCTATGAAGTATTGATATGTGATAAGCCGAGTTATTCACTCTGCGATAATGGCGCCATCCTAAGCACTCGGCCATCTTTTTCATCAGCTCACGCCCCTGGTCTTCAAGTTGAAATGCTGTCAACCGCTAGCCAGCCAGGCCTACACAATTGTTCCACATTGTGCGAATGACTCTTTTCCCAACACTTCATATGGAGTTGTCTATACGTCACTCATTCACCGTGATCTTTCAAGCCCTGGAATTTTCGCTCGGGTATCGGAACACATTCGCTCGCTATGCAATACCTTATTCGGTTCACGCAGTCACATGAGGCTTTCCGCCTGGCGGAGATTCAAGCTCTCGCTCTCTTGGCAAACGTCGAGTTAAAGGTCATAACCTACAGCGCCGAGGTGAGCAAAGGGAGATCGTGGGTGTCGTATCTGGTATTGTTGACTGAAGATTCTCTCTCAGTCCCCATTTTGCCTTGTTGAACTTCCCTCGGACGATGCTGCTCGAGCGGTTGTCGAGCGCTCGATACTGGCACATGCCATCTATGAGCACTGGGGCACTGCCGGGACACTCGATGAGTTGCATGCGAGCATCAAGAGAGACACTGCCCAGTGGTGGCCACTTTACACTACGTCGTCTTTCAAGCTTAGCGTAGATTGTTATCGGGGCTCGCGGTCTCAGAAGCAGAAAGTCGCCCTCATTAACACGTTCTCTTACCTCCCTTTCGAGGGTCCTATTGCGCTATCGTCACCTGACAACGAGTTCACGCTTTTCGAGGAATGGGCGTTAGAGCCCCTACCGGAGAAGAAGTTGCCCTCGCCTCTGGAGGTGCATTTTGGAAGACTCATTGCCCATGGTGCTAGGAACTTGGTTGCGACCTTTGATTTAAAGAAGAGAGATTATATCAGTACGACTTCCATGGACTCTGAGTTGGCTCTTGTGACGGCCAACATCGCGCTCGCCGGGCCCGGAAAGTTGTTTTACGATCCCTTTGTTGGCACCGGCAGCTTCCCCGTTGCTTGTGCTCAGTTTGGCGCTCTCGTATGGGGCAGCGACATCGACGGTCGGAGCATGCGAGGCGCAGGCGGAAAGAAGAGTCTCTTCGGCAACTTTCAACAGTACGGATTGGAGAAATGTTTAGGCGGAATTTTCGTGAGCGACCTTACAAACACCCCCGTACGCAAAAGGAGAATACTCGATGGTATTCTATGCGATCCACCCTATGGTGTGAGGGAAGGTCTGAAAGTCTTGGGCTGTCGGGACCCCGAGAACGTAGGGACTGTTGAGAGAGGAAAGTTGATGTACCAGTAAGTCGACATGGCCTCTGAGCTAGCGTAGCTCTCTGCTAATAGAGAACAGGGACCCGGCATTCATCCCACCCAAGAAACCATACAGTTTCATGGCCATGTTAGATGATATACTCAACTTCGCTACCGATATGCTGGTTGACAATGGCCGGTTATCTTTCTGGATGCCAACAGCGAACGATGAAGATCAGGAGATTGCTGTTCCCACTCATCCATGCCTCGAGGTGGTTGTTATATGCACCCAGCCATTCAACAAGTGTAAGTCGTCGAGCCCCCAGGCCCGCAAAGTGCACACTCCAACTCATCCATCACTACGTAGGGTCAAGACGATTGATCACCTATCGACGACTGCCGGACTCGGAGATAGATATGTCGGCATTGGCTCAGAGAGGGAAACAAGACGATCACCCCAATGGTCGATCCGCCGATGATCTTAATCCTTTCCGCCGTCACTACTTTAGAGGCTTCAAATCAGAGCAGCAGCTTTCTGACCCTACGGCACCTGATACTAGCCAATCAGCAATATAGATATAAATATTCCCTGATTTTCTAGGCGACGGAACTATCCGTAGTTCACATTCATGCATGCGTTTAGATAACGACCGTCAACAAGACCACCACCCCAACCTATCTGCTCAGACCCCTTTGCAGATGAGGAAGAAAAGCATAATTTCGCAGCGTATACTGGGCAGTTTCTGACAGGCGGGCCTGAACGGGGCAGGCGGGCGGACCCGTCGAGTAACCATTCCGCCGAAACCCACCTTGAAAAAGACAGAATGCGATGCGCTTTTGCTTCGCCTCGCTGACTGTCCTCTCCTTCTCGTTTGGGCAACAGGTCGCGTCATGTGATCATCATGACAGATCAAAAGCCCGCATCTCAACCCTACCCTACCCTTTCCCACATTCTCTGAAGGTGGCTTTGACAACGACGAAAGCCTTGCATGCATCTGCAAGTGACAATGCTGCCCGACAGATCCGGATGTGCAGCAGCGGCAATGCAGGTGTTGGGATCTCGTGATGAGCTTGCGACAGCTCTCTCAAACTTCAACTGCTGCTGCTGCCTGAGCAGATGGGCATGGACATGGGTATCTATCTTCGAACTACGAGAAAAGTCACTTCGCTCCCCCCATAACTGTTCATGCACGATGCGTGATTTGACGTCATTGTCGAACGGAGAAGGTTAAGCTTTTTGAGGCCAGCCAAGACGTCTTGGGAAGGCCGTACGTACGATGACACGAAAGGGATATTGCTTCAATTAAATAAGCTTGGCTATGGCTGGGTTACAGAGATCTGATCTTGTTGCCATGAGGTGCAAGACACGAAAAAAGAAAAAGAATAAGGGTGCTCGAGTGGTGCACCCTGCATCTAGCAGAGTTTATATACGAGATCAAAACAACTGACCAAATGACTTGGCTTGTGCAACCGAAGAAAGGGGTCGTGGCCAATACCTACCCATTCTGCTTAGACGATGATGAAATCTTGTTTGAAGACGGAATAGCACAGCCGGCCCGCGGCTTGTCTGGTAAGCCCTAATGCGGGAGCGATCGCCAACGGTACACCAGACCTAGGTATATACCGTATATCGCCTAGCAGAGGCGAGAAAGCAGCGAATAGCTTGTCGACCCGAGGAGTCGACAGCTGAAACGTGTACGGCGGAAAGCCAATACACGTCAATGTCGGTAGTCCGTCTAGACCTTCAGACTCTAGACCTCAGACAACAACGAGGCTAATTGTGGGATGCAACTCTCTCTTCTCTGGGCAGCTCGGCTCGGACATGCGAGGTGATTGACAATTCCGCCGGTTTTCATGCAATGCAACAGCACTCGAGAGCATGAGAGGCTCGGCATCACGACGATAGCACTGTGATGATTCCGGCAGCAGAGGCACACATACTAGCTACTTTCGTAGTTACACTACCATGAAATGAAAACGAGCCTACCTAGTTGAGAAGACGACGGGTTTTCAATTGTCCCGTTATGGAATTGCTGAGACTACCGAGGCAGTTAGAGAGACATGGGACAAGACCACATCTGGCAATTGGACCTCGAGGCGATCTGCGTCAAACCTTTACTCTACCTACACGTTAGCGACAGATCCTGGAGGTAATGTGACTGATACAACCTGGCCATGTTACGTGTACTTGGACCGTTATTGGTATTTGTACGAAGCATTTGTCGACGCTAGTTGAGTTAACAAGCAGCAAGTCTAGACTGACCTGGTGCATTGTGGTGCGCGGCATTGGCCTGGGGTTCGAGTATGGGGTAATTCTCTCTAAGTACCTTACTCCAGTTACTTTTACTTAACTGGTACAGTCCAGTCTGTTAGCTACCATGAGGCCCAGTCGACTGCGCTGGTATGATTTGAACTTACTTTATCTTATGTACCTCTCCACGTCTAGGAGGTAACTTCATAGGGTAAACCCAAGCATCCGTTATCGCTACAACACGGCATCCCCTACTACCCACTGCCAGGTAGTAGATTCCAATCCAACTGTGTTTGTAGGCTGGAAGTTGTGTGGTAATAGGTAGGTACATTTGCATGTGGAAATACCTGACACCTACCTCCCAACAACTTACAAGCAAGCACTTACCTGGTAGGTAAGGTACATCTCTTACTCAACCCACCTCTACCTTGGTATTCTCTGTCCCGCTCCTCTCGAGCTGGCAGACTCGCATCACACGCCTTCGATCCCAAACCCACCAAAAAAAGGCATCTAGTACGCATCCTACTTACACACTACCTACACTATCTACAACTATCTAACCACTGAGCGAACCATTTTCGGTCTGGTCTGGTCTGTACAGACCGTATTTTCCAGCCTTGCTTTCTGCTTGGCTTTAATCACTCCTACTTCGCCCTCTCTTCTCACTCTCAGTCTCACACACACTCTCTCCCTCCCGTCCTCTCCTCTGGCCGTCTTGTATCACTTGTTGCTCTTTGTCAGTCAATACTACAGAATAAGTACCTTGTTAATACTGCTAGCCTTCCGTTTCTTGCGTTTCTATTTGTCTTCTCTTTTACTGCATTTTTTCCCCGTTCTTTTCTTCTTCGTCTTCGTTTCTTTGTATAGCGTCTTTGCACCTTTTGCGCCTCGCCTGGCCGTGGTCGCGTTTGTCTCCTCCGACTTCAACTTGTCACCATCGTCATCCATCCATCCATCCATCTATCCACAGACCTCCCTCACCTCCCTTGCCTTACCTTACCTAACCTAACTTGGGCATCTAAACCTACCCTGCTCGTGCTTACTATCTACCCGTTACGTCTCCATCCCCCACAGGTGCCATCATCTCTCTCTTAAGTTCCCATCAAACATGCCTACGCCTTCCAGCGCCACACCACCTACGCCGCCTGAATTGCTGTCCCGCACACACAGCTCCTCATGTCCCGACGACGTCCGTCCCCAGAGCGGTTGGAGCCCTGATGAGGATGGGCCGGAGATGAACCTGGACAACGAGAACGAGACCGATGCGACGACATCACCCGAAGCCATGAGCGCACCGGCCGCAGAGATGGCCCAACTGCTGGCCGAGTCGAGATCCGCCACGGAATCCCCACCACCCGACTCACGTAGCGGCACAAGTCCCCCTGCCTCCGAGCTCGTCGACATAAATCCTTCGTCGCATAAGCAGACGGAAGAGTTGGCCGATGTGCAGGACGCTGCCCTCAGGACAGTCTCGTCGGAGCGACATGGCTCTCGATGCGATGTGGACTCACCCACCACAGAACATGATAGACCCGACGACGACAACGGGCGGACTTCCGTGAACTACGACGAATTCGAGCCATCCATGGGCTTCTATCACTCCAAAGTTCGGGTATGTACAAACATTTGCGCTCGCTAAGTTGCGTCACGCAAAAAGACACCCATACACCTCTGAAACACAGCAGACACATAAAACCGTAGTGTACCTGGCTAACAATCCTCGCCGCAAAGATAATTCCCTTGTCTCCGTCTTCTTTCCTGCGGCCCGGGAGTAGATTCAAGGGGACGCAGCAGTCGGAGCGGCAGGTGTACGATGTGCAGGTCGAGATCAAGTACATAGACCTGCGCCAATCGTTCCTCTGCGGCTATCTGAAGATTCAAGGTAATTTCTACCATAAATATACCTCGCTACGAAAGATCACATGCTCATCCCGTTTATTTCTATCTTTGTATTTCTTCATCTCCTTTTTTTCTTCTCTCTTTTGGCGGCGTGACCTTGTCTGTCTGTCTATGCACATCGAGGACCCATCTCGTTCAACCAACCATCCGCGACACATTTGCTGACCCCGGCGAATTCGCCAATAACAGGTCTGACGGAAGACAACCCGACCCTGACGACGTATTTCGAGGGCGAGATCATCGGTAGCCGTTATGACTTCCTGACTCGACACAAGGACTGGGGCGCGACGGAGAAGATCGACCTGAACCACTGGGGCAAGTTCTCCGCCTTTCGGCAGTATAACAAACAGGTGCGCAAGGGTGTGGCCGTGACGATACCCAACCTCGCGCAGCGCGAGAACATCTTCATGCGCTGGAAGGAGCATTTCCTTGTGCCCGACCATCGCGTCACCTCCATCAACGGCGCTAGCTTCGAGGGATTCTACTACATTTGCTTCAACCAGAGGGAGGGCACGATTAGTGGCATCTACTTCCACTCCAAGAGCGAAAAGTAAGTATCGTCGTCCGGGCTGCGCATGCATGCATGATCGAATTTTACCCCGTGCAAGAGTTGACTCTATTGGCCAAGCAGGTTCCAGCAGTTGGAGCTCAAACACGTCGAAGACAAGGGCTGCTTCAAGGCCCTAGAATTCCGATAAGGGGATTGATTTCTTCCGAACAACAACGACAAACCATCGATATATATCCACAACCATCACAAATTAGCTTTTATCCCACTATTCACTTAATCAGCGCGGGAAGCGGGTTGCCAGCCAGGAAGCGTGGTGCTTGAAAGAGACTTGGAAGGAAGAAAGAGGACAACATGGTCAGGAAATTGGTCCCATCCATCCCCAACGTGGAGGAGGGGGATTTATCACGGGCTTTATTTGTTTGTTATCCTGGCGAGCGGGGGAGGAGGGTTGGGTTGGTTGCACCATGGTTGCTCATGATGGGGCATATATCCATCCATTCCAGGCGAGGCACGTTTGGGATGGGCAAACCAAACATGGATTGGGGTGCTTATAGGCGTTGGGTTATTATTCCAGGAGGAGGCGCTCGAAGCGAGGCACAAGAGCGACGAGCAGACTTTTTTAGCATTATATTACGAACAGCCACGTGAGGATGGGGGTATATTCCTGGTCTGGGCCGATGGAAAGACACGGCCTAGTTCGCGTATATGATGATACACACTTAACCTCCTTTTTGCTTTGTTTTTTTCACCAAGTTTCCACCCTATTAATGTATGAACCGTGTATACCGTCCCTCTCATGATATGGGCTTGATCTTGAAGTGAAGCGACGTCAGGCTGAATACTAGCGCCTTGAGGTCTTGGACTAGGTAGTAGAAGACGCGGAGCCCCTCGGGGTCGGCCGACTCGGTGACGTCGATTAAGGAGCCGATCTTGGCGGTCTGCGAGTTCCGACGTGAGCATTCATTCATTCGTCCCAGGTTCATAGGGAGAGATGGAGAGGGAGAGGGAGGGGGAGATGAGGAAGGGGTTGGAGGAGGGGGAAGCTGGTGGCAGCGCCGCAGATTGTTGTGTTCAGTTGTGTAGTGTAGTGTTGTGTTACGATGTCCGCACCTCGAATGATATGTGTTCGGTCCCCAGGCGAATCTCGAGCTCCTGGCGGCCGTCCTTGTTCTTCTGCGGCCACTTGGAGTCGTCCTCCTTCATGATCTCGCTCGACTTGACTATCCGCTTGATCTCGTCGACCACTAAGGAACTGACGCACACTATTATTCATTACCATCATTGCCGAAGAGTTAGCGGATCTGTTTTCTCTCTTGTGTATCTTGTATCTGTGTATCTCTCTCTCGACCGATGAATCGAACGTGGGGCATCGGGCGCCGGGAGGAGATGGAGGGAGGTGGGAGGTAGGGAGAGAGAATGGAGGAAGCGCACTCACTCTCTTTGCGGATGAGACTGTCGTTGCGGTAGTTGGAGTTGTTGGCATAGCGGGCCACGGCGCTCCGTCCGTCGCCGACGACTCGGAAGTCGAACTCTGTTGGGTTGCGCGCGCGCTCGTCGCTCTGGTCAGCTAGCTGGTTCTCTGCGCGTATGTGACAAACACGTATGTATCATGCCCGTCCTGATATGCTGCCGAGTCTGGGTCCCGCGTCATGCTCCCCCGCCGCTTCGGCTTTTCGGTTTCTCTGTCGCCATCCTCGCGTCGTGGAGGGGTGGATGGATGGAGGGATTGTGGGAGGGAGGGGTCTGCTGGCGTACCGAGGAACTCGTGGCCGAAGCGACCTGAGTGGCCGGAGCTGTGGTGTTCGTTAGCAACGTCAGCTGCGTTCTCGTGTGTTCGTTCGTTGTGTCGAGCGAGGGGAGTAGGTGGGCGGATGGATGGGCGAATGCGTGGGCTGAACTCAACTAGTAGCGTATGTAGAAGGGCTCGTTGGACGAGGCCATCTTTCCTTCTTCTTTCTTTCTCTCTTTCGGTGGTTGGGCGGTCTCTCAGGTTGTGAATTGGTTACAAAGGCTTTGAGGAACTGCGGGTTATTGTGCGTATCGCGCGGTGAGAGTAAGTTGGTTTGTAAATATGAAGTAAGTGGAAGTGAAGTGGGAGGTAGGTACCTCTTGTCCGATCTTCACTTGCCGGCGTCAGTAGCTTCGCCTATCAGCCTTAGCAGCTCGAAGAAGTGCTTGTCCATGCGACGGCCACCTAAGGTACCTAAGATTGGAAGGGGTACCTGATGTATCTCGCTCATATAGGCTTAGCCGCTTTCCTTTTCGCTTTAGTGTACTTGTCAATATGTCGTTTAATGCAATAGGACGTTGGAACGCCCATAAAATAAAGCTTTAAACAATATATGTACCTAGCGATAAGGCATATATGTAATCTCACGGGTGTTAAGTACCGAAGCTAACTTGGTACCTGATTGGCTAAGGTACATGTAGAACTGCTTTCACGGAATCTACAATCCTTCTCCTCAAACCTCTTACCATCGACTGTCGAAGCCAGTTGTACTGCACCATTGAGCAGCAGTGGTGATGAGAATATCTCATACTCTGCTCTTAGTAGTACAATTGTCTAGTAGCATAGGCTAAGTGTCCAAAAGCCCGTATTTCCTCATATGTTCGACACACCAGCAGTCTGGACACTGATACGTGGATGATGACCTTTTACACCACCCCGCAACGCTCCAGCCGTAACTCTTCTTAATATCGGCCCCCTTCGCCGCAGGGAAGCGTTTCTGCATGCCTTGCCAGAAACGCTTATCCTTGGGGCGATACCGGTAGCAGTCGCAACAAACTACCTCCTCCTTCGTTAATAGCCTACTGTATTCGTCCCGCGCCTGCATTCCACAGAGCAGCGCGAACATTGCTTCACAGCTAGAGGTTGGGTCGGATCGGTGGCCAGACGCGGAGGGGATTCTGATGGCCATCATGGAAGCGACGGCGAGAAGCCGTCGGCATGTGAGCGCGAGATACAGCTTTTGCGCTGCGCCAACGTGGGCGAAGATCTCGAGCAGCAGCTCATTGGGGAGAGCCAGCAACACCGCCGCTGGCTGGACGGCTCGGGAAGAGTCGAGTAACTATCCTCATGAGCAGGGGGGGACACGACGAAAGAATATATAGAATAAAAAGAGAAAAAGCACAGAATGATTTAATACAACATGGAGAAGCTGGATAGCTTACCACCTGCGGGATTCTGAATTCACACCAATGCCTAGGATGTCCTCTCCGACAATCCACCAGGTCTCTTTCTTGCCTGCTGTTAGTCTGGAGGTTAAAGAACTTCGAGTGTCTATGGCTGAACGGGGTACCTTACATAGACGTGATTGGGTCGCTAACATGAACCGGAAGGGAATAACGCGTCAAAAGGGTTGTATTGCAACTACGAAGTAGGTACTTATATACATGCCCTAACTAAGGTAGACCACATAGCTAAAAGCGGGTCTAACCCGCCCCAATGTAGTCCAGCGTAACGAAGCAGGTACTTCGCAGGCATCTCACTTAGAGGCAATCCACTACCGAAATGGCCCTGGTTCAGGAGGGACAGATTTCTGTGTACCTCCAATTATGCTTGTGTCGGAAACTGTACCTAGGAGACACTAAGTTTGGGACAGCCTGGTCACGAATTTGAGCGTCAACCTACGAAGGTGATTACAACTGCCACTACCATTTCCACTTCCACTTCCATCCCTACTTCCACTACGACCAGCAACAAGTCGAGGCATGCATGGTCGCATTATACCTAGGTAGTCGACCACGTTTTGTCCATTGACAGCACCCCCGTCCGTCCTCCCCAACAATACTATACGATACTATACCGCTACCGCTACCGCTACCGCTACCGCCTCATTGAGGGGGCACTCTTGAGCAGTCTTTAGCCACATCGACAACGGGCCTTCGTTCGCCTTAGCCCTCCCAGTCCGCTCTTGAATCGACTCGGCACCGATCCTGACGAGGCGGTCGAGAACCGCGTCCAGCTGCCCACCATGGCCACATTCCTCGAGAATGCCTACAGCTTAGTCCACCAGGACAATGCTGCCGACGTCCCCTCCATGTCGGAGCTGCGCACCCAGCTGGAGAAGGGCACCGACGAGACCAAGGTCGACACCATGAAGCGCATCCTGACCGTCATGCTCAATGGCGACCCCATGCCCCAGCTCCTCATGCATATCATCCGATTCGTCATGCCCTCCAAGAGCAAGCAGCTGAAGAAGCTCCTGTACTTCTACTACGAGATCTGCCCGAAGCTGGACGCCGGCGGGAAGCTGAAGCAGGAGATGATCCTAGTCTGGTGAGCACCACGAGTGGCAACGCCGCCCACACCCCCGGCACACGCTGCTGGCACACACGCCTGGCCGGTGCTGACAGCGCATTCTATAGCAATGGCATTCGGAACGATCTCCAGCACCCCAACGAGTACATTCGGGGAAACACTCTACGCTTCCTCTGCAAGCTGAGGGAACCCGAGCTCATCGAGCCCCTTTTGTCGTCCGCACGATCCTGCCTCGAGCATCGGCATGCGTATGTGCGAAAGAATGCCGTCTATGCCGTCGCCTCGATCCACCAACATTCTCCCTCCCTCATTCCGGACGCCGCAGACTTGATCGCCACTTTCCTCGACGGGGAGAGCGACGCAACTTGCAAGCGCAATGCCTTCGCCGCTCTTTCGAGCATCGATCACGACAAGGCCCTCGCCTATCTAAGCAATGTGTTCGAGGGTATCACAAACGCAGAGGAGTTGTTGCAATTAGTAGAGCTCGAGTTCATCCGCAAGGATGCCATTCAGAACCAGCAGAATAAGGTAGGCCAAAACCCGACCTGACACCTCTCGGTTTGCCAGCTAATGATTGAAGGCCCGGTATCTGAGGCTCATATTTGACCTTCTAGAAGCGAACACCTCGACCGTCGTGTATGAGGCTGCTTCATCTCTGACGACCCTTACCAGCAACCCCGTGGCTGTCAAGGCCGCCGCCGCCAAGTTTATCGAGCTCAGCATTAAGGAGGCGGACAACAATGTGAAGCTTATCGTGCTTGATCGCGTGGATCAGCTCCGCCAGCGAAACGAGGGGGTTCTCGATGATCTCATCATGGAAATCCTTCGTGTTCTCTCGAGTCCCGATATTGATGTAAGACGGAAAGCCCTTGGGATTGCCCTGGAGATGGTGTCTAGCAAGAATGTCGAGGACGTCGTTCTGCTATTGAAGAAGGAGCTCTCAAAGACCGTTGACCAGGAATACGAGAAGAACACCGAGTACCGACAACTACTGATTCAATCCATCCACCAATGCGCCATCAAATTCTCCGAGGTTGCAGCAAGCGTCGTTGATCTGCTAATGGACTTCATCGCCGACTTCAGTAATACTTCCGCCGTCGACGTCATCAGCTTTGTAAAGGAGGTCGTCGAAAAGTTCCCTAAGCTACGACCTTCGATTGTCGCACGCTTAGTCGATACCCTCAGTGAGGTCCGGGCAGGTAAGGTCTACCGCGGGATCGTCTGGATTATTGGCGAGTATTCTCTGGAAGAAAATGACATTAGAGATGCATGGAAGAAAATACGCGCAAGTCTGGGCGAGATACCCATTCTGGCCTCTGAGCAGCGTCTGCTAGATAACGTCGATGGCCAGACCGAACAAGAACAAGAGCAGGTGAATGGCCACTCCAAAGCTACGCAGCCCTCTGGTTCACGGCGCGTTCTGGCAGACGGCACCTACGCTACCGAGACGGCCCTCACGAGCGCCTCGGCCACAGCTGCGAGATTGGAGGCCGTCAAGGCAGCACAAAAGCCGCCGTTGCGGCAATTGATCCTTGACGGAGATTACTACCTCGCCACCGTCCTCTCCGCTACACTGACCAAGCTGGTTATGCGCCACTCTGATATTTCGTCAGACAAGGCACGGACCAACGCCCTCAAAGCGGAAGCCATGCTAATCATGATCTCCATCATACGTGTCGGCCAATCCCAGTTCGTCAAGGCTCCCATTGACGAGGACTCCATCGATAGAATAATGTCCTGCGTCCGGTCTTTGGCCGAGTTTTCCGAGAATAAGCACCTCGAGTCTGTCTTCTTAGATGAGACTCGAAAGGCATTCCGGGCCATGGTTCAGGTCGAGGAGAAGAAGCGAGCGGCGAAGGAAGCGTTCGAGAAGGCGAAGACGGCAATCCAAGTTGATGATGTCGTCCAGATTCGCCAGCTCTCAAAGAAGAATCATGGAGAGGGCGCAGACGAGATCGAGTTGGATCTCGAAAGGGCAACTGGTGGTGAGGCCACGGCTGAGGATCTGACATCGAAACTCAGTCGCGTCGTTCAGCTTACTGGTTTCTCCGACCCCGTTTACGCCGAGGCGTACGTCAAAGTACACCAATTCGACATCGTGTTGGACGTTCTACTGGTCAATCAGACGACCGACACGTTACAGAATCTCTCAGTTGAATTTGCCACGCTGGGCGATCTCAAAGTCGTGGAGCGACCAACTACCCAGAATTTGGGCCCGCATGATTTCCACAACGTACAGTGTACTATCAAGGTTTCGTCAACCGACACCGGTGTCATCTTCGGCAATGTAGTTTATGACGGCGCCCACTCCACCGACACCAATGTTGTTATCCTCAATGATCTTCATGTCGACATCATGGATTACATTCAGCCCGCTACTTGTACGGAAACGCAGTTCCGGACAATGTGGACCGAATTCGAATGGGAGAACAAGGTTAACATTAACAGCAAAGCGAAATCTCTTCGCGAATTCTTGGAGCAACTCATGGCTTGCACAAACATGAGCTGCCTAACACCCGAGGCCAGCATGAAGGGCGATTGCCAGTTCTTGAGTGCGAATCTATACGCCAGAAGCGTATTCGGTATGTGTCTCCAAGGCTCGTTGATCTCGGCACCCACGCTAATTTGACCACAGGAGAGGATGCTTTAGCCAACCTGAGCATAGAAATGGAGGGCGAAGACGGACCCATCACAGGCTTTGTCCGCATAAGAAGCAGATCGCAAGGCCTGGCGCTGAGTCTCGGGTCACTAAAGGGGCTGAACAAGATTGGGACGAGTGCTTGAGAATTCCCCACACACGCGCACGTCCAGCTCCGAATATAAAATTTAGTAATGCCATGTAGAGTATCTGCACACACAAAAAAAGAACAATCCATTCGCCAAGCCAATGTTCGAAAATAGTTTTCACGAAGAGGAGAGAGAGGAGAGTAGTGACTTTTATTAGGAAAAGGGGGAGGGAAAGGAAAGGACATGATATCCAAGTGCGACGTTATCCCTGACCTGTAGGAGATTTTGCGTCTCGAAAACATGGTGTGTGTGAAAAAACGTGGCATTCTGTGCTTAGCTCAGTGTTCCTTCGTCTAGATCTAAACGTTCCAGATTATTTCGAGATGACTACTTCCTTCTTGTGCTAGGCGGTATATACCAGTATAATTCGGCGTTGACCACGACTTGGGCAGTGTAAGCTACCCAGGTATTACACTAAATGCATGGAGCCTCTGATGTTGGTACTGTTGGACGTATGAAGCATAGGTATATATCTCAAGACACCTTGAATCCTAAAGCTAACCTGAAAGCCATACTAAATGGTCAATGATAACCCGGTAACTTAACCTTTAGGTATGTATTCGTTTACCAGCGCAGGGGGGATGAGCGAATTGTCCATGCCATCCCATCCTGTCTATCTATAGATTATAGAATAGATTGAATCCTACATACCTACCTAGTGAGTAATACTGAAGAAGTTCGACAGTTTAATTGTTGGAGAGCCACTCCTTACCCTACCGTACCAGGTATTGTACAGGGGGGAACCCCTTTTTAAGGTAGCAGCGTATTATTATAATCTGCTGAGGGCTTCCCAAGGTACAGTGGATATTTTAAGGCGTAGAAGTAAGAGAGGGAGAGATTGGCCAAGACATCACAGAGCCTGTGACCAGGTGTGTGTGTTTCCGACAAAGTTCGACTAATGAAACTGTACCTAACCCATGGGCCCCATAAGGAGGGTAAGATCTGAAAGCAAAGCAATGTATGCATGAGCATACCTTATATACCAAGATATCTCTTCGATCTGTTGGCCGGATTGGTATGGCCTAGCGGTACAGCGACCAAAGCGATGCATACAAGCGACCTTTCATCTTTAACTCAATATCATTACTCAGTATCGTTGGGCCGCGGGGGTTCGATTCCCTCGTTGGCCAACATTTCTTTCTCTCTCTCTCTCTCTCTTCCACTTTATTTTTCTCTCTCTCTCTCAGACGCTCACCTCACTTCATGGGCGGTTCACTCGGCCCTGCTTAAGTATGGTGTTAGCTAGTTATTATCTTATAAGTAGAAAAAAACCTATTACTCTATAGAGAAATGTGAAGAAACAAGTAAAATGGCAAGCTGCACGCATATCGCCTAGTTTCAAGAAGTCTCTCTTTCATTCTCACGGGCTTGACCTTCACTAAATACCTGAGGTCACTCTATACAGCAATAGTAATTCAAGACGAAATAAATAAGTGGTAGGTATCAAAATATTTACTAGCATACGACGTATATATGCCGATAGAACCTCCCGTGCATCCTCCAATATCTCACCGACATGCCTTTTTGTTCTCCTTTTTTTTTGTCCTTTCGTTCTTTTTCATTTTTTTTCTAGATCGGCCTATCTTAAACCGGCAATTTTATATTTTATACGGGCAGGTCGTTCGTGACGTCGGCGAAGGCGCTCCATTGTCTCCATGCCTCGCCACTCTTGATCGTCCACCTCGCCCTCCTAACTCCCTCCTTCCAGCGTCCGTTCCCCGGGCCCCGCTCGGTGATGACCTTGCCATCGTCCCCGGGGCCCATGGCGCTCGTGTCGGCTTCGCAGATGCCCGATACAACAAGCAGGGCGGCCGTGTTCATGAGCACGAACTCGAGAATGGGGTCGTCGTCGCGCAGCTCGCCCCGCAGTAACTTGCGTAGGATCTCCGCGTTCTCGTGGGGTTCTTTGCCGGGCGATACGGTGTTGAGCGGGTGTGCGCTCAGCCCGAAATCCTTGGGTTCGAGCAGGAAATGCTCGACCTGGGTACCATTGCCGCCTTCGACCAGCTGCCAACAGTACGTGGGGCCGGCGCACGAGATCTCGTCCAGCTGCTCTTGGCCGCAGACGATCAGCCCCTTCTTGGCACCGGCTAGGCGCAGGGCCTCCGCGAACACGGGGCCCAGGTCGTCGCGCGCAACGCCTAGCATCCGTGCCTCGATAGCGTCGTCGAGGGGGTTGCTCAGGGGGCCTAGGAGGTTGAAGATCGTGCGCCACCCGAGCTCTTTACGGATAGAAGCCACATGCCTCATGCCAGGGTGGAAGACAGGGGCAAACAGGAAGGCGTAGTTGGTGGACTGGTAGACGGTGGAGATGGTGTCGGGCGTGATGCGGGCGAGCTGGGCAGGCTTTGGCTGCATGTTCATGAGCAGATCGGCAGAGCCAGACTTGGACGTCGACGCACGGTTGCCATGCTTCGCAAGGAGGAGCAAAGACGAGGCGAGGATAGAGGATGTGGTGGAGATGTTGAAGGTGTGGTGAGAGTCCCCTCCGGTGCCGACGATGTCGCACTGCAGAGTGTATCATATCAATATCATGCCCTCAGGCTCCCCCGTCGAAGCTTCGGTGGGCGCTGTGTCCCCGCCACTGCACCACAATCTGAATATAAATAAAGACTCACCAATCCGCCCGAGTATCCCCCCTCCGGCCGCCTGCGAGCCGATATGACCTTTTCTAGGCCTTCAAAGTCAATTGTAGCCGCATGACGGCGCATAGCAGCCGAGGCCTCTGCCAGGACATCGGCACGACGGTCCCAGCCGGTGAAATGAAGCGCCGTCAGGAGTGAGCCCGTCTGGACGGGGCTGAGCTTGTTGACGAAGATCAACGAGATGGCCTCGGCGATCTCGCGAGCCGTGACATTCTCCTTTTCGGGATCCGGCCATAGACGCTGCAGCAGAGGGCGGATATCGGCGAAGACCTGCTGGCCCTGCGTCGCAGCGGCCATGTTGGATGTTGTATGTCCTGTGGTCTATGTCCTATGTCCTATGTCCTACGTCTTATGCCGTATGTCGTATATCAAATGTTACAAGCTGTGAGAAAGAGTTGCCGAGATCGGGGGATCGAGAGAGCGGCCTCAGCAGCGAATGAGTCGGTATGTAAGTACGATTCAAAGCTTCTCTCGATATATGAGGCAGTATAAGACTCAGAACCTTTTGGAGTAGCTCAATTGGCCTGCGACCTTCGGGATGTGACCTTCAGAGTCATCCATCTTAGCAGGTGAACTTTAAGTAAGGAGGTACCTGAGGTCGGTACCTGTGAGTAAGGGAGGATGGCAGCTCCAAGGAGGTGTTCCCAATAGGTACCTACCTCTAGGTACCGTCTTGCTGCCCCGCTATCCATCGTTGCACATGCCGCCAAGGATCGTGGAGGGGCATTTCTGGTTGCTTACTAAGTGGTAGGATGTAAAGATCCTTATCGCGGAGGTAGATAGTTTATCAGCTGCGGCGGTGAAAGACGGCAGGTTGATTGAGACGTCCCGGGGGTTGAAACCTCCGACCTCCGCTAACGGACCGGGCCATCCTAGTCGGGCCATTGAAGCAACGGTCCAATTATTTTCATCCAAGCTTTTTGCTACGGGCCAGCGGGTCAGCCGTGGTTTGAAGGAAGGCTGAAGGAGCAACGACCAACAACGACCCCGACCCCAACCCTAGCCCGCTCACTAATTCGACGACAACCTCGGCACTGGGATCGAGGGAGACGAGGTTCGAGACAAGAAGATTCGGGCGGGGACGGGAGAATTGCTCAGAGAGTTCATGGCCATGTCGCTGCGGCTTAATGGCCCTGCGCGCGGTAGCGTGGGGCGGGCTCTGCAACAAACGGCGACAAGCTCGACGAGAACACGAGCCCCTCTAGTCCCGAATTCGATGCGATGCACGATGCGAGCAGCTTCAAGGGCGTATGCGACAGCAGGGTTGCCTCTCAGCGCTCTGAGGCTGCCCGACAACTATATTCCCCCAACTCAGCCTCCGACGGCGCGGCGACCCGATCTGAGAAAGACCCAGCTTCTTCGCTCCTACACGGCAATGCTGCGATCGATACCCCTGATGCTCTTCTTCCAACACAACAACCTCACTGCCGTAGAATGGGCAGCCGTGCGACGAGAGCTGCGTGCCTCCCTATCAAAGGTGCCGCCACCCCTTGCAGGACCCGATGGCACCGCTCCCGTCGATGTCACATCTAGTATCGAGCTGCAGGTGTTGCGGACGCGCATGTTCAATGTCGCCTGTAAAATCGTGGATTATTTCAAACCTGAGGACCAGGCCGAAAAGTCGAACGCGTACGCACACGATCTATCCACCACAGCCTACAAGGCGATCAAGGAGGCGACCATTGATGAGTCGTCCCCCTACGGCCAGATCCGCCCCTTACTCATAGGTCCCGTTGCCGCTGTCACCTTGCCTACGGTCTCACCGGCACACCTGGCGGCCATACTGCAGGTTCTTTCGCCGTCTCCTCCCGCGTTTCCTGCTCCCTCGCGGAAGAAGAATCCGGGATACTACGATCCCGTCGCGCAGAGCGGATTCCAGAAACTCATCCTCATCGGCGGCAGGATAGAGGGCAAGGCCTTCGACCTAGACGGGGTCAGATGGGTCGGCGGTATCCAAGGCGGCCTCGACGGACTGCGGGCACAGCTTATTTCCCTGCTACAACAGGCCGGCCTCAGTCTCACGACGGCCTTGGAAGGCCAGAGCAAGGGATTATGGCTGGCTCTCGAGGGCAGACGGACACAGCTGGAGGAAGAATCTGGCGGAGGCAAGAAGGAGAGCCAAGCAGAAGAAACTGAGGCCAGTAGCTAGAGTGTGTGTACTCTCCGGCTACCCATGCAATAGAACGATGTATAACAAAATATATCTACAACGAACGAACAATGTATATGAAATCCACATAACACAACCTAGGATTAGGTAGTGATACTTATTGGTGTAGTTTAGGTGAGTGTATAAGTATCTCATCGACGTTTAGGATCTGGGCCAAGGACGACGTAGTATGCGCATGGTGGTAACTTCTGTTATTACAGTAGGTACCTACCTAGTAGAAGAGGAAACACAGCATGAGACATCAAGCTGTAACCAGGTACACTCCCAGGTACCTATGTAGGTTAGCTACATGATAAGATGCGCGCAGGTGCCCTCGATTATGTAGTATTTTACTCCCATAGGTACCTACAGGTTACAAGTACTTAACACTCCCGAGCTCGTGATGCACCAAACTAGACCCTGCATATCACTAGGGCGGGTACCTACTTGGGTATAATGTCAGGCGACAGGTTGCGCCAAGTTCGAGTCCCACCCAATCTAGCTTCATACAAATACCGACTTCATACTGCACATGATATTCCCGATTTACTGAACTGCCTATCTAGGAGTTTAGCCTTACGACGACCTGGGCAGCTTCCAACGCCCACACTCCGATCCGCTTCCTCGCCCCTCCTCCTCTCCTCGTCGGCCGCATAGACAGGGATTCATACTGTACGCACGCCTGTTGTCAACCGCACGCTCCTCTCTCGCGCAAGGCCCGACCCGATGAGCAAGTAGCGAAATCCGCATCAAGGACCGGAGGCGTGGTAGCAGCCAGCAGCAGCAGCGGTTGCGGCGTTCGGCGTTCGGCCATGGACTTCGCGCCGTACCAGAGCTCCCCGCCTGAGCATAACCGGCCCTTCTCTCCTCCCACGGCCGACGGCACCGCGTCGCCGCGCGCGTCCTACGACCAGCGGCGGTCCTTCAGCCCGCCTCAGCGCAACTTCGCCGCCTACTCCCCGCCGCCGCTACAACACCCGCAGCCGCAGCGCGCCTGGCACGCGGGGTACGCGTCCGAAGACGGGCTCGGCGGCGGCGGTGGCGACATAGCAGCCGCCGGCGCAGGCGCGGTCGTGGGTGGGGGCGAGAATGGGGCCTTCGTCAGCGAGTTCGACACGAGCCTCGGCCTGCGGCTGGACTACGAGGCCGTGCTGGCCTATGTCGGCATACCGCCGCTCAGCGCCATCATACTGCTGATTCTGGAGAGGAAGAGCGACTACGTCAGGTCAGTTACGGTTGGCGAGCAACCCGCCCACTCGCCCTTTCTTTTTACGGACTCGATGTATCGCGTTGTTCTGGTCTTTGCTGCAGGGCTGTTGTTGCCTGCGCAAAGGGGAGCAATATGAGCGTTGAGAGAAGAAAGAGCCTTGAAGGGGTCGATAAAGGTCGTTCAACTCTCGAGGTCCGTCAAGCTGACATAATATATAGATTCCATGCGTGGCAGTCTAGTCTCGTCTTCACCGCCATGTTCATCCTTCACCTCTTATTCTCGTGGTGGGCTTTTCTCAGTTGGGTCATCCTGCTCGGTGATCTCGGTCTAATTGGGTTCCTCGCCCTACACGCCTACCGAGACGCCGATACCCTCGATAGGTGAGTGATAACGATGAGCTGATCAGTCTGCTATGCTATGATTCCACAGATGTTAGACTGCAGTAGCCTAACTTGTCTTGTTTTAAATAGATTTGAAGTCCCTGTTTTTGGAAGGATAGCCAGCCGGATACTTGACGACGAGTAGGAATTTCGGAACGCGGTCTACTTTAATTGGGGGCGACTAGATACGTGACGTCGCGTGATGTCTATATGGGCCTATACGGGCCGCCTCTCCCTATGGAGGCAGCCGCTCGAGGACTGTGGGCTTGATGAGAGATGGTCGATGGCGTAATGATAATATGAACGGACACGTATAGGATTATATATGCCGGCAGCACCGATTCGGTCTGGTATCCAAACACATAATGCGGCATTGCCGTCCGTCAACCAACTACCGATTCAGTCAATTGGGTTTTTTTTTTTTATTGAATTATTTCGCCCAGTCAAAAAAACGTGGGGCAATCCGTAGAATTCAAATCTGAACTGCTGCGTCCGACTCCCTTGTTACTGCTAGCAAGCCTCCTCTCGGTCCTTATTTGCGACACCAGTCCCGTCCCGTCCCTCACCGGACCTGTATATAACGTCGCGGATGTGATGGTAAACTCTCTCTATGTCATGTAGCGTAATCAGACTAATAGAGGCGACTTATGAAGTCGCAAGACATGGTAATTACGAGCAAATGTAAGAATTTGTTGTCTGCCGATCAGGGACAAATGTTGGCTGTAGGTTATATTCCTTTTGAGATCAATTGATGGCTTGGAGGATCTGAAACTGTACTCTAATTCCTTATTCGCTAGCGACGGTCGTCGTTCCGTTCTATTTCCCAATTTTCTCCTAAGTTAATTAACATGAGCCTCACGCTTTTTCGATGATGATGCAGTGCTATCTCGCTTTCATCCGCCCTCTTCTAGTTTTCTTCTCCCCGCCCACTCCCCCTTTTCTTTTGTGTGTGTGTATCTCAATTATTAATACCATGCAACAGATCTTTAATGAACACATATGAAATGTGCTAGTGACACCACTGATAAGAATGCAGCGTTAATGATTGGCCTAGGTGTAGTCGGCCGAGGGCGGTGATCCGCAACTGCATAATTATAATGTGTTCACTGTGAGTTTTCCTTTAAGTACCTAATCACTTCCCGCCAGGGGAAAAAATGGAAGCATACAAATATTGGATAATTAGCATGGCAGCCCCCAGAACTACAAGTTCGGGGATCTAAAATAGTATCTTACACCTCGTGGTAATAGAACTAAGTGGCATAGCGCGATCTCGCTACTGCGAAAAATTATTTTCTCATTGGCCATCGTAATATCTAACCTAGCATGCAATGTGGCTTGATGCTGTGTGTGACAACAAGATCGGCATGAAAAACTCAAGCGATAACTTCTTCTTGGTACGTTTACTTGCCTATCTCCCGCCTTCCTCATAATAACCGCTCTTGCCTCATCACTGCCATACAGGCATCCCTCGAGGGCGTATTCGACCTATCATCGGAACCGCCATAGAAAGTAAATAAGCAAATTACATCCGGGTGCATATTTTACCACCTAGTCAGCTGTCTCGACAAGTCCTTTTTTTTTTCAAGGGGCTAGCTAAAGGGGCCAATATGCCAAGGCCTCGGACGGAGTTAGTATCCTGTTTATGTGCACCATAACACCGGCCTGGAAAACCCACCGAGATTTTATCTCCGAATCCAATATGTAAGTCGACGGCCGCAGCGAGGTTCGGATACATACATGATACGCAAGCGCGTCTAGAGTGGGCCACCAAAAGCCGCCAAGTCTTTGTCAAGTTGACTCTATCCTGCAGGCCTCACCGGCGGGTTGAGCGGCTACCGAAAAAATCGCTGCCGGAAACGAAATGTAGAGTCAGCCCAATTAACGTGTCGAGGCCCACGGCGGTGCATGATACTCACGACGCTCTATATGATGTGTGCTATTTACTTCCTTAAGCGAAACATGCCTCTAGCTACCTAGATAAGTTAATATCAAGACTAAAACTAAAATAAATGCTATTAGAACTACTTGGATAAATCTATCCAAGAGTACATATAATAACATTGAGACTTACTAATACCTATATTGCTACTCGTAATATCAACTTTTTAATGATCTCATTTTGCACCACGGTAATTTGTAATCTTTCCAATAGAAAAAGAACAAATTCTAAGACTACAGATGTGTCCGATGATAAAACGGGAAGGAAATAGCATAATGACATATATATGCTGAATGCTGTTAAGTTAGAGGCAATAAAGCAGATGAGATGGCTGTTTCGGTCTAGATATGCATATGCCTTCTTCGGGTCGAGCCGTTCGTAACTAAATTGAGCAAGGGTGAAGATCTTCGCAGTCGGCCCATGGTCTGACGTTCTGTCGTTGCTGCACTTACGCTACGCAATTGCCGTGTAATATTGATCTATACTGATTCTTCTGCTGTGTGAGAGACGGCCGGAAACACCAACGACTGACATAGTAAGAATCTGGACCTTAATTAGATTCCAGGGGCGTTCCCAGAGCGCTGATCCAGGAAAAAGCAATCACGCAGGGAGAAAGAGAGCACGCAATCTTGCCTGCTTCTGGACGAATATGGTGAAAGCTAACATGTCATTCTCTGATATGTGAATGAGGTCACTTAAGTTGTACAACTTGGAGCGGTGTACAACATAATTAGGGGCTAGGACGTGGAAACCAGCAACAACATGCAGTCTCATACTATCTACCTTGATGGGATCACACTCGTGTGTCTTACCAGGCTTGTCTCTGCGTGGGACCGTGATGATACTGGACGTCGTAGATAGTTATTGAGCCTCCGAGATATTCTCTTTGTATAACTAGCAAACGTGTGCTGGCCGGAGCACAGGTCGGCCGAGGACCGCCGGCGGAGATATGTGTGCTGCCAGTGAATCTCGGCAATTGATTATCCAGAAAGGATGTAATTGAATAATTAATCAACGGACAGCGTCCCCTTGGCGCAGGAACCGAGACATGCTGGGGTTTTCCCCCCTTATAGTACACAAACTTGTGAGGCATAAAGGGGCGTCCATGTGCCTGCCCCGGGCCCGGACTTCTAGATGTATCAGCTATAGGTTATACCAACATTTCCCTTTAGGAATTTCTTAAAATCCCTTGGGACGAGATAAGAAGCAGTTGGATATAGATAATTAAGTGTTTGGTTGCACTTTCTCCATGGCAAACATGTCCCCCGTCCACAAGCCATACTTGGTTAAACAAGAGAGAGATAGAGAGAGAATGGACGGAAAGCACACGTAGCTACAGCAAGGTCCGTGTGTTCGACACGACGCGTAATTACTTCCACCGCACACACGGGGGTTTGTATAACCTGATGCGCTGTTCTTTTGTTTTGTCTATTTTCTATTTTCTATTCTTTTTCTATTTTTTTAAAATTTTTTTTTTGGTCCCTTGTCGAACTTGTGAAATTATGGCGGGATCCGCGGTTGCGATCATCGGGGGAGAGAGTCTGGAGAGGACGTGCGCAGCATAGCATGAAGCACGGAGAACAACGAAGCACAAAAGTCCTACACATACCCTACCTACCTATTTAATTATTTATCGGCCGGCGATTCGGGTCAATTTGTTACCGCTTTCGGACTCAACTCGGTATTGGTGATTATTGGGATTGGGATTCAGGTTTACCGCACTTGCACCGCAATCGTCACATGCAGAGTGGGTAAAGTCGTTGATTCGAAATACCTTCTATCACCCCCGTCTTCGGACGGATGGCGGGCGTCGTCTCAACCCTCTTGATTGTTTTTTTCTTCTTTTCTCTTGCACAGGCAGTCGAGCGACAAAGCGCGCTCGATGTCTTCTAAACCCGAGCCGATTCCCTCAAAAATCTTTCTTATCAATAGATCTATGAGATGTGGTTTCGCAGCCATCTCGAGGTGGTACATAGGGGCCACATGTGTAACGCTGATAACTACATGTGTAACATTTCGACTAGATGAGCCGGCTTCTACTGGTCTTATTGCCCACCTTAGGTACATAAGTAGGTATTGTCGTTATTTATTCTGTGTCCGCGTACTCCTTGCCGTGTATTATGCTTTATACGGTATCACTTTTGGGTGCTTTGCCGAACCCGACGGGATTGAGTTCTAGATCCTCAAAGCATAACAATTACCGGAGTAACAAGGTATTTTTTCCTGCTTTGATGGCGTTTAAAATAAAAATAAATCCGAGAAAATCGTTTAGCACTTGCCAAGACGCCAACATGTCTTAAGTTTTGTCTTGCGCACGTTACGCAATCAGACAAGGTGAGAACGTGCCATTGGCCGGCTCTCTTGGCCTTCATGGAGGAGGACATTGCGAGTGGATATGCTACTAGGGGTTTATTTTCCCGCGGCAAGGTGGCTGCAACATAAAATAGCAGACCGATCTCGGAGGTCGAAGCTCAGTCATGCTCTGTCGATTCATCACGGAAAAAAAATAATCTATAGGATGTAGGCTATTGGCGACGAAGAGACTCCGAGAGAGCGCTCTGAGCAATGGATACGATAGATCTAAGTAGATAGAGGATGGAGCTACCTGCCTGCACCATGCGAGTAACGGATGTCCAGAGAATAGCTCCGTGGCGGATCATCGCTTGCCCTAGGAGGAAATCCCGACATCCCGGTACCGTTAGCCAGGTCCCGAGATTCTTATGACGATTGCGATCTTGGTCGTTGTCCTGTGCGCCGCTCGTACTTGGCGGTGAGCAAAAAAGTGCGATATTGGTCGCGATGGGCGGGCGGATCGGGGCCGAAATAAATGGAATACCGCGCCCCTTCGACGAGAAGGTTTATTATCAAGCTAGGATGGATGACGGTGGTTACACTATAGCGCTCTGTTTTAGAATTAGTCGACCCGGCGCTGACGGTGGGTTTGGCGGGCCCCCCTGGCCCATATTGGGATCGAGCTACGGCTTGTTTCTCAGTCATGGAAATGGGATGGGATTTCTGGCTGTTATCGGCTGGGGGAAGTTGGAGTCGTATGCGAAGGGTGCGCGACATGAGATATACGCGTAGTACCTCCCTAGCTACACAACCTAAGGTACGGTAGCCCAGCCCAGGTAGAACAAGACAAGACAGGTTGTTTAGCGTTTGGGGGAAATGCTAGGTTAGCGTGGTTCGGCACAAAGATTGACATTGCACACTTCAACCGGCCCAGAATAATGAGCGAAATTGATGGTATCAGTAATCGGCAGGATGGCGCAACCTTCATTCACTCAGAGATATCGCAAGGCCCAGGCCTAAAGCGGTACCGGGCTTGTTTTGGTGCTCGTGCACGACATTATCAATGCAGAATTCGTGCGCTCCAACCCGCCCAGAGATAGCGACAAAGGTCAAACCGCGGCTAGGGGGTTGGTCTGTATAAGTTGAGCTCGAGAGCCCTCGGGTTTGTCCCATCCTCTAGCCATCCCAATCCCTAAGCATATTCTTAATATTAGGACCCGTGCCATCCTGCCTGGCAAAGCCTAAATAAAACCTACCGGACGCCCGTTGATTGGCAAGTGAATCCTCACGCACTCACATCAGCATACACCTAACGACGTCCCGCGAACCTTGGCCAACTCGCCATATTCCACGGTTTGCAAGGGGGCCCCGCGGATCACGACGACACCATGGCTGTCCATCACGAAGGTCCGCAGAGTGTAGAGTTTGCGCCCACCGCGCCGGCCGCAAAAACAACGGTCACGGCCGCGACAATACAGGGCGTCACGACTCCCGAGATTCTCCCACAGGAGACCGAAGATCTCTTGGTCATCTCACCTTACACCGAGAGACAACACTTGCTGGATCTGAAGAGTCTCGACGTGGAGAGTGCAATCCTTGCGCAGGCGCTAGTTGATCTGAAGTGTCTCCGGCCCGATTATGCCACTGCCCCATATATCGACACCTTCAACTGGGCAGAGGTCATAGAGCAGGTAAAACGGCTAGCGCAGCAGAACAAGCACACCTGGAAAGAAAGCTCCTTTTTCGTCGTCGCGTTCCGGTCGCAGATCCCACCGACGACCGTGTATGAGGATTTGGGGGCCTTGGACAAGGCGGCACACGCAGAGGCGACAGCCAGCGGCGGGTTCCTCAAGTAAGTGGCCCATCTGCGTCAACCGACGCAGGAATGCGCCGAGGGATGCGCTGACAAGGCTTAGATACTGGTTCGGGAGCCCTGATAAGGAGGGTAAGAATCTAGCAACGTGCGTGTGGAGATCGCAGGAGGACGCAAGGAAAGGAGGCATCGGACCCGCGCATCGACGAGCAGCCACGGCAGCTCGGCATCTTTATTCCCATTGGAAGATTGACCGGCATAAGCTTATCATCCGCGACGAAGCGGAAAGCTGGGCGATTACCGACTGGGCGTGACGAGCCGGTGGGGTAGCATCAGGCCAGGCCTGCTGCATGCGAGCACATCGGACTAATATCAAAAGGGTTTGATAGAGGATACGGGGCCAGGGACAATAGATAGAGGACACAGGCCGGCGGCGACGAATGAGGTGAGAGACATCCGGGTTATGTGGCCAAGGAGAACGGCCGACCGGGGGTTACACGAGAGATGCGAATCGCACACCACGGGGGCATAGACAGACCATGATCCATCATATGTATGGATGGCATGGAGCTTGCGCGGTTGTTAATGACTGTCGGTGGGGAGGGATGCTTGTTTTCGCGGCGCAGGGTTTGTTTTGGTTTTTGTTAGACGGGGACTATCAACTTTCATTTGCCCCCAGGGCGTATAGAATAGACAGAGGCGACAATGATGATCATAATGGAAACGGACACATTGAAAGATCGGAAGCTCTTGTTCCCTCTGCCCAATGCAGGATGACGCGCCCCCTTAGTGAGTTGGGCCATGCCAGTGTAAAGTAGCCAGAACACTACCTACCAATTACCTCTTCTCTATCTCCCAGGTATGGATGGAGGAGGAGAGGACCGAGCAGCAGTACCGCGCGGTACCTGCGTGGTGTGCGTGGTCACTGGTGTGCGTGCTGCGGCAGGTGGTGCAGTGTTGCGTTCCTCGAGGTAGCGTACGAAGGACAGCGGCGGGACAGCGGCGGGACAGGAACCAGGACCAGGAAAGGGCCAGCCCGGGTCTTGCGGAGAGAGCTAATCAGGGGCCTGTGCTGGTGCTCGTGGCAGTCCGGATAGCCTGGTGGCCCCATTCGTCAGCTGCGTGATGGCCAGCGGCTTGAGCGCGCGCTCGCGAGCTGGGCGGCATGGCGATATTTGGCTGAATTGGAAGCGTACGACGGCGGCGAAGATCACATATAAAGATGAGACGACGTCAAGATGAGGCTCTTTCAGCAACAGTTTATTAGTGGCCTAAATGACATGGAAGATGACAACACCCCCGAGCTTTGGCGTGGGGGTTCAAGAGTGGGATTTATTCGCTTCGCTTTTTGGGAAGAGAAGCCTTCTCCAAAGAGGTGTGGGCTTGCTCTGAATTCCGACGCTTTTGTTAAATGGAGCACCTCTGTTTAAATGGGGAGCTTCTTGTTTTGGGAGATCCTAAGACAATAACGTAAACCCCTGCCTGTACCTTTTCCCAAATCAGTACATTTAGGGACCGAGGTTAAGCACTTACATACGAAAGTACGAAAGGACGTATCTTGTACCTCCACAACTGGTATCTGCATACCCGCGCTCAGACATACATTTATATACGCGGCATGCAGATATCATTAATATGTAACTATAGAGCTGATTAAGTGTACCATGGTATTGACATGATCTTTGGCATGCATGAAATCTGAAGCTGTATCTATATAATAAACAAAGTACCTCGTTTGTACTTGCATTGTATATGTCCCGCCTTCGAAGTCTGTTAGGTAATTGAGATGAGGCTAGTGTATACACTACTGGTACTAGCGTATCTACGGGGAGTACTTGGGTATCGAGACAAGTACATATAGGTACTCGGAGGTAGCGTATCTACATGTCCTCCGTGGGCTGCTCAGAGGTATTTCTGCCGTGCCTTTCCGCCCTCCCCCCCAAAATGGAACTAGCCAACCAACCAGTCTATCCCACACACACAATTTGCATCCCGGCGGAACAACGAAAATTTAAGGTCCTCAGCGAGCGCGTACTTTGCGATCGTTCGTCATCAAACCGAGTTCAGGCCATACTGCGGCTCCATACAGACCGACCAGAAGTCCCCCATCTCGAGTATTCATCGCCGCAATCATGGCTGACGCGGTCAAAGACGTGCCGTTGAAAACGGTCCAGGTGGAAGCTTTGGTTCGTCGGCCATCCATATGCCCCTCATCTCACCCCTCAGCCTCGACACATCGCAAATCTCTTGTCGCGGGGCCATGACTGACAAGTGATCTCATGCTCAGGTTGTCATGAAGATTGTCAAGCACTGCTCTGCTAGTTTCCCGACCACGGCCACCGGCTCCATCGTGGGCATGGATCAGGATGGCGTCGTGGAGATCACGAATTCGTTCCCGTTCCCCACGGCCGATGTCGCCAACGTCGAAGGCTCCCACCAGAACGACGCCTCTTCGCTAGCCGCCGCCGCACCTCGCGCCAAGGCAAACATTGCATATCAGAATGAGATGATTCGACATCTCAAGGAGGTCAATGTCGATGCTAACAATGTCGGCTGGTACACGAGCGCGACGATGGGCAACTTCGTCAACCTCGGCTTCATAGAGAACCAGTATCACTACCAGCGCGAAAACGAAAAGACGGTGGCCCTGGTCCACGATGTGAGCCGCAGCTCGCAGGGCGCTCTCAGCGTGCGCGCCTTCAAGTTAACCCCTACCTTTATGGCCGCATACAAGGAGGCCAAGTTCACCACGGAGAGGTTCGTTCCAACTGTCCACTTGGAGGAGGGCTAGTACTGACCTGCAATAGCCTCCAGAAATCAAAATTAACCTTCCGGGATATTTTTGTCGAACTTCCTGTCAACCTGCATAACTCTCACCTTCTCACCTCCTTTCTCCACCAAATACCGACGAAGCCGACAACAGCTGATGTAACCTTGCCTACATCGCTGGCCGACCTCCAGAACAACCCCATACCGATGCCGCTTTATCCTTCCGCCGACACACTCGAACTCTCAATAGATCCTTTCCTGGAGAAAACCTGTGATTTGCTCCTCGACAGCATAGAATCGCACTACACCGAATTGAACAACTATCAATATTACCAGCGACAGTTAGCACGGGAGCAGACCAAGATCACGGCGTGGCAGACAAAGCGTAAGGCCGAGAACGCCGCACGAGCTGCCGCCAAACAACAACCCCTGCCTGAGGATGAGTGGCAACGCATTTTCAAGCTACCACAAGAACCCAGCCGCCTCGAGGGCATGTTAAATGCCAAACAGGTAGAGCAGTACAGCAAACAGGTGGACGGATTTACGGCGTGTGTCAGCGCTAAAATGTTCGCCGTCAGGGGGAACCTTCTGCCGGAATGAGTGCATTGATTAGAAAGGCGGGATGATGTTTTCGGTAGGCATGCATCTGACACGGCGTTCGGCGATTGGGCGCTCTTATCGGGTTCTATAGGGCAGTAGCCACTTACGCGGCGCACCATCTTCACGGTGCTTTCGACTCACATAGCCGGGTCCGGGCACGGACGTAGGCGGGTATGCGTCTGGCACCAAGATAGGACGGGAAGAAAAAGCATGTCTACACACTGCTCTTGCCGTGAAAGGCTAGCACAACTCCATAGCAGACACCCAAAAAGGGAGGAGACGTCTAGATAGGATAGCGGCTGAACTGTCCACAGCGTCAGGAGAAAGGGCCAAGAGAAAGCTTGGTCACGACCATGCGGACTCTATTTCTGTCGGCGGCGTTGATCAATGAAATATAATCATGATACCAGTGTCAATCCATTCTCGTACCCTTGGGTGCCGTAAACTGCCTAAAAAATCCCACGTAAGCAGATCGCCGATCAAGAAAGAAACAGCGATTAGATTCGGAGCAAAAAATCGGTCACTTCGGAGTACTTATCGCTTTCACCTTCATTCTGCCTATCTAATAGCCCGCCAATGGAGGCCTGGGCCGGCGTACACGGCGAGGGCCGGCTCAGCTGTACCGTCCCTACACGTCTCTATCCCGACAAATCCACAATCTGCAATGCACTATCTAGCACAGCCCGATTTGTTAGTTGGCTGATCCCTTCTAAACTTGTCAACACTGAGCGCCGCCCCAGGGTCCTAGGAAAACTAGGCACTTGGTATCTGAGTAGACAGCGAGCCCATCTCGCCCATCCAGGTAAAGAAGTGATGCTTGATTACTACCCGCCTAGCCAACACAAGCCCATAGACAACATTAGCAGCTTTTGATGAAGATGATAGTCGCATCTCAAGATGCCATGACTTGCTGCCCTCGGCGTAACTTGGATTCAGATGACTGTACGTGGGTCAGCAACAGCAACGCGGGGAAAATAGCCGAATGGGAAAAGGCCCCGCGCTGTCGGAAACGGTCAAAGAGTTGTTGCGGGACGAAAAGAGAAGAAGAGACGAAAAAAGAGAAACAGATTTGCCGAACGCCCTGCGAGTACGGGGGGCTCAGGGGGATGTACCTGCCAGGCGACACTAAGCCGCTAGGCCGATCAGAGGTTTAGCGGGGGCAGCCGTCCAATCAGCCTCGAGATCTCGACCACCCACGGTGGGATTCGGCGGGCAATAAGAGGGTCTCAGGGGGTCTTGGAGGCGCATCGGCGCAGGAGCCAGTGCGGTTTAGGTCCGAACGAGGGGCTTAGGGGGGGGTTCCTGGGCCATCAGTACACTACACGCTGAGGGGGGTACCTCGACGCTGTGCACGGCAATGGAGGGGTAAAAACCTGTCCCAAATTTTCCTGAGATGCTCCGGGTCCGATTCTTCAACTCGTCCCGCCCCTCAGTGCTTACTACTTCTGTCTCCTCTCACTCATCCTCGACGTCCGCCTCCTCTTCCTTTTTCTTCTCTTACCCGTCTCCTACTATTTCACTCCTCTCCAATCTCTCCATCTTCCTTCTTTCTTCTTTTCTTCCTCACTCCTCATCTTTCCTCGTCTTTCTCTCCTACGTCTCTTTACCTCAATTCTTCCGAGTAAGTGACAACATCTGCTCCTATCTCAAAACTCTTCAATACACCATCGCTCAAGCGTCGCCGTCTTCGCTTCACTACCACGAGACGTCCCAATTCGACCGAGACGGGCTCGCATCTTATCTGTAATGATCACTAGCTGACTGTGTTCGACATAGAAATGGCCGCCCCCGCTTCCAAGTTCAAGGTCGCCGACCTGTCCCTCGCCGCCTTCGGCCGCAAGGAGATCGAGTTGGCCGAGAACGAGATGCCTGGTCTGATTGCTATCCGCCAGAAGTATGCTGACGACCAGCCCCTCGCCGGTGCCCGCATCGCTGGCTGCCTTCACATGACTATCCAGACCGCCGTCTTGATAGAGACTTTGACCGCTCTCGGCGCCGAAGTCACCTGGACCTCTTGCAACATCTTCTCCACACAAGACCACGCTGCTGCCGCCATTGCTGCCGCCGGCGTCCCCGTCTTTGCCTGGAAGGGTGAGACCGAGGAGGAGTACAACTGGTGCCTCGAGCAGCAGCTGAGTGCCTTCAAGGATGGCAAGAAGCTCAACCTCATTCTCGACGATGGTGGTGACTTGACTGCCCTCGTCCACAGCAAGTACCCCGAGCAGCTCAAGGACTGCTATGGTGTCTCGGAAGAGACCACCACCGGTGTCCACCACCTCTACCGTATGCTCAAGGAGAAGAAGCTTCTGGTCCCCGCCATCAACGTCAACGACAGTGTTACCAAGAGCAAATTTGACAACCTCTACGGCTGCCGTGAGTCTCTGATTGACGGTATCAAGCGCGCTACCGATGTCATGATTGCTGGCAAGATCGCCGTCGTTGCTGGTTTCGGTGACGTCGGTAAGGGTTGCGCCATGGCTCTTCAGGGTATGGGTGCCCGTGTCCTCGTCACCGAGGTCGACCCCATCAACGCCCTGCAGGCTGCCATGGCTGGCTTCCATGTCACCACCATGGACAAGGCCGCCTCCCAGGCTCAGATCTTCGTCACCACCACTGGTTGCCGTGACATCCTCGTAGCGCGCCACTTCGAGGCCATGCCTAACGACGCCATTGTTTGCAGTAAGTGGCGGACAGACGGTATTAACATATGAACGAGAAACTAACTTGTTGTTAGACATTGGTCACTTCGATATTGAAATCGATGTTGCCTGGTTGAAGGCAAACGCCAAGAGCGTCCAGAACATCAAGCCTCAAGTCGACCGCTTCCTAATGGCCAACGGCCGCCACATCATCCTCCTCGCTGAGGGTCGTCTTGTCAACCTTGGCTGTGCCACTGGTCACTCTTCCTTCGTCATGTCGTGCTCCTTCAGCAACCAGGTCCTTGCTCAGATCATGTTGTACAAGGCGGAGGATGCTGCCTTTGGCACTAAATATGTTGCCTTTGCCAAGACGGAAAAGCTCCCCATCGGCGTCTACGTCCTCCCCAAGGTTCTCGACGAGGAAGTCGCTGCCCTGCACTTGGCTCACGTCAATGCCGAGCTCACCGTGCTTACCGACGTCCAGGCTGAGTACCTGAGTCTGCCTGTCGAGGGCCCCTTCAAGGCCGACCAGTATGTCCATCTCCGTCCTTAACATTGATCGTCATCTTTGCACATTACTAACATCTCTCCAGCTACCGCTACTAAACGAAATGTACATAATAATTGGTTGCACCCAGCCCCTCGCCGGGCCGTGCAAAAGGTGTTTTCTGTTTCAACAAGCATGAGTATGAGGGCATGGGTTCATCATAAATCGGGATTTGGTGGGGACTAAAAGGATTTACGGAGGGGGCCGGGCCGGTCATACTTTTCAACAAAAAGGCGTTGGCTATTGTAATGCATGATTCCCCTCAGCGTTTGCTATTTTCTGTTAAAGACACACACACCGGGATATATGTGTCCAACCAGATAAGAAGATACCAACAGCTTACAGAGAGAGCTGTTTAGAGGTCCGTCAACCGGACCTCAAATAGATTTGAAGCGGTTATTCGGCTTTGATGAAAATCCCTGATTGCTTCTTCTTGCATTGTGATGAGACTACCTACTTAGTGATGACTTATGAATCTTATGAAGCCCAGTGATGTTTAACTCCCTGCCCCTTCTGTTGGTGGCCATCGAGAACGAGCTCCTGTTCCTCCCCCCCGTGGCCGTTCGCTCGGTATATTGTAGCGAGCGCCTGGTTTTCACGTCTCTCTGCTCAGTGGCCAAGAGCATATAAGCCTTGAACCTGATAAGTCCAAACTGCTCTACCCCCTTTCTTCACATTTCACATTTCACATGTTCTGCGTCGGAAAATGGACGACACGGAATCCCGAAGTCCACTCTGTCATAAGTCCACTCTGTCATAAGTCCGCTCTGCCACAAGCCCGCTGTCATACCTCTTTCGCTAAAGGCTCAGGGTCAGCAGAACCGCCACTGCTTACTTACTTAGTCTGAAGACGATAACTGTTAGTGTAGGCGGGTAATTCCTTAGTCAGAGAACGGAGTGTTCTTTACATTTCCCCAAGCTATATTAATGTAAGCACTAATTATGTGCTTACTTAAGTAGATAGCATAGAAAGAAGATACGCCATCTTAGTTAGCATCCCATCCTTTTGAGTCTTGGACGCACCCTGTCAGCCACGCCGGCGCCGGCGCCGGCGCCGATAGCTCAGATCCGAGGACAATGTTAACTCCACCAGCCGCGGGCACCGTTATGACTATGGGAAACAGGAACCGTCGGGGCGACCCGGGTTAATTATTCTGCTCTCTCCTGCTTCGAACGATGCTGTGTCTACCGATCTTTGTCACCACTTTTTAACAGAACGTCCTAAGCTCATTAACTTGTTTATATCTGGACTGCTTAAAGCGCTGCGCTAAACACTAACGACAATAGTTTTTAAAGCTGGACTCACCTAGGAATGTCACTTATTATTTGCTACACGGCAGAGGAATTGGGACACAGCAGTAGGATCATTGTACTGCAGAGGACCTTCGCCGCCGCTCCCGTCTGTACGGCCAAACCCCGTTGCGGCCGTAAGAAGAACGAGAAAAGGTTAGACCTTGAAAACGGGGCAATGCACTCTCCCTAAATGGATACGGGACCCTTAGAAAGGCAGTATTAGCCGGATGTACAAGGGGACAAGTTATTCCATAAGTAGACGGGGTCGACCCTCTTCGGTAGAAGGAAGGGAAGATATCGGACCTTGAAGGACCAAAGAGAATTATAGCTGAATTGAAGCCTTATTCCAAGCCCTCACAGAAGCCCTTGTTACATTATTCTACCTGACCTTTGAGATATCCCACGCCGTGACGATATAGCTTGATGTTACGATTCTTGCGGACGTCATATATATCCGGCCGGCTGGCGGGTGGCCAGCACTTACTCACACAATTGTATCACAGACGTAGATAGGTAGACATCCTTTGGATATCTCTTAGTGATCTTTCTCCCGAATAAACTATTTTCTGACCTTTGATCAAGACGTCTTCAAGACCCGTCACAGCATGGTAGCTAGCGACTTAGTTTTACTAGCAGCGACTACCATAAGCATCTACCTTAATCAAGGCCGGCTCTCCGGATCCACCAGCGGCTCCATATCCCTCTTTTCCCACGCAACCCCTATCCCGCCAAAGGACGTCCATCAGACGTCAGCATTCCGAGAACCCCGAAACCCCTGAAACCCCCGGAAACCCCCGGAAACCGCCCCCCTTCCCCCAACTCCCCGATCACCACACACATTCACACATCTATCATTACGACATCAAACGGATCAATCCGCCAGGTGGGAGACGCTTTTCGCTTCCGCTCTTCCCCTCCTAATAAATTGGATCGTGATGATCATGAAAGCGTGGTTTGCTGTAATCAAAAACACTTGTATATATCCGGGCAGCCTTCGGGTCGAATTGGACCTGCTCCACCGCTGACTTGGCGAACTTCCATTACAGGTTCGAAAGTATCAAATCTATTGCGTTCAATTCGGTTGATTCGGCCGGTCTAGTTTTTAGCCTCGCCAGCGCAACGTCTCCCTAGCTGTATTAGCGTTTTAACATAAGGTAGTTATTCGGAGGATTGAAAAGCTTTTAGGGTTTAAGAGTAGTGAGTTTAATTGATTGCAGTACCTACCTACTTGTAGACCTGGGTAATTCCTGCGATCCTGCGATAGAATTTTAGCCAAGCCAGCGGCGGGGATCGGGGCCGTTGCGGACCGAAGGGTTGCCCGGATAAGGCGGGTCGGACGTTACGTAACACCCTATCGTGCTTTGGGACAAGCATCGTTTGCTAGGTTAAGTCGTTTACGCGATCGAACCAGTGCCTGGTTTAAGTACATAGGCGAGATAGGAAGGCTTAAGATTAGTGAATTAAGCTTAAGCTCTTTTGCCGCGCAGCTTATCTCCACACCGGGTCTTATTCAAACAAGCTTGTTGAGGTGGATCTAGGAACCTTTGAGGCCTTACGCTAGTACCGTCCCTTGAGATAATTACACTCTTTACTTGACTCTTGGCACAATTACCTAGTAATGTGCGTTCTGGGTCCCCGTCTAGTTAGATCTGTGGCTTATAAGTCAGTAAGTCTACAGATTGGTACTAAAATAGGGAATAGATTAGAAAAAAAAAAGACTAAAAAGTCCTCCCTTTGTACTATATATTTATACTAAAAAAACAGTGTAAAATAATATAATTTTATAGGTTTTTATCCCGGACTTTTTTTTAAAAGTCTGTATTTATTTTAAACGGTATTATCTGCAGTATTATTTGATTTGTTTAAATACCCGATCTGTACTACTAAACCTTCCGATTTATACTACTAAACTTTATTTAAAGCTTTTGTTTTTAGTAGCTATAACTACTTTTTTTATTAAATAGTTGCCTTTAATTATTTTAGCCTTTTAATTAGTTTAATTTAGCGGCCCGTTGGCGTTAAAGACATTTTAGTTTAAAAACGCCATTTTTAGCTAAAAAACACGTTTGCTAGGCTAAAAAAGTCTATGCTTTTACTTTGCGTTAAAGTTTTCTAATTAGCCGGTAACTTTACTAGGCCTAGCTTAGCTAATCGAGTTTATTATAGCTAAATTTATTAATTTGGCTATTTTATTGCCTTTTATAATCGCTGGCAGTTTTATTTTAGCATTATTTTATTAATATATTAAAAACTTTATATAAAATGCCTGTTATTACTATACGCTAAAAAAAAGTTAGTGCTATTATATTTACTTAATAATTAAATTTTTTTAAAACTTTTTAATTTATAAGTGTTATTATAGTAATAACTAATAATTGCTTAAAGCTTATTATAATAAAGCTTTGTTTTATTAGCTTTCTGCTATATATAAAAAACCTAATTACCGGGTGTAAAAGTGTAAATTAGGCTTTTTTTTTTTAAAAGTAAGCTTTAACCTAGTTTTTTAAAGCTTTAAAGCTGTTAAAGTAGTTCTATGCCCTCGGTGCTTTATAATTTTTTGCTAAACTTTTTTAAAAGTTATATTTTTTTTTTTCGGTTTTATTTTATATATATTCTGCAAAATCTATAGCCGCTTATTATTATAAAAATTACATACTAAATAATAAAAAGTAATTACTATAGCCACTAAGCTTTAGTGTCTAATTATAAACTTCGACGGCGCATTAAAAAAAAAAGGCATATTATAAAATTAATAAATTAAAAACTTTTATAAAATAATTCGTTTAATATTTTAGTTAGCTTTTTCGACTTTATTGTTGCTATAAAGTTTTTTAAATATAATCGACTTTATTACCGAGCTATTAGCTTTATATTAAATAGTAGCTTTGTTATTAATAAAGGCGCTTTTATTATCGCTTATTTATTTTTTTAAATAGCCAAATAATATACTGATTTAATTAATTAAAAGCTTAATGCTTTTAAAGCCGGCGTTTGGCATAACTGTAGCTTTTATCTAGGCTATAATGTATTTAACGGCTATTAAAACCTATATATTACCAATAAATATATAATTAATTGCCTAACGCGTTAACGGCGGCGGTAGTATAATAGGCTGCAGATTTAGCAGTCTATTTAGCGGTAGCTTTATTAATTAGCATTAAATATATTTTATAACTGCCTGCTATACTAAAAGCGTTAACTTTAAGTGTTAAAATTATTTTATTAATTTATAAAGCATAACTTTTATAATTATATGCTTTAAGTTAATATATATAATTTTAGCTGCATAGAAAAAGTTTATAACTTTTAAAACTTTTAATAAGCTAACCGCCTATATAGCGGTGCCTGCAGCGTATGGCAGGTCTTTAAAAAACCTGCTAAATTTAGCTAATTTATATAGCTTTTTTTAATAAGCTATAAAATGCTATATAGCTTAGTCTGCTTTAATATTTAGTAATAGTTGCATTTTAAATTATAAAAATTTAAAAATAGCTTATAAATTAATATAATTTAATTAGTGTAGCTTTATAACCTTTTATTTTAAAGCTTTTAAATAAAATGTAAAATTGGAATAAAGTTCGTCCGTTAGCTAAAAAAGGTTTAAATTTAGCTTAAAGAGCTAGTCGGCTAAAACGTTCGACTTATTAGTACAATATACTATTTTAATGCAGTAGTGTTTAATAAAGTTAAAAAAACGTACTATCTGCGCTAGCTAGTCGGCCTTAGTTTTAATTAACTTTAAAAACTTATAATTTATATAAACAGTTATATTATTTTTTTTAACTTAGTGCTTTTAGTATTAAAGCGCTAGCATAATAGCTAATAACTTTTTTTTTTAAAATAAATAATAAGTTTATTTATTTTATAGTTTTTTAAAAAAATAAATAACTAAGTATAAAGTTGTTTTATTGCCGTTAAAATACGGCTATATAAAATAAGCTTTTATATGCTTTTAATTAAAGTTCGTATTAATAATTAATAAAAAAAGCTAATTAAAAACCTTAATTACTAGTATAATAATTATAGCTTTTTAAATTACTTTTTACGCTTTTACTGCCTGTAGTATAAGTTTTATCTGTTAGTTTTTTAAACTTTTAAATAAACTGATAAAAAGTCCGGCTAACAGCAAATAATTGCCGATTAAATAATAAAAATAACCGGCGGCATTAATAAAAGCTTTAATGTTAATAGTAGTTTTTAGCTTTAGCTTATTTTAAACTGCGGCAACTTTTTTAAAATCGGCTTTAATTTTTTCAATTAAAATATTAAAGCTAAAAAAAATGTTTTTAGTTATAAAAAAAAGCGACTTAGCTAAATTAATTATAAGCTTAAACTTTGCCAGCTTTATAAATATAAAGCAGATGCGCTTATAAAATTTTTTTTTAATGTTTTTTTATATGCAGATATTATTAAAAAAACCGGCTAAAAAGTCGCAGAAAAGCTTTATAACTTTTTTTATTAGTGCTTAAAAGGTCGTAGGCGCGTTATAAAGATTAAACGGTATAACTAACTATTTATAAATGTTAAAAGGTATAATAAACGCAGTTTTTTTAATATTAAGCTTATAAACTTTAATATATTAAAAGCTGTTTTTTAAGTTAATAAATTTATATTAAAAATATTCTGCAGCTTTTTAAATCTAGTTTATTATATTAAACAGTAGGTATGCTTTTTTTTTTATAATTTTATTTATTTTTTTATAATTATAATAAAATCGCTAAATTATATTTAAAGCTTACTTATTAGGCATTATGCTACTGCTTAGCGTTTTTTTCGGCGTTAATAACGCCGGCGAGGCCTATGCTCTTATGTTTTTATATATATATAGCCTAAGGTGCGTTTTAATAAACTTTTTTAACGCTTTTTTTTAAGTAGGGTTATACCTACGAAAAAGCAGCTAAATCGAAGAAAAGTCGTTTATATTAATATAATGCTTAATTTTAGCAATAATGTTTATACGTTATTATAAAAGATTAAATAAGCTAAGGTAGGTTTATATATAAAAGTCTAGCTTTTTATTAATTTAGTTATTAAATAGTATGTCTTTATATTATATAACCTATAACTGCCTTTTTTGGTAGGCTAATTTTATTGCTATATAAACTTTAAAGTTTTTAATAAGCTTAATAAAAAATTATAAGTCGAATTTTGTTAGCTTAATCGCCTTTTAGCTTTTTAATTAGCTAAAAGTGCAGCTTTATTTATAAAAAATTGTTTTATTAATAGTTAAAGCTTTTAAAAATGTATTATTTAGTATAATATTTTTAATAACGCTTTAAAAAGCTGTAAAGCCTTTAAAAATAACGAATTTAGCGGTTATTTAATAGTTATAAATAATTTTTAGCCTAAGGCCACTAACGCTTATTATAATCCTCTGGCGTTAGCTTTTATATAGGTTTAATATCGCGGCTAAACTTTGCAATATATAATAACTTGTATAGCTGTAGTTAAAAAAAATAATAAATTTATAGCTTTTATAATCTTTTAAAGCGATTTATGCTATAAAAAAGTTATAATAGTTTTAGTATTTATTATATAATTAATTTTTTATTATAAATATTTTTATAAAGCTTTTATTTATTTAAATTAAGTAGACAGGGCTATTTTAGTGCTAAATAACCTTTGTTTTAAAGATTTTATATAAATAAGTTAATTTTTTATTAATTTGGTTATTTTTAAAACAGTTATTAAAGCTTTTATCGTTTTTTAAAAGCTTTAGATTATTTAAGCCGCCGATATAATAGACTTTTTTACGGTTAGCACTTATAGGTCTTTTATTACAAAAGGCTTTATATATATCTTTAGCTTTAACTATAAAGTCGTTTTTAAAAAAGGTGTTTTTAATTATAATTGCCTACTTTTTATTTTATAACTGCTTTAGCCACTTAATTTTTTTTAAGCAGTCCTATATAAAGTGCCCGATTTTATTATAATTAAAGCATTTATTTTATTATGGCTAGGCAGCATAACTTTTTTTAAGGTTATTTTAACTGTATTTTTTATAATAATAAATATTTTTTATTAAATAAGCGTCCCCGTCGATTTTAATAACTTTATTAATATTGCGGTTATTATATTAAAGGTTAAAAATTTAGTGCATAATGGCCTTAAAGGTCTAAAGCTTAATAATGTTTATAAATGCTTTTGTTAATATACCGGCGCCGATATTATAATTATAATATAGCGCTGTTATACTTTATAGTTAGACTGTAATGCTTAAAATGTTATAAATTTTTAATTTAATTAATATTATTATAATATTGTCTGCTAAATATACCGCTTTTTTTATAATTTAGCCAGTGTTTTAATTTTTAATATATTTTTTTAAATAAAGCTAAATTAAAAAAGTATATATTTAAAGCTTATTAATAAAAACGTTTAAAATTTATTATATATTATGCGTTTTAGCCGAAAGTTTATAAAACGTTTGCCAAAGTTGCTAAAAATAACTTATATAAGTCTTATCCTAAGTTAGCAGTATGCTTATAAAGTTAATTAATAGGCTATAAAATATATAATATATCTGTAAAACTTATATAATGCTTTTTAAAAAGTCGACCTAAGTGGCCGGCGGGTCGCTATTTTTAATAAAAAGTATAACCTATTAAAAATTGCCTTTTAATTTAATAATAATTTTTATTAGCTAAAAGCTATAAAAAATAAAAGCTTAAGCTATTTAATTTTAAATTTTTTAAACTTTTTTAAAAGTTATATAGTCCGTTTTAACTAATTATAAAGTGCTAAAAATTATAACTTTATTTTTAGTTTTATAAATGCTTATTTAAACGGCGTTACTGCTTAAAAATACGTTTAAAAAAGCTTTTTAAACGCGTTTTTTTTAATAAATCTAAATAGCGCTAAGTTTTTTATATTTTTAAAAATTAAATAATTAATTTAGCAATTATTTAAACTATATAATATTAAATAAGGTTTTTAAATAAGCTGCTAAATCAGTTTATTTATTAAATTTAACGTTTAAAAGATTTTTTTTTTTTAATGCCTTATACTTTTTAATTTAAAAGTTTTTTAAATTAGGCTACTATAATAAAAAAGCTTTTTTTAGCAGTTGTTTAGCTGCGGCGCTTATAGCTGCAGCGCCGGGCGGGCAAAAAAATGCCTTTGCCTGTAAAAATAAAATCTTTTAATAAAAGCGTAGTAATAAAAAGTATGTTATTATTTATATATTTACACTAGTTATAAAGTTTAAAAGCTTGGCAAATTATTAATTTTGCTAGGTTAATTACTGCTTTTATATAATTAATTGCCTTTTTAAACGTTTTACACTAGCTTTTAAATTTTTGATTTTATATAAAATTTTATTATAAAAATAGTAAATAGTTTAAGCTAAAACATTAATTTGTTAATATAAATTAGTTAATTTATTATTAGTTAGTTTAATATTTATTATTTAAACTAAAATAGTTTTTTTTAATTAAATTAAAAGTTTAGCTTGGTTTTTTTTTTTTTTATTATTTTCGTTTTTTTTATTATTATTATTTTTTTTGCTAGCACTGCCACTAATTATTTTAGCGCCTAGGTCAGCAAAATTTAAAGCCTTATTTTTAGCTATAACTAAAGCAGTTACTTTTAAAGCTTTGCTTTTAACTAGGCTAGTTATTTTAGCACTTAGGTCGGCGGTGCCTTTATTTCTAGTAGCGCTAGCTATTATAACTAGGTTATATCGGCTAGGTTAGATTAAGGCAAAAAAGGTTAAACGGTAGATAATCGGCGGGCCAATGCAGCAGATAATAATAAATAAAAAATATTAGCTTATTAATTAAAGCTTAAAAAGTTAAAAAATTAATAATTAATTATAATAAAATAAAAGTTATTATAAAGCTATAGCAAATAGCTATTTATATGTTTTAAATCTCTGTTTAGTTAAATTTATAGCTTATAAATCAGTAAGTTTATAAATTAGTATTAAAATAAAAAATAAATTAAAAAAAAAAAAGACTAAAAAGTCCTCCCTTTGTACTATATACTTATACTAAAAAAACAGTGCGAAATAACATAATTCTATAGGTTTTTATCCCGGACTTTCTTTTAAAAGTCCGTATTTATCCCGAACGGTGTTACCTGCAGTATCATTCGATTTGCCTAAATACCCGATCCGTACTACTGGACCTTCCGATCTGTACTACTAGACCTCGTCTAGAGCTTCCGTTTCTAGTAGCCACAGTGAGAGCTGTAGGATTTGAACCTTGCCTGCGGTACCTATCTTATTGCAGTCCACATATAATGAATACAGAAGGTACATTTTCCACTTTATAAAACAACTAAACAACAACGCTCAAGTTTAATGCCAATGAGGAGTAACTAAAACTGATCCGCTTAACCGTGCAAAGTGTGTTAGTCAGTAAGAGGGTAAGTTAGTTAAGTGACTTCAGGAGCCGGGGCCGCGGGACGGTACGCATATAAATCACTGTTAAGTAGTACAAGCGGTTTCGGCCTGGGGGTTTACGGCGGGAGAGCTCGGCCGAGTTTGCAGGGGTGGATCTGGGAATCTATAATATACCCTAATAAGTAATTCGTCCACACTACCGTCCGTTGTGACATCTACACTCCTTACTCAAGTCTTAGCACCAGCTTTGTCATGTACTGTTAAGGAAACGTCTTATAGATCCAACGATCACGTATTGTCTTGACGAAGTTGCGCGCAAAACAGGGGTGAAAAAGCCGGGATGAAAGGCAATAGATATTATATTATGGTTAAACTACGTCAACTCAGTAGATTCTAAGCGACGAAGCATGAGACTATCACCCTGGCGGATCCCATGCTTTTCTATGAATGTCCTTATATATATCTAAATGCTTCAATAACCCATAGGCGTGTATTATTACGTTTACACGCCGACGCAGGCGTAGGTGGTGGCCCAGAGGTTGCAGCTGGAGCCGGCGCCCGTGTTCCAGCTGATGAGGTTGGCGACGGTCACCTTGAACTGGCTGGCGATGGCGGCGCAGGTGTCACCCGACTTGACCAGGTAGAACTTCTTGCAGTTGCCGACCATGCCCGGCTGCGTGGGCGTCGGGGTGGAGATGCCGTTGCCCTTGGTCGTGGTCGTCGTCTTTAGGGTGGTGGTGGTGCTGGGCTTGCCGGGCGTGTGGCCGACGATGGAAATGCAGGCGTACGCGTTCGCCCACAGACCCGTGCAGGTCGCCCCGGCCTTCGGGTTCCAGGTGGTGAACTGCTGGACGGTAATACCGTGAGACGCGGCAATGCCGTCACAGCTGTCGTCCGCCTTCACGAAGTAGAAGAGATCGCAGTTGGCCACCATGCTGGGCTGCGTGGGCTGGGGGGTCGAGATGCCGTTGCCGGCGGTGGTAGTCGTCGTCTTCGCGGTCGTGGTGGTCGTTGTGACGGGCGCCTGGCCGACGATAGACACACAGGCATACGCATTCGCCCAGAGGCCGGTACAAGTGGCTCCGGCCTTAGGGTTCCAGGTAATGAACTGCTGGAGAGTGATGCCGTGGGAAGCAGCAATAGTGTCACAGCTGTCGTCCGCCTGTACAAAGTAAAAGGCATCACAGTTGGCCACCATGCTAGGCTGGGTAGGCTGAGGCGTGGAAATGCCATTGCCAGGGGTAGTGGTTGTGGGTTTCGCGGTGGTCGTGGTGGTCGAGCCAGGGGACTGGCCGATGATGGACACACAAGCATAGGCGTTCGCCCACAGCCCAGTGCAAGTTGCGCCAGCCTTCGGGTTCCAGGTAATAAACTGCTGTAGCGAGATGCCATGAGAAGCAGCAATAGTGTCGCAGCTGTCATCGGCCTGTACAAAGTAGAAGGCATCACAGTTGTCGACCATGCTGGGCTGAGTGGGCTGGGGAGTGGAGATGCCATTTCCAGGGGCGGTAGTGGTCGGCTTGGCAGTTGTCGTGGTGGTGGCGCCCCCGTTGTCGATAACGGACACACATGCGTATGTGCTTGCCCACAGCCCGGTGCAAGTAGGGCCGGCCTTAGGGTTCCATGTGAGGAACTGATTTAGTGTAATGCCGTGAGAAGCAGCGATAGCGTCACAGCTGTCGTCCGTCTGCACAAAGTAGAAAGCATCACAGTTGTCGACCATGCTGGGCTGGGTAGGCTGGGGAGTCGTGATCCCATTGCCGGGGCCGGTGGGCGTGGGCGAGCCGCTGGGCCCACCGTCCGTCGGGGAGGGTTCACCGTACGTCTCTACGCAGTACGACTGGCCAACTGTGAGGGCGCTGCAGTCAGGGGCGAGAGAAGGGTTCTGGGGTTCCGGGTTAGCAGAGTTGTAGCACTAAGGTAGCCAAGAGAGTGGAGAAAAATGTCGAACATACCCAGCGAAGGAAATCGGCAAGGGAGATACCCCATTGGCCTGGAAGTGACGAGCACTTCGTGTTGGCACTGGTGATGTCTACCCAATAGTCGCAATACTTCGACGTGTTGGGGTCATAGGGGTATGCCGGCGCGTCACCGCGAGGGGCGACCCGGGCACCCAGGCCAAGGCTGGCCGTGGCAAGACACAAGAGAGAGACCTTGGACAACATGATGAAGTTGGGTTGTCGACGAGAGAGCACAGAGGGGACGAGGTTGCTGTCGCTGAGGGCCTGAGTCTAAGATATGCAGTCACGGCATCCTGGCCTATACTTTATACTTTTGAGGCAAGCCTTTAAGAGTGGGACAACGATGCCGTTTTTCTTTTCTTTCTTTCTTATTTTGCCAAATTGCCATCCTCGTGACAATCAGTCCATCGCGTGGAATAGTCTATGGGCGAGTGCACAGTGCAGACAATAGGGGCACATTCTCCTCTTCGCTTATGGGCCTGGCAGCCAAACGCGGAAAAGTTGGAAGTCCGAATGAAGTCTGGAGCGAACAGTTGCGTTCGCCACGATGCTACACCGAAAGCCCACACTAAATGAAGTCTTGGCAGACTCTGAGATCCTTTAGGATCTTTGGTCGTTGGGCGCTGGGACCGGCAAGCCGGCTGGGTTGGTACGACATTTGAGGGATTGTTATTATAAGCACTACACGACTTCGCTGCATCAACTAGACGGCATTGGGTGCTGGTCTTTGATTGGAATTCGAATCATCATGAATCATCAAGTCTATTGCAGTTAACTCAATTAATTAGGTCTCATTGGAGATAATAACTCAATTAATTAGGCTTGTTGCGTCCAATTTAACCAGGCCTATCTGTCGCAGCTAATTTGGCTAGATATGGTTACACCGTTTTATCGTCTCTTTCAATAGCTTTTCAACAGCTCCTTTTACCCTCCGAGTTCGACGAGCCCAGAGCCCTTGCTTAGCCTTGTTAACGCTGCAATTGCTGCTGCTGTTGTTCTTGTTGTTGCCACAGATAACTGCATCTAAAGTCGCACCGCCAATAATGTCTTGCCCTCCTCGCTAATCTCGTTGTGGCGCTCTCAAGCCGTTACTGGCGCGTTGGGATCAATGGTCGCCTTGACCAGCGCTGTTGCAATAAGCTTACTTACCTTAGGTAATTGAATTGGCCACAATAAGCTTAATTCCTTAGACGCTACAATCAAGAGTTCGCGGTCCGCAGCGTCAGTCGGGCCGCTGGTAGCGTGGCAGGCCGTATCGGACAGGAGGATGTGCCCAGATAACGAAACATGGATACCTGGTTATCAATTGGAATAAGTAATGCTATTCTCCTAATGGTATACTCTTAGCGGCACGTGGAATTCCTTTGATCCCTCGCTCCCAGACTTGCTTATGAAAAGTTTAGGCTCATCCTCATGCTCGAATTTATTTTTAAATCGTCAAGGGTTCTCGTAAGCTAGCTAGCGCCAATTCAAAATAGGCAAAAGTGAACTGCCCAACAGGATTAAGAATTTAGTTAGCTATTAGTGACACTTAGTGTAGTTAAAATTTTTAAGTTAGACTAGCTAACTCCTTGGTGTAGTTTTTTAATTACTAAGATACGAAGTATCAAAACTCATTCCATAACCCTGCTCGGTATCACTTTGGGTGCCGACTCGGCTTAAGGAATAATGGGGCCTTGTAGATATTCATATACACCAATCAAACTATTATCCGGGCGCTGTATTATCGTTTTATTGGATGCGTTTAATATGCGGGCAGCCCCGATATTCCACTTTTTAAGTCATTAAGCCGAGTCGGCATCTAAAGTGATAGGTCAGCCACATCCGGCTCGTCATCCAGCCGCTAGTGACAAGGCCGGGGACTGCGGAGAACCGCCATCTTCTTCGATGCATCTCCGGTTATCGCCCCCGGAAATGCTTCAGCCTTCAACCGCAACTCGTATTTCGACCAATATTTGCCCAAAATGGCTACACTGGTTAGCATCATGCTATCTAAACGACGCATATCAGGCTATCTACATCCATACGCTATTAACTAATGTCATTGATCCTACACCCGGCGGTCCGGTTGCTATGCGTAAACTACTCTACACGTGAACCTCTTTCTCCTCGGGCCATTCCCATCCCCGTCCATATACCCATTTCTATTTCCGTCTAGATCCCTACCCCTATCCTAGATTCTACCGCTCATTGACTTGTTATTTGTTAATCGAAACGGTGCGAGGGGCAGCGCAAGATCTACCTCCATGATCAAGTGCCCCTATTCATACCACAGTGCCATGGTTGTAAGATGCTATTCATGGGCGGATTTCAGTCCCCATCAACTTAGCATTCCTCAAATAGCATACACGGTGGGGATAGTGCAGGGATTCCCCATCTCTGCCACTCTATCGGGTGTTGTTGAACCCTGGTGGTCGCATATACGGCCATCTCGCGGCTCTGTGTCCCGATGCGACCCTAGGGATATGAAGGATTATCGGTGTGAAGGATTCTCGCGTGGAAAATTTTGCATCTATCTGGGCTAGACTTACAAGTAGTTGAGCCCACGATGATACGGAGTGATACGTACAGTGCTTAGACTATTTGTGCACATAGTGCAGCGAAGAGCAGACGAGAAACTACGCGTCTCACCGTGGACTACATAGATAGGCAGAACCTGTGTCTCTCGTCTATCCAGTGGCCTCTTGCTCCCGTTGAGCATTCCTATAGTCATCGTGACGGCTGTCTAATTTCACCGGCTCTTTGCCGAATTTCTGTTCACAGTCAGACACTGACTGACACTGACCAGTTGTGCTTCTTTGGCGGCAGCCGCCAGCTCGGTTGGCCACCATGAGGTGCCGCCATCATATCGCGGGGGCATTCGCCCTCGCTGTACCCGTGCTGGCTTTGAACGCTGCTAGTAGCCTCTCCAAGAGCTACAAGGAACTTCACATGCCCTGCCCGCGGTCATGCTCTACAAACCCCAGTCAGGCTGACTGGACCAGCTACTACTCGGTCGATAGACTGACAGTATGTGGTGAGCCCATGATGCTCACTTTTGCCACATTCAACGACCTCAACGATAAGGATACGGTGGTCAAACTCCGCACGTGTACAACTGGCGATGCTGAAACCACCGTCAACGCTCTTGTCGAGGATAACACATTCGCAAGGACCTTTTCAGGGGCTTCATCAAACAAGGCAGAAGCCTTCCAGGGCCGCATTGCTAAGCGCTATGATGCTGCTGACCCCGAATCACCTCCCCCAGTCTGCCGGGAAGCTGTCCCTGCCAACGCCACAGCTGAGTCCATAACCTGGAACCAGAGTCATGGACGAAGAAGTGCGGACGAAGCCGGAAGCTACGATGATATCATCACCTCACTCCGTTCTACCCAGACCTTTCTCAAGGATGCCTTGAACTGTGAGGAGAGCATCGTTTATGGCTACACTCGCGGCACTGTGGTTGGCGTTTACGCCGGCCCGGAGATTCAGAACCGCGGTGTCGCATCTGGTCTCGTACAGGAGACCATCGACAGCCTTACGGCCGCTGCAAACAAGGGCAATGGGGCCCCAACCAGGCAGGTTACTCAAGTTTGCGGAAAGGGACGCAACGCCAATCATGTCATCGGCATTGTCATTGACCCGTTCGGCGACGTAGCCTGGGCCCAGAAGGCACTTCGCTCGTGGTCAGAAGCAAAGTGCGTCTCTGAACCCGCATCTTCCGGCGAGCCTGACGTGGCGAGTCGCGGCGTTGAAATTCCCACAATTGTCAAGAAGGTCGAATCGCGGTCAGGGCGCTTATACGGCCGGGCAGCCTGCCACAGCTTGCAAGCCGCCCACGGAGACACGCTCGAATCACTGGCCTCTTCATGTCAAGTCCCCGTCCGCGATTTCATTCGTTTCAACGACCTGCCCCTTGATTCCGACTGGACCCCCACCCCTCATGAGTCGTTTTGCTGCTCTTCCGGGCCAAAGATCGCCGCCCGCGCTCCAGGCCCCCGTCCAGACGGCACATGCGCAACTTATATCATACAAAACCAGGATACCTGTTTCGCCATCGCCCAGAGCCAGGGGATTCGACAGGGCGATATCTATGCCTTCAACCAGGAGACCTACGGTTTCGGTGGCTGTGGCAGCCTCTTGCCGGGCCAGCGCATTTGCGTCAGTACCGGCAAACCCCGACTGCCTGCGCCGAACCCGGACGCCGTCTGCGGGCCGACCAAGCCTGGAACAGTAACCCCAACAGACGATGAGAAGATTGAGGACTTGAACCCCTGTCCCATCAAAGCCTGCTGCAACATCTGGGGCAACTGCGGTGTCGATGTTGATTTCTGTATCCATACCGATTCGGAGACTGGCAACCCCGGCACGGCCGCGCCCAACACCAACGGCTGTGTTCAGAATTGCGGAATGGACCTTGTCACCGGCCCGGGGCCGGACGAGTTCATCAAAGTCGGCTACTTCGAGGCTTTCAATATCGACAGACAATGCTTGCGCATGTCGCCCAAGGACATCCCTTCCTCCTATACGCACGTTCACTTCGCTTTCGCGAACATCTCGACATCCTTCGAAGTCACTCTCGGCCCCTACGCTAGCGTGTTCGAAGATTTCAAGGCGCTCAAGGGACCGAAGCGCGTCGTCGCCTTTGGCGGCTGGGCGTTTTCGACGGCGCCCTCGACGTTCCAGTATTTCCGCGAGGGCACGAAAGCCGCGAACAGGGACAAGCTCGCGTCGGCTGTCGTGGATTTCGTTGTCTCCGAGGGTCTCGACGGTGTCGACTTCGACTGGGAATACCCCGGCGAGCCCGATATTCCCGGCATCCCCGCCGGTGACGCGGAAGAGACTACGAACTACCTTGCCTTTGTGAAGCTGGTCAAGTCCAAGATGCCGTCGGGCAAGACGGTATCCATCGCGGCTCCGGCCTCCTACTGGTACCTCAAACAGTTTCTGATTGCCGAGATGAGCGAGTATCTTGACTACATCATCTATATGGCCTATGATTTACACGGTAGGCCAGACCTCTGCTCCCATCCGAGCCACATTCCGTTAGGTAAATAGGGGCTAACAAAAGGATGACTTTTAGGAACATGGGATATTGGTAGCCAGTGGAGTCAGTCCGGTTGTAAGGCTGGTAACTGCCTTCGGTCTCATGTCAACGTGACAGAAACCATGTCCGCGCTTGTCATGGTAACCAAGGCCGGCGTCCCGTCAAACAAGATTGTCGTGGGTGTTAGTAGCTACGGTCGTTCCTTCAAGATGGCAGATGCATCTTGCACTGGCCCTATGTGTACATGGATCGGACCGGCCACCCCGGGAAGATGCACCCAGACCGGGGGTTACATCAGTAACGCCGAGATTAACGAGCTCATCGCCACCGGAGAAGTCTCGAAGAAATGGACTGATGACACAGAGTCAAGCTATGTGGTTTACGGCGAGAGTAATTAGCCCTCACCCCCCTTCCCTAACACCCCCTTTCTTTTTCTTTTTTTTGTACTAGTTGGCCTAGGACCGAATGGCTGACATGTCCTCTCTCTCTCCCCCTCCCTCCAGATGACTGGGTTGGTTATATGGATGATCCTACTAAGGCGTCCCGCATCGCGAAATACAAATCTCTGAACTTCAAAGGCTCTTCAGATTGGGCAATCGATCTCCAGAAAGACTATGGGTAAGCAATCTTCCTCCTTGACCTGTCCTACGGATCAAGATCCCCTTCGTATTCTTCGCCGGTACTGATAATGTGATTTCCGCCGTAGCGGGCCCGGTCGTGGTGGTTCTGGTGACGATGATTCGGGTGAGACCACCGACGGCACATGTGGCTCTCAAAACAAGGATACCTTCTGCGGCAGCTGGCCTGGAGGCTCATGCTGCAGCTCCGATGGCCTATGCGGTTCCACTAGCGAATTCTGCGGATCAGGTTGTCAATCTGGCTGTCCTTCGAAAGACGGCAAGTGTGGATGGCAGAACAACCACAACACATGCCCCCCTGGCAGCTGTTGCTCCAAAGACGGCAAATGCGGTACGGGTGACGGATTCTGTGGCAGTGGGTGCCAGTCTGGCGAGTGCAACGGCAGTGGCAGCGTTGTTTACATTGACACGACTATTTGGCAGAGTCCCAGCCAAACACTTGTAAGCAACCCCCTTTTACCATCCAAGATTTTGCCCCGTTGCGATATTTGCTAATGTGCATGTCCGAACAGCAATGCTACCCCCCTTGCACCCTTGTATTGCCGCCACTCACGTTGCCGAGCTTGACGACTATCTCTGTTCCCCCGGTGACGGAGACATTGGATGAGGTCTATCCTATCTCATCATCAGGAAGCAAGACCATCTTCACAACGAAGACAGTCATTGTCACAATTACTATCCCAGCCATCACGACTTCTATCATCGAGTTTTCTAACGTTCGGTGGCCCCCTGCGTCGTCCGGACAGAGCGGGACTACTACTTCACCAGGGCACGGCGGGACTACTACATCGGGACAGGACAACAACTCGACCATTATCTGGGCTTGGACCAGTATTCTCCCCCCACTTGTCACGATGACGACCTCGTTCAATTCCGTGAACGTGACGTGGATTTATAACTACGGGCCGTTCCCTACCCCTACAGCCACTACCAGTGATCCCGGTGAGTATCCTTCACTTCCTTACCCCTGATGACAGTTTATGGCTTTCGATCTGCTGACGCTTGCTCTTCCAGATCCGCCGAACACGCTTGTCCGTACTACTTTCCCTGTTTCCAAGGGAGAACCTAGGCCCACCTGTAGGCGTGCTGGCGGTTGCGGCGATCTTTGCGAACGCAATTGTGGCCCGCCCGGTATCAGGCACGGAGGCGGCGGTGGCGGTGGCGGTGGCATTCACTTCTGTATTGGCCCTTGGTGTCCCCCTGGATGGGGCGGCCCCCCCAGCGGCGGTGGTGGTATTCCCTGTCTCGGATTTAATTGTCCCGGCACTTGCGTCGGTCCCGGGTGCGGTGGCGGCGGCGGAAGTGATGGGAACGATGATGACAACGACCCGGATGATTGTGCGGAGCCATCTACCGTCTCGGACTGCCAAGTTGTCTGCACTCAGTCGCCCACGCCCAAGCCCTGCACCACAGAATGCTTCGACATCGTAGGCTGTGATGTTACGGGCACGACCACGACAACCAACAAGGCTACTGGTACACCGGCACCGGGCTTCGAAGCCTCCCTTGCAGATGGCTGGGAGCTACCTGACTACGACGAACTCGACGCCGAGTGGCCTGCAGTCGCATCGGATATTGAGACTGAGTATAGCGCGGATCACAGCAGCAGGAGTGCGGGCCAGACTGAAAGTCCCACCAAAAGCCCCGGACACGGAACTACTACTACTACTACTACCACCGGCGACGGCGAGACCAAAACCCCCACCGAGACTCCTACTAGCATGCCCCCTCCGTATACCGGTAAGGAGTGTAAGTCCTACACGACGTACCGCCAATGTGCCGGTGAGGGTGGTCATTCGGCTTGCACCACCGCGACCCTCTGTGTACCCACGCCCGCCTGCCCACAAACCTTCACGGCCTCTGGAACCCCTATTTGCGACGATCCCGCTCAAATATGCCTTAAGACCACGGTCGAAACCAGGTGTGCGATCGTGACGGGTCGTGATCTCGGCGCTGCCACTGCCACCGGACCCCCTGCTGTCGAAGCAAAAATAACACCGGCACCACAGCTCAAGACACGACCCAGATCAGGGGCCGTATTGCCGGTGCCGGACACGAAAGCAGAGCTAGAAGCAGCCCTAGACGCCAACTCGGACTCGGGTCTAGACCCTGTTCTTCCTTCGGACCGGAACGCCACCACATCCCTGGACCGGCTTTTCGCTCGCCAAAACGGCTGTGGCGGTAGCGCCAACGGTGGCTGCGATTACATTCGCTTCTGCGCCGCCTGCGCGAGGGTCGTCGACGTGCCTTGCATTCAAATCTCCATAGAGGCCTTCACGGGTCCCTTGTCGGGGACCGAAGTCGCGGTGTATATCAAGGAGAACGGCAAACAGGTCTGCAGGGTCAGCATGGATTGCTCCATCTGGGACGATGATTGCAGTGGGAAGGTCGATCAACAGTGTGGTGACGGTTATACCATGAGCTTCAGATACAACTACGTCGTCTTCTACAGCTCGTCGGTCGACATCACCTTCCCGTTCTACCTGGACAGAGTCAAGACGGATGAGCTCGTCTTTTGCAGTGAGTGAAGTGTTTGGTGGTCCCCCCTGTGTGCCCTTTTTCTCGGCCCCGCAACTAATCCTCCCTCTCTTCGCTACAGCACAACCATTGGGTCCTTTCGATGTCCCCTCGGGATGTCTCGTAGATACCTTCTATGCCGAGAATGGCGCCTGTTCAAGCAGCAGCAAGCGGGACGCCCCGACCTTCCCGAGCATCGATGGATATGGGGACGACTCGTTCGGCTCGTTCGGCTCGTGGCCTACTAAACCCGAGGATGCGCATATGACGCCCCTCAACGCCTCGCTCAAGTACAACGTCCTCAACTCCCGGGCCTTTACCGACTTCGGCACCGAGCCGGGCGGCTGCACCCCCGCGCAGCGTACTAAGCTCATTGCTTGGGTCGATGATGTGGTGGTCATCACGCAAGCAGCCATAAGCATGATTGAATACTTACAGGGGCAGACCTATCCATTCGACGCCCAGGGTGACGCCATCGCGAGCACTATAAACAATCTTCTCGGCATCAACTTCGCGACGGCCACGGCGGACGACTACGCGTCCCTCAAAGATCTGTACACGAGGGTCAGGGACTTTGCAAATGGCCGATTCCCTCATGGACAGGCCTGGATTTTCTGCGGCGACCACTGGACTGTCCCACAACAATGGACGGATTGGGCCAGAAACGAGAGAAACGAGCTGATCCCTAGTAAGCTCAACGAGCAGGGTGAGGTGGTGGAGTACCTGGCTCTCTGGCAAGTGGGTAGGTACCAGAGGTGGTACGAGGGTGGTTTGCAGCCGTATTACATCCCAGCCATGTACAAATACGTATTCAACCGGCCGGGTTACTACGATCCGGGCACGCCGGGAGTGAAGGCCGGTGCCATGTGTTCGAGAAACAACAAAAACCAGGTGGCCATAACGATGCTTCCCACTCTCCCGTTCCCCATCATAACGATCTGCTCGCCCATGAACAGGCCGGGCTATGACGGCTTCACGGTGTTCTCAAAAGATGGTATGTAAATTATCCATCATGCCCCCCCCCCCCGATGACCTACCTACCCCCTTGGCAACACATACCGTGTTCCGCGCTTTACCTTCATTTCTCTAACCAGACATGCCACAGTCATCTCCGACTTCACAACCCCGGTAGCCGACCGAGTCAAACTTGATAGGCTCAGACCCGGAAGCGGCACGCTGCTGCACGAGTTCATCCACGCTATCCAACCGGCAGACAGCACCCCCGACAAGGCCGGTAAGAGCAACCCCTCCTCCTCCCCCCCCCTTCTCGTCTTTAAAGAACTTGCTTGCCTCGATGCTCTTGATCTTCAGTTTGTTTGGCTGACCCTAATTTCTCTCTCTCAGGGAACTCGCTCGCCTGCTATCAAGCAGCGACGGGAGCCAGCCCCAGCGACGCGAGGAATTCCCCTGAATGTGCCACCCTGTTCGCCGTAGCCATGTACTTCCAGCTGCAGTCGTCCCACACGGACAAGCCTGTCCAGTTCATCTACCTTAGCGCGTACGCCATTGGGGAAAAGCCGACGAAGAAGACCTAAGTGGATGGTCTACCGACTTACAACCGGTTGTTATAGCTGTAAAAAGGGCGAACAAGGTTTATAGGGGCATGGATTCATTATAAGGACTTTGTAAAAAATTAACAAATAATTAATGCTTAGCTTCTAAGTGTCAGTGCTCTATATAATAAGTTAAAAATATCAAGTACTTTCATGATCAATCTCTCACGTTTTATAGTACATTATTATAATTCATTGTTATTAATTGCAACACTGATATACCTTGTCGGGTCAGGCTTATGCGAAGGTCTCCGCCTGTAAGCAATCATGGTATGGGGGATTCCAGAAACAATATTAGGATCAGCCGACCCGTTAAAGCGACTCAAGCTCTGTAAGGTGAGCCAGGATCTTGAGCCATCATTTGACTCAAGTACACTCAACCTCCACCTCCATACAACCCCGTTGACTCGTCTATTGTTACCTGCAAATTAACAACCCCCGATGTCACTGCCTCTATCTCTCAGGTGATGTAGAGTAGGTTCGTTACATATGCCCAGTGTGGTGCACGCATTTAATTGTCCACTGGGTGTAGCAGAATAGTGGCATCAACATGTCTTATCGTACACAAATGATGGATGTAGCTCAAAGCTCACTCGTATCCGTCGCCCGCAGTACCCATGTTACTTTCTACATCCCACTGCTCTGTTGCCTCTAGGCCGGATGGGCTTCACCACGGTCACCCTTGATATTCTCTTGCCAGTCATCGTAGTTGACCGGCTCATCGGCGATATCGTCCTTCTTCTCCTTACACACGACCTTGAGCCCGAGGCTGGCGTCACTGACCAGATCAGGCGTAATGAGCAACTGGAGATCCTCAGCGTCGTATCCGTCGATGATGGACAGACGGATCGTCTTCTTGGGGTCCCATGAGTCCTCGAGCCTCTTGATGTAGTTGTCAAGGCGCGTCTCGTCGCCGTACCAGAGCTCCTCGTTGTCGTTATTTTGGTCGTTCTTGGGTACCCAGGCTTTGGAAACGCGGTTCATGGCGTCCTTGTCGGCTGAGATAACACAGTACCTGAGGCAGTTGTGACGTCTGTGTAAGCATAACACGTAATTACCGTAAAATTAGGTACCTTTGAAGGAATGTAATAGGGGAGCAGAAGGGTGTTGGCCTGGGCGTACCACTGATCATCCTCAACTTCCCAAACATCACGAGCATAGGCGGTGTAGACCCCCTGCCCAATCTGTGCCTCGCCTCTCATGCCACTCCAGCTGAGGCCATTGTTGTTGTAATCTTCGGCTTGTTCCTATTATATGACTACGTTAGTGGGCAGCTTGGTAGACGATGGGAGCCGGAGCACTGACCTTGCTGACACGTCGGTAGCCAATAATCTGGTCATCTCGCTTCGACAACTTCACCGGAGATGCTGCAGCATAGCCGACAAGGGCAAGGAGAGTAACAGTGTTGACTTTTGTGTAGAGCATTCTGACAGACGTGGTTGTTATATTTGTATTGGGAATTTCTGCGAGTAACTTGAGAATTAAAGGGGTTGAGGTCTAATGCTGAGATTGGAATTTTTATTGGGCTGTTGTTCAAGCAAATCATTCGTGATGAAAAGGCGCACCGTCGACCTCTTTTATACACAAGATATGCCATCGTTCGACTTGATAGATCTAAGACTTTAGTACTACAAATGTTAATGCCAGGTATGAGTCGTCGTCACTTTCATGCTGACAATTCATAGCCCCTGGTGACGGCTCAGAGAAACAATCACAACCACTGGCAGCCTCGTCTGAAAATATCTACAGTGAAGTGTCGATCTTCTTACTCTACGTTGGTGACTGGAATCCTCAGCCTGAGATCACGATAGATCGTCGCTATTGGATGAGAAGATAGAGCGCCACTGACGAGGCTCTTGATGACTCCAGCGTGGTGAGTTGCGCCCTCATGATGCAATTAAGAGGTGAAGCGACTAATTATAAACATTGAGGTTGTATATAGGGATTCGACACGACGTTGTTAGCTAAAATGAAATCCCATGGGAAGTCTGCTTTGTCACATAGTGCGATTGATTTGCATGGAGCTGAGAAATTTCTATGCACGTGCCGAGCTAAAAATAATTATGTCGCATAATCTGACAGACTGACGGCCCCCAATAACCAATATCAATGACGTATTTGTTTCGTGACGCGTTATGGGTTCTCTCCAACTCATAACCATCGTGCTGCAAGATTCAAACACGCTTATCATAGTCGAAATATATTTTTCTTAATCTAGTTCAGCCCAATTACTAACACCCTTTTTGAACTGCTCTACCTACATACTTGACCATCAAACATGGGAGAGTCTCTGCGGTCCATTCTGTGCCGTGAGCCCTGGTATTACGACTTGGAGAGGCAATGCAAGATCAAGTTTGATGAAGATGGGACTGGAGAGGTATGTTTTGAGACCCTTATATGGAAACACCTACCTGGGAGACGACCACTAAAAATGACCTTTTCCCAATCTCAGCTGGTCTGTCGAAGGGAGATCCCTATCTTTATCGCAGGTCGAATTAAGTGGAAAGCATTGTCGGAAATCGGCCAACCCCTCACCACCTCTAGCGACGAAGACGGTGGCATCAAACGGCTGCTCGAGCTAGAGATCACGCTTACGCAACAACGGTCATCCTGGGTCTCCTCGAGGCCCAGAATCAACGAGCAGCTACTCAACGACGAGGCATTCCTTCCCAAGACATACAAGATCAAACTTGAGAAGGGTGATTTTGTCTCGGCATCCGATCGTACCTGGAAACCGGCGGAGGTCTTATCCGATGACGTCCCGAAGTTCGCTCTGCGGCTTACCTTCGACGTGTCACCTTACCCTCCGAGGGAGCAGTGGAAGAGTTCCAAGGGCGCACCGGATGCGATCAAGTTCTGGGAGTGGACGGAGTTTGTTGCAGAGAGGAAGGCTTGATAAGTCTAGGACGTCGGATGCGATACTAATCGTTACCCCGCGCCACAGGCTTCTTGTTAGAAATAAGCGATGGCTGTTCAATTAATTGTATTTATTGTCTGCTCTGTCAAGGTGCAGAGACGCGGTGACCAGGTCTTTAGGTAGAGATATATAAGGGCCTCTGTATCCCTAACATGGGCTTGTCATCAGACACTCATTAGCCAATATTCCGGCTAAGATCACATCCTTTATATCTGACAACAGGCTGGCCACTCGACCGAACCCCAAGAGACCACAGTAGAGCCCGACGCTAAGTTGTTCACAAGGGAATGCCCATGGTAAAAGCTCGATCGCAAAAGAAAAGACGCCGTAGTGAGGATTCTGTAGTTTATTACTAGCTTAGGGATGCGGTGATGAAACATTGTTATGTAGGTAGCTAGCTGAGTTAGCAAGTCTGTACCTTGGCAGCATCTGACATGAGCCATTGGCCATTGCGAGTTGTTACATATAATGTTAAATTACAAGATCAAAGTTCTTTGAAAATTTTAATAAGGGCAGTCTATAACATATAATCCCTTATTTACCCTTTCAAAGCTGGTTTAGAAGAAGAAGAGTGAAAATACAGTGCATTTAAAGAAAGTTTCAGAAACCCCAACACTTCGCCCAGAGTTATTCAATGACTAACCCTTTCTTGTCAGCTATAGTGAAATCAACACCTACTGACCTGAGGCCCAGTTGATAATGTTACTATACGGCTCGTCCCTCGCTGCAATGCCATTGATGATCAACTGGTTGAGGTCGGTGTTGAAGCACATATCAGTAGTAGCAGCTCCGTCGCAGACCGGCCAGACTGTCTTGTCCGACATCCGGCAGAAGGTTCCGGATTGGATGTTCATGAAGTCTGGCCCAAATGATGTCGCACTACCACAGAGACCCTCAGCAGAGTGCTGTTCGCTATCACCAATTACCAAGCTCATGCTTATAAGTGCTGGCGCAGTTGTTCCGTTATCTCGACGGTGGTGCTGCCTGGGCTGGAACCTAGCAGACACGGGGTGCTTGGACGGTCCATGTGACGTTCCAATAGCCGAAGGTCGTGTATCCGAGACCGACCGGCGATTCTGAGGGATCCAATATGTGATTGAGCTTGGATCTTCGTCTGGATAGTTGTACATCTTGAAAGGTGGCCCCGCATTACAGAGGTAGTCAACTTTAGCACCTTTGTCTTCTGGACTTTCGGGGATAGAGTTATCACCCGTGTTCACAAATTCTGGCCAGTGGACTTGAAATCCGGTCTGAGGCTGGTCGTTGTTGGCATCGATCCATAGGCAGTCTGGCTTCGTGCCAGAGGCAGAAATGTAGACGTTAGAATAATACCAACTACCACCGCACTGATGGCCCCAGTCTCCCACCCAAGCATATTGGTCGCCGCTTGGCCAAGTGATGGAGGCGTAGGCAATGCAAACAGCGTCGTCGTTTGCCGAGAAGAGCGTATACGCTGCCTGCTGCCCTGAGTTGTGATCATGCTCGATGGTGATATCACCAAACTCGCCGGCTTTGACCTTTCCAGGATCAGCCGAGATGCCAAGAAACTGTCCTGCCTCGTTGAAAAGTCGAATATCAGGCAACCCGCCGCCAGCATTGTTGAGTTGACCTGACACATCGAGACCAACGGTGACTCTGATCGTCGAGCCCACGGATTCTTCCTGGGGAAGATTGTCTATACCGAACTGGATTATACCCAGAACGCCGGAGATAAGACCAATGGCTTCGAGCACCGCTGCCATTTTGACTGTGAAGGGGGCGAAACCGAATTTGTTTTATTTTATTATCTTCTTGTTTTCAAAACGAACGTTTGATAGAAGGTGCAAATCTGAACGACTGGATGCAGTTGATGATTCCGAACTATGCTTGGTGGTTCAACAAATACTCGAAGAAACTAGGGATCGACAAGCAGCTTTATATGTCGCTGCTCGGGCTTGTTTTCGGCCCTCATGAGTTAAATGAAGTGACTCTCACGAGACGAGGCAAGAAATTTACGGCATCTGGCACCGAATCCTCCACTCCTAAACCTACAACATAGCAGGGTCGCAGATCGCCTTCATGGCCGTCCATTACTTCAGGCGACGAGTCTCAATTTGGCAAGTCGAGTGCGGCGTCGCATTTTACACCTAACAGCATCAATAGAGGCAAACCTTTCCCCCTCCCCCTCTCCCCTCCTCCCTAACTTTACCCAAAGGATGAAACACATGGGGAGCCTGCAAGCAAGCAAGCCACAGCTAACAATGAATCCTCTTTCTCGCGTGACGAAATGGACAGAGGGTAAGCAAGAATCCTCTTGCCCTCGTATGATGGAGGTGGCACATACGGCTCTGAGATAGATATTCACAAAGCATGGTCTTTAACGGCTAATGAGAGCCTCAAGGGCTTCGAACGGGCCCCCAAAGCCTATGGGCTAGGTTCGGTAGAAGGCTGAAGCTCCTTTCAGGACTTTGATATAAGATCAAAACAGTTGAAATTCGATATCATATCAAACTCGTATTCAGAGCAACATGCTTGAGTACCTGCCTAGGCATGTTGGATTTTGATATTGAATGGTATGAACCCGATGCGCTGCCAAGAGCTCATAAGTTTCAACTGAAATCCGACCCAATGAGAATTGGGAGCCGATGGACATGGGCTCTTGGCATTCTGATTGGGCTCTTAAGTACTTGGAATTACAAGTAACAGTGTACGTGTCTACCAATTTATCTCGACCAAAGTCACTGTAAAAAGGTTGTAGCCCGTACGGAGAGTCGTTGAGAGGCTGAATGCCCCTAACCCTATCCTGGAGGCCTTAACCCCGTGATAATCACTGCGAGAATCCAACTCATTACCCCACCCCAACTGTTTCAGTGTAATTTTAGAACATGCAGCCGGATACGACGTGGCATTGTGACAGCTCGGACTGTCGCATTCACCTATCTTTAGTAATGGAAGGGAGCCTCCTCTTTACGGATACAAGAATAGAACAAGGCCTGCAAGGGAGTACATTGTGGTAGAATATAGGGGCTGTGTAGTGATTGCAGTTAGGGGGCTGCATATGCCAAATTGCAGCCTTTTCTTTGTGCGATTCAAGCAGTATATTTCTTTTTTTTTCTACAAGTCAAACCTGATTCCAATCTCTCCCAGCTTCTCCATCCCATTTAGTACCGCGAGCGTATTCTTCATCATATTCGATATCCCGCAATGCAGTTGCTTTACCTAACGGTCATTTTGGCATCACTGGCGCGTGTTCGCAGCCAAGATCTCAACAGTACAATCGTCGGTTGCGCGCAGCTTGATTGCCCTGCAAGCACAGCAGACACAGCGAACGACAATTGCACTGTGGCAGATAAATCATTCACTTACGTTGGGCTCACCCAATTAACAAGCTCCCAAGAGAGTCTTCAGCGCTTATCCTGGACCAAAGGTTTCAAGATCATTGACCTACCGAACAACAACCGTACTTTCCAAAACTCGTTCTACCTGGGGAGCCCACCGGACTTAGAACTCAGGGGCACTGGCGCATGCTCTGTGTTCCTCCATGGGGTTTCTGCTTCTCTGGCTTTCGGTGGCGATGAGGGGAGAAACGAAACTTCGCAGGGAACATGTGCAGATGCAATGGGTTCGGAATGTGTCAGTGCTTTGCTAGATCGGGCGAAAAGCTTTTTCCAAGATCCCGCGAACGACAATACTTCCAACACGAATCGGTGCTCGGCGTTGCAAGAGCATCTGCACAACAATGTGGATGGTCCTTGTCTACGTATCTCGGGAGGCTCTTGGACCAATTTGAGCTCAACAGGTAAGCCAATACGTCTCGGGCCGTTTCGCGTCAGCCCAAATCTTCGTAATGCAAATCTAATTCGGCCTCTTTAAGGACTCACTGGCGACGGCTCGCCGCAGCCTATTTCACAAGAGGATAATTCAACCTCGACTTGTTGGCCTGTCCTGCCTAAACAAAACCAGCTCACACATGTGACCGACTACACAGTTCCCGTGAGTCTGCTGCACTTACCTGCGTCATCATGGGTTTAATCAAGCTCACGATGTTTTGAAATTAACAGGGTACCCTTCTCGCAAAGGATGCTGAGACAGCTCTTTTGGCTATCACCCCGATCCTCACGGTTTTCTATCCGGCGAGGGAAGAGAGCGTCGTTAGGGATGTTGATGCTTCTCTGACATGCGTTAAGGTACTGGGGCCTCCGAGAGCATCTCTCGACACCATCAGTGACGGTTCTGGTGAAGGATTTGCCGCATCTTTATCGCCCTCTATGACTACGCTGGTTGCGATGGGATCTCTTCTCGCAGTGCTCTTTGTAGCTGTCTAAACTTATAGGGTTGCTACAAAGATGGTGAAAACGTCCCGAATGAGAGAAACAGTTTATTATTAAGCTAGAATAGACAAACAAGCTATTCATAGCTTGCAATCCCGAAAAGCCTTAAGTCATTGCAAATTGCCTAATCACCTTTAGCCTTTGGTTGGATGCATCATATGCTTAGGGTATGTCTGGTTCTTCGTCTATGGGGAAGATGATATTGTTCTATTCGAGAGCTGGTGAGTTGTAAGACGTCGCGTAAGAATAGAGAGTCCGTTACTAATGTGTCCGGCACATATACAGTAAACATGATGCTTGAACTATCTAACCTACGATAACCCTTGCCACCGTTCAATTCTAGCCTCTGATAATGATTGATTTGTATATCTCACCTACAATTTCTTTGAACTAACTGAAATGCCAGTACACCTATCACACCTATCAAGATAATAATTATTTGCTCTACCCGATTCGCATAGATAAAGGGAGTCAGCTTTAGCCAGTATTACCAGGGCCCGGCCCGAACCTATGATAAGAAGTATTTGGGCCTGTGATGTGCTGTAGATATACTTAAAATTAAATCTCCTTTATAATTTTATAGTAGTTTTCACTTCTTCACGTCTTATTGACTTGCGCTCCTTCGGTCGAAACCTGGGCCTAGCTATGCATGAACCTTGTCCTCCGGAGGGGTTTCAGTCTTCGCTTCGTCCAATCCAGACTTCGTGTCGCTCGCCCGCGCCATGCCATGTTGCCGAATCGCAAAGGCGGCAAGGAATCCGGCAAGAGCGAACGCGATAGCCACTTGCCAGACAGTCTTCAACGAGTCGGTGTATACTCCCAGGACCTCATTTCTGACATCTTCAGGCAGACCGTGTACCCCTCCCATGGCGGCAAACCCGTAGGCATTTCCATTGGCGAGTTTCTGCCGAGCGTCAGGGCTGCTGATTCGATGTAAGAGGCTGTTGACTTGGCCGTTGAATACAACGGCCGGGATTGTGACACCGAAGATACGTCCAAAGTTGTCCGAGAAAGCATACATGCTGGTGACCATGGCTACATCACTTTCCTCGAGTGCCGACTGAATCGCCGGTAACACGGCCGTCATGTTAACACCTAGGCCGACCGCGGCGAATATCTGGAAGAAGACCCAGGCCGCGGTGTTGGTGTGCGGGCCGAGTAAAGTAAATAGGCCAACGCCGATAGAAGCGAGGGCGAACCCGGCGAAATGATAGGGTCTGTACTTCCCAGTCTTGGCAACAGCGATACCCGCCGCGATATATGCAGGCACGAAGAAGAGGTTAAAGGGAAGCTGGTGCACGCCTGAGATGAGTGGACGGTCCCCCCTGACGCCTTGGAAGTAGACGGGCAAGAACCAGATGATCCAGAACAGGAGCATGCCACCATCGAAGGCCAGGAAGAAACCAGCCGCCGATGTACGGTTGGTGAAGAGGCGACTAGGCACTATGGGGTTTCGGCAGAACCTGGTCGACTCCCATACGTGGAACATAATCCACCCGACACCACCGACGACAAGCGGTACGATCGTGTTGGCCGAGTTCCAGGGAAACACGACACCGCCAAAGACCAAGCCGAGGAGGAGGGCCGTGACGGAACCTTGGAAGACGACAATACCAGGATAATCAATACTGGCGAGCGCCTCCTTCCAGGGCTTTGGCTGATGCTTCAAATCGAGAAAAAGGACAAGGTAGACGAGACCGAGCCCCCCCGTGACAACATGTAGATAGAAGCACCATCGCCAGTCGGCCTGAGCGATAGCCCCTCCCACTATGGGGCCGATAGACGATCCAAGGGCTCCAGCCACATAGACCAAGCCCCGAAACTTGTCGCGATCCTGCAGCGAGACCAGGTCCGAGATGACAACGTCAAACAGGACAAAGATGGCGCCGCTTCCGAGACCCTGGACCGTGCGGCCCCCGATGAGCATGCCGGCGTTTGTGGCACCGCCAGAAACCCCGCTGCCGATGACGAACAAGACGGTCGAGATGATGAGAGGCCATCTGCCGCCGAAGGTGTCGGCCAGCTGACCGATGACCCGCTGGACGAGGGTATAAGAGAGCAAGAAGGCATTCCCGACCCAGACGTATTCACTGCCAATGTTTATGGATCGGATGATGGTGGGGAGCGCAATGGTGATGCTGGTGGCCTCGAGAGACGTCGAGATGCTGAGGAGGCATAGGGCGAAGAAGACGGCCCAAAATTTCAACGATCTCGGAGCGGGCGGCGTAGCTTTGGCGGTGGTGTCGTCGGGGACTGCCTCTTCCAGCGTGATGCTGATGCTATTCTCGTTTTTGCCTGCACCGTCGGCGGTTAGTGCGTCGGCGAGAACTGGGCTCTTCTCGCTCTGCAGTAATTCCGGTGTCTCAGCTGTCGGTATGGCAGCCATCTATCTTGCAGACAAGCAAAGCCCAACGCAAAAGCTGATTAGTGTCAGGAGCAGGATATCATGCTCTAAGTTAATACGTCCAGAAGGTGTTGCAAGCAGTGCTAGCTGCAAAGTGGGCAGCTCGATTCTGGGACTCGGGAGGGTCTGGTCGGGCGGAACTTGGCTACAGAGCAGAGTAGTTGAAAGCGATGTTGTCAGAGGATTTGGTACTCCGGAGTGAAGATAGGTCACGAAGGGTATAAGGGCTAGGTAGTAGCTAGGTAGTAGATAGGGGTAAGGACTCAATTTCATTGATTCCTGAACCATCCTCTTAAAGAGGGAGGTTCTGGCTCCTTATATAGACCTTGTATTGATACAAATACACCCAAGGGGGTAGTAGCTACCCTCCTGCGACTTTATCTCCTGACAGATGTCGAGAGGAAGCGTGCACCGGGGACACTACAAAACCCTGAGCGTCTGTCTCTGCCCCCTTACAGAGAACCCTGCCCCCCCTACAGACCCAGCCCGAGTTGCCCCCCCAGCCTCCCGGGCCTCCCGGTAATTAATCGAAAGTCTTCGGGGACCGCTTTGATTTCTAGCAATATGACGAGTGATGCGGCACGACACTGCCCTGCATATCAACAAATGCCGCCCTTACCTGAAGTCCCCCGCGACCTGTGATCAGCCCCTGAGGCGGTTGGCCCGTCCCCTGAAGGTAGGTTTTTTCTTAGCGAGGTTACATTACGCACATTTTACCATAACTCGTTCTTGTCCTCGAACGTCTTGACACGTACCTGTGTATCGCTTGATTGCGATCGCTATTCGCTATTGGTTGCGCTGACATGTTTTATGACGGGAGCTGTCAAATAAGTGATGTATCAATCTTGTTAGGTCTTGGGACAACGCAAAATGGATCTTTCACATACCAAACTCACGGTCCTAACGTATCCCCGACGCAAGGAAGCCCGCGGGATGCGCCATGTTTCACCTAGAAAGAAGAGTCGAACGCGGTTCGTACGCAGCGCAGGGGTTGTTCTTTCTATTCAGCGTCGTTGGAAGCGCGGCATAGGTACCTACACATGGCCATCTACTCTTATTTGATCCCATCATAAACAACAGACTTACCATTCGGATGATTATGGCTTTCTTGAAGATAGAGATTTTCAGTATCTTTTCGAATCACTCGCACTGTTCTAATATCCGTAGCTTTTGTGTGTGATTAGGTGTGTGCTCTAGGGACCTTTAGAATTAGAGAGTAATTAGCCATAGGAATGACCCAGTCATCAGAACACCGAGCGAAGAGCTCCATCCGAGATTATGTATTATCAAATCTTCCATGAAATCGACCCAGCCCAGTGTCAGGTGTAGCCATAGGCGAAAGAACTATAATCCACTTCTAATAATTACATGATTTGATCACTTCCGGCTCGGTGCGCGACCATAAACGAACCGTAGATTGTATGCGCCTCCGTCCCGGGTCAACTCATCCGTGAACCGCCCGATGATGTTGTCGGTCACGGACTCGTCGACATCCAGTTTGAGCTCTGTGCGAAAAAAAGATAAAAACATCAGTCAACGATAAGTCCGGCGCATAATTATTACTCGTGACGGGATAGCTGAAAGACACGCTGGGCGATACGAGATGGAACTTACTTTGTACAACTCCAAGCACCGCTTGCCACGACTGGACTCCCCTATCGACACCCCTTTTCCCGATGACGGGGTCATCGCAAAGAGGCCCCAACGGAATCTCGAAAATCTCCTCGGTGACGTCCTCGAAGCCTTCCTCGCGAAGCCAGTCCGACATGTCGTATGCGAAACTGTCCGAGCCGCAGACCGCTTTGAACATGGCACGCATGAGGACCATGGCGTCGGTGATCGCCTGCCCGCCCTTGGCCGGTTTCTTCACGTCCATCTCGCCCAGCTGGATCCAGCCTCCTGGCGCTACTAGCTTGCTCAGGTAGCCGACGGATTGTCGCGGCGTCGCCGTCTTGCCGCCTCCGGGGAGGGCGAAGCGTTGATGGACAAGATGGTACTGGCCGTGCATATCAACAGGCCACGGCTCGGCCAAATTGTGGACGCCGTACGTAAAGTGCGGCGAGTACGATGTAGGGAAGAAGCTAGGCATAATGTCATACCCCGACAAAGCGCAGGGCTTGGCTAACAGTGGCTCTATAGCCCGAAGGAAAAGTCCTGATAGGTAACGCAACCAGTCTCTTGATTTGATTCAGGGTTTTTTTTTTTTTTTTTCAAAGAGAAAGCGATGACGGACCATCCGCAGTCACCGAATCAAGCACTTTCAGACCGGGTTTGGTCATGTCGAGAGGCGCGAGCACTCTCCTGTTGTTCATGCCGTAAGCGAAAACGGAGGCATTGGCCGTCAGGCGGTCAACCTCCTTCTGAGGCTCGGGGAGGAGGTACTTGGCATCCTTCGGATGCTCTTGGTCTGTGTTACGCTCCATGGATGTTGACAGAGAATAAGATTGGAAAAAGACTGGAAGGAAGTTAGTCCACAATAAAACAATCAACAAATATTACAAAGGTGAGGGCTGTTGGTGGAAGTGTTGAGCGAGACGGTAATTGAACCACCGTAGTAGATGTCTCGAAAGCATATATCGAGGTAATGCTGAAGAGAAAAAGAACGGACAGAGATCTAGTCTACATGTCATCATCTAAAGTACCTATTTATGTGGCTTCTTAGACAAAGGAGCCCTCGGCAAACCGACTGTGTAGCTTACACCGTACCCCCCACTATAAGAGGTACATAGTAGGTAAGGAGGACTTCCCAGTCTTCTCCCTTCCCAGTCCATCCTCCATCATAGTACTAATCTGTAGACCTATCTATCTATAGGCAACGGATCTGTCAGATGATAAAGAGCTACCAACCCTGCAGAGTGGCTGTATGGAGATTTGTCTATATATAGGGGGCTGCGCCCCCCTAGATATTAGGAGATTCAGGAATTAATTGATCACCTTGCTACCCCCTAACTATCTATTTGATCTATTAAGCCCTCTAACTTTCGCTGAACCGTCGTTCCTGCAGCTCTTCGTCGGAGTTTATTGGATATTTATAGGATGAAGCAAGGGGGAACAAGATGAGCTTAACCCTTGGTTCTATCAAGTGACTTGAGTGTTCAGCGTGTGATGTGTCTAGTTCTTTGTGTGCGGGGAAGATGATCTTATTATATTGGAGAGCTCGACGGTTGTTGGATGTCGCAAGCCTTGCCGAGACACTAATGGAGAGACCAATGTCATACGGTACTGCTGTGTTTGTGACCATATGGTATACGTGGGTGCTTGGGCCCTTCTGTTGCCTGCTGATATATTATCCTACAGCTCGTTGCTAGTTATAGCTATCGTCGTCAATCACGTGGCCATATGTCAAGTAACTTCCTTGTAATATCTTGTGATACTCGCTTCCCCAACGCATGTTTAGATCCCTAAAGTGCTAGAAAAGCCCGAGGTGAGCCTGGCCCAGCTGTGAGGATCCCGACGTCTAAAGGAGGGCACGCAGTAGTGTTTGATCATGTCCGCATACCTTGGTGTTTCGCACTCGTCTAATAAGCCTCCCTGTCCTCGTATACGGCCTGATTCCCGGTTCTGAAGGTCCTTAAATCATCGGCACTGTATCTTTTACTCAGATCCCCGTAAATCTCGAGAATCGCTCGCGTGTTTTGAAACATGTATTGGATTGTAGTTCTGTTTCTGGTTTCGGTTTGCCAGCTCGATTCCAATCTGTTGGCCAGTTTGTGGTTCGCGCTTTCAAGGTTGCTTTGAGCGGGAATAGCTCTTCAGCATTTATATGAAAAGTATGATGAAGTCAAGCACTTAACTGTAACGAACCTGCTCTACATCACCTGAGAGGTAGAGGCAGAACATCGAGAGATCTTATTTTGCAGGTAACAATAGGACAATTAACAGGGTGTTTGTTAAAGAGGTTCAAAGGGACTCCCACCACTATACAGAGATAAAGGTTTAGAGCATAGTAATAAAGATAAAGCTTGTTGTAAATTTCACCCCGAAGGAATAATATAAGAGTTACCAGATACAGAGGAGATCGTAGGTTTATAGTTGAAGGAATTAAGACACACAATAAAAGCGAAGTGTTGTGATTTATGTGATTCAAGTGACCTGAAAGATCAATTAGATCAATTAGATTATAGTTACCTAATCAGAGGAGAAACAGAAGTATTTGAATAGTGTGAGGCAGATAATGTGGAGTATCTCATCTTTCTGACCCTGGGTGATGTTTGTTGTAACATTAGCTATCTGCAATTATTTATGTAATTAGTGCTGTAACAATGCGGGCATGGTGAGGTAGATTCGTATTAACAAGTTAGAGCAATGACAAATCTAAATCGGAAATAAGGTCTTTCGCGAGCTATTTTGATGAGAGAAGAATTCGCCTTCGCTACAGTGGACTCGAGGGCTTACATGCCTCCGAGTCTTAGTGTCACGGAGGATATATACTGTTAGTCCAGACTTTGGATTAACGGCGTCGTTTTTCCGCAACACTTAGCCGCGGAGACACTATTCGGCATCGCTATCGCGATCCCTCATCCTCGTTTTCATGGAAATGATGTATTTTTCGAACTAAGTCCCCAAGAGGTTAAGGATCACCATGGGAGGAAGTCTACTATACAAATTAACACTTTCTTAGTATTGCTCGCCTCTTTTGCTGCATCATACATTACGGCAGCTGCTGAACCAATATAGTAATAGAAGTGTGCGACTAACAACAGCGAAGTGGACTTCTGTTTAGTGTCCCGATCTGCAGCAACAACTTAACCAATTCTCATAACTTTTTTACATCTTTCTTTACATTAAAGCGAGAAAACCCGACCTCTTAGGGTGTCTCAAGGATCAAATGCTAATTACATAGGCTAATTCATGCAGGGCGCTCCAATGTTTACCGTTTATAGCGACAGATAAGGTGGCGAGTAGCTCAACCTTAGCATTTGAGAATCTATCGGCCACAGGCAACCAACCTTTTTAGCACGACAGGACATGAAGTTACAATACCGGTTTAAAAAGCCAACCGTGTCGCTAACAACCTCCGCTAAATCATTGAGCACTGTATGCATAGGCCTAGAGAACTCATTTATACAACAACCCCTAAATAATTCATCCTTAAATTTTCATCGTGGAGGGTTACAGTCCACTACTTTTAAATCGAAGTAATTTGTCAGTCTTTAACTGCGCTTTATAAAAAACTCTCCCTTTTTCCTCATTATTAATAGTATTTTCTCAAGAATTATATACGTTGTTTTATTTCCAAAAGCTCCTACCAAATGATATCAGTCTTCGGATTCGCACACTTCAATAATCTTAACTTTGTCACGTGAAAACTTCCGCCATGTGTGCGTGTGTGTCTATGTGTGGGTTAAGGGGGAGGGGGGCAAACGTGGTAGTAGGAGACTGCAATTACTAATGTCGGATGCTGGAACTTGCAGTCATCCCAGAGGCTTGATACCAGCCAACTCTTCAAGATTCGTATGCACCAATCATCAAGAATCCTCCTATTCCGTTCTGAAATCCTTCCGGCCGGCACCAGAGGAAGACAGATGTTACATCGGGCGCCTTAAGCTTCGTATTGCCTAAAATAGCAATCCGACCTGACAACAAAAAAGTACCGCGTGCGTTTATGATTAGTCGTAGGACAACAAATAGCAACATTCTCGATATTTATGCGGATGGACGATTTTGGTTATGTGGTCTCCGAGCTCAAAACCAGCTTTCTCAAACAGTGGTTGACATTCGGGCGCTATTGCTGTTTTATTGCCTGCTCTAATTAATACACGTGTCAGTTCAAATAACGGGGGAGGTGGTGTCATGCATCCCTGGACGAAAACGAAGATGAGAAAAAAAAAGCAATTAAGTAACCAAGAAACCAAGCATGGTGCATTTCATTTAACCACCATTGCTCGATTTTGGTTCTAATGACGACATCCACGAAATCAGACGTGCCTCCTCATAAGTCGTGTCTTCGTCCGCCCTCGTTCCCTCCTAACATTTTACGATGCCTAAACTGGCCTTGAAAGGGCATGACACAGCAGCAGCAGCAGCGTCTTGGCCAAACAGCTAGCTGCTTATCTTCATCAAGTATGCAACCGATAATACCTCGAATAGGAACTCTGGCGCCTGACGAAGAAAGGCCCTTCTGTCCCCCCCCTCCCCCTCCCCCTCCCCCTACCCTTCTCCCCCTTCTCCTGAGCCCCAGGAGGGCTGACCGGTTGCCGACATCTTTTATGTTGTGCTGCATAGCACGATGCAGAGGCACGGAGACGACTGGGCAAGCCTTCCCACCCCTCCGGAGACGGTTTAAATTGGATTCTGCGGTGTTTATTTTTCGTTGTTTTGTCCCTCTCCCTTTCAGCAGCGAGACGCAGCAGCCGCAGCCCCAGCCGCAGTCCGTGTGATAGCTAGTACCACCTTGACGGGTGGCAAAAAAAGAACAAAAAGTACATTGAGGCATGCAGGCTACCTAGGTTACCTAGGTACTGTAGCTTTCCCGGCTGCGTGACAGACGAACGAAACGTGCATGCATGCAGGCGGGCAGACAGGCAGGCAGACAGGCAGACAGGCAGACAGGCAGACAGGCAGGCGACCACTGACATACTCAAATGCAAAGAAGTGCCCGGACCGTAAAATAATAATAGTAATACTGTTTTTTTGTTTCTTTTCATCTTCAAAAAAAAAAAAAAAGAGAAGGAGGGTCGGAAACGAGACGAAATGGATGACGGTTTCTGTTATTTGCTCGAGCTGTTTCTTGTTCAATTTATCGCCGCGAACTTGCTCATTTGGTGATTGAACGCAGTCGGTCGCCTACTATCTAAGCAGCCTACAAGCAATACGAGATAGCCTTTAATCATTTATCGAGTGAGAGAGGGCGGAGACGGGTCAGGTTAGGCTTAATGATTCGCCTGCTCGCACGAGTGCTTATATCGTCTGCGAGGCATAGGAGAAAAATATATCAGTTCCCCGTTCAGCTTGTTACAGCTAACTGTAGGCGCGATCTATTATTGATTCCTTCTCTATCCCTCTACCTCAGCTTTTGTAAAGTCATAGGTAGGTAAATACCTAAGTACTAAGTAGTAATAAAACAACATAATCGGGCAAATGCTGCTGTTTAACTCCTCGAGACTTAACCACGAGTAACATATATTTACAATCAGGACAACAACCATGCTGGTAGAAACCTTTCTGACGAACACAAGAGGGGCAGGCGGGCCAATTCGGAGATCTGAGAAATAGTTTATGTCTTCTTCGCTCGGTGTTAATGAGTGTAGTTATCATCCTTGTAGTCTCAGATGTAAACGGTAATTAATTATCATTATCTTCTGAAAGTTTGAAACATGGTTTGTCTTTGAAAAAGGGAGGCACATGAATCTATCTTCCGTTTCCTGTCTCTTTCCACGAGTCCCATCGTGCCGGAAGCCGGAAATCATCAACGCTCGGCCTGCATCCCGGTTGCATATGCGCCAAGCCCCAGCCGTATGTATGTAAATAGATATACGCATAATTACATGTACGTGCGGTTGGAGAAATTTCGTTGGGTTGCCCTTTCGTAACGCAGCACGAGAATAAAAAAGGACGAGAGAATAAGATAAGTGAGAGAAAAGGAAAAGAAAAAAAAAAGAGTCGTCGAGAAAGCCGAGCGAGATGGGATGGCGGATGAGTGGAATCTATGGATGGATGGAACCAAAGGTTGTGTCGACTTACCCATACAGATCTAAAAGTGCCTACCTTACATCCACCTATCTAAGTACCTACATGGTAGGTACCATCCCAGAGGACACGTACCTACATACTACACGGCCAACAAAGTACTATCTAGAACAATACAACATCATGTATACCTGTCTTGTCAGCTGGGTCTAGACCCACCCCTTTTCGATAGTTTCTTGTTCGGGGATTTCTCTGCATTCTGCCACATGTAGGTACAGTAGGTAGGCAGGTAGGTATTACCGAGATAATACCTCTCTGTAGGCCTACGAAGCAAGAAAGTCATACCATTCATTCTGTACTTAGTCATGCCTACATGGTATGAATGAAGTTCGGGCGAAATAATTAGAAAGCCCCACAGGTACAGGTAAGTCTATGAAAGAATAGGCAGGTAGAGTAGGTAAGTACCTAGAGGTATTTATCTGCGTGGTAATTTAATCGTACGTACACTTACTTAACTACCTAACAGTATGTAAAGGATATATGCCTGTATGAACTTGAAGACAGATATGTAGAGAATCAGAAAGATGACAGTTTAACAGAGCATACCTATCGACTTAGCATGTGCTTACATTAAGTTGTAGGTAGGTAGGGCAGGGTAAAAGGTATAGAAAGCAGATAATGCCTTATTCACATACTTTACCAACCTGGGTATGTGCATGGTATGTTGTGTTACCTAACCTACCTTAGTAATATTGATAGTAAAGCTTGCATTTCGATAATAGACGGGAAACGTATCTATACTGGCCGCTTAACCTTAGGTACTTTTAGGTTTTCGCATATCGATATTACCGACTTGGGTATATCGCTCTTGGCAGACATAGATAGCCCGACGTTCGGTAAGCTAGAGAACCAGTTTTCGGGTTTTCAGCAGATAGGTAAAGTAGGTATTTTAGGGTAAGCGAGTAAGTTGGTCCGAGAGAGAGAATGAGATGCACCAATCGTAGCACTTCTTCTCTCTCAAGTCATAGCCTGTAATTGTACTTTCTTCGTACTACATACCTACTACCTACAGTCCTGCTTACTTTTTAAGCGCGGGATTCCTAGTTAGGCCAGAGCTGTCGTCGTCGTCGTACGTTGAGTAATTAGTAGTATCTGACACAGACAGATAATTACTAACTAAGTACCTACCTTACTTACCGCGAACCTTGTTGCGACATTAAGAAACGTCCGTGCAAGGAGCAATAGAAGAGATGAGCAAGTTTCCATTTGTATGTAACTCTGCCTACCTACTGTAGGTAGGTAAGGTAGCAAGCATGCAGTAGACGGCGGTCCAGAATCAATGGTTCGCCCCGCTATCGTTTCTCTCTCTCTCTCTAAAAAAACCCCTTTCCGGTTTCCCTTTTTTTGGTTTTTTTTTTCCCGACTCCAAAAAGAATTCCAATTGAATGGGCCAAGCGAATGACAGATTAGATTATGCATCGTAATGCTTGCCTCCAAAAAACAGGTTTCCCATCTTCCGTCCACGCTCATCAGGTTAGCCTGCTGGAATGGCTAGTCAGATTACCTAAGTAGATAGATATAGGTCGAGTTGATTTTCCTCAGCGACACACACCCATTTTGCCTCTACTACCCTTTTTGTGAACACGTGCTTGTCGTTACTCTGCTGAGCTGAACCGATCACCAGTGACTATTTCATGAGTAACACAGTAAGTATGTATGGCTTTTCGTAATCCGTGGCGATCACAAATTCTTGAGACAATACCGCGTTTTTGGAGCTGGTCTGCAGACGCCTATGTCCATCTAACTTGATTCCACGCAGTGCTACCGCACTCTGCTTAACTGGTGAGCCCGGACCGTTGTGCTATGTACCAGAATATCGGCCCGGGTCGCGTCACGTCCCCGCCTCCAGCGCATTAAGACGAAATCGTAACCATCTCCGATGCTAATCGTACATCGTATATATGAACATGATGAGAAACAAAGCCTGGCTCCCTTTTTATATACTCCCGGAACGCCGACGCAGAAATCCAACCCATCTGGGCCCCTGTACCATCCTGACCTGTTCGGGTTTCAGGTCTCCCAATCCCTTTTGACCAGTATCTATAATGCCCAGTCTAGGCGAAGAACAGATAGCCGCCACTCACAACAGTCAGGTCGTGAAATAACCAAGTAAAATGAAATCGAAACAAACCACTGCTGCAGTATAGCGGAGCTACAGACAGCAGCTAATTAGGAGGATATTACTACAAATGCGGTGGCAGTTGACCGCAGGCAGTGGGTCTCCTACCACTACCGGACGATATTGTATGCAGGAGCGATGAAAGCTCGAACGCCGAGTTCCGAGAAACGCCGAACGACGTTCGTTGTGCCCCCGGTGACGCGTGCCTCGTCTTGAATGAATTTCCTTGCCACCGCCAGCTTACTCTTTGGGTCGCTCTCGTCCAAATGTGGAGGGAGTGTGCTCTCAAAATCGGGAGCAAACTTATGCGTCAAGGCTCGGATAACGGTAAGCGAGTACAAAACATCGCGATTCTCTCTCCCGTCGAGCAGCTCGCGGAGCTGCGCTAGTATTTGATCGCGCCGAGGCGTCATGTCTATGTTGGGTTGATCCCTGATGAGAAGAAACTCGGCCAGACAGTGCCAAAACCTGAGCTCCCGATTTTTGTGATAAACGGCGTTGTCTGGGTTCTCAAGAGGGATCCGAAGTGGATTATGATCGAGAAATTCTCCCGAGAGCAGAGCGTCGAAGACAGCCGCTCGATTGCGTGCCTCGTTCCCATCTTCCGTAGCCGGAAGGCCATAACTCACATTCGCTTTGTATTCGTTCGAGTATACCAAAGTAGCCAATTCCCAAACCACACGAAACTCGAGATTGGCCGAGTATGCCATACCAGCAACATCGCTCGTAGTAGTCGAAGCTAACGAAGCTAAAAAGGCGGATAGCACTTCTTGAACACGCGGGTTCGATGCCAAAGCATTTGAACCGCAGGGCTTGAGGTACCAATCCGTCTCGAAGAACTTTTCCAGTCCGGGAGCATAGACTTGTTCGTAAAGATCCTGAACCTCGAGAAGCCTCTCTTGGCTCAAGGAACCATCGACGGAGGGAGGGACAGCATTGCCGATGGCGACAAGCTCATGGACCTTCATTTTGCGTGCTGGGATGCCAGAGTAAGCCGGGGTTCGTTCCATGTAGGGCGACGGTGATGGATGCGAGGAAGTTGGATGCAGGGGGACGAAAGAGGGGCCGCCTCCTCTAAGGTGCGGTGAACCTCTGGTTCTATAATCAACAATATGGGAAACGACGGGCGTGGCCGCTGGGAAATGGGAGGTCGACATACTCGAGGTTGTGAGGACACTATCCAGAGAATGGTCCAGGGTGTGGTAGGAATGGCCTTCCGTCTTGATATTCGAGACTCCCGAGTTTCCTACCGAGGCCAGATCGGGACTGTACGTCGATGGTGGTGGAGCGGCACCGCTAGGAAGTCCTAATGGCCCGGCTGTGTACGAGGTAGCAGTGCCAGGCGTCAGCGGGGTAGAGACAGGAGCGGAGGCAGAAGCGGAGGCGGAGGGCACGCTGCGAGGAATAGAGGAAGTTGAAGAGGCGGAAGTCGGCGTGACCGAGTTGTGCGTAGAGTGTATGCTGCTTGTTGCGTGATGCGGCTGTTGGGATTGCTGTGGCTGATGCGTCTGGGACAGTGGTTGCTGTTGCTGCTGTTGGTTTTTGAAAATGGGATCGTAGCCAAGACATTCGCGCTTCGACTTCTGGCAATTCTTGCAAGTCGGATGCAGTTCGTCGCACTGATTGATGCACCGCGATTGTTAGAAAGAGCACAAGGAACCACGAGGAAAGGATCAGTCCCTTTGGGTATCGGTGTTGGAACGCGCAATCGCCCCGGTCACGGCAGAGAGGCAAGGACGGGGGACCTCGGACGAATGCTGGTGATGGCTTCAAGCTGGTGTGGGGAAGGTGAGTGGAGGATGAATTATCAAGAGGTTTGGGAGGGATTGATAGTGATAGGGCGGGCCATCGGCACGCGCGTGTACTTGGGTTAGGTAAGGGTAGCTAGCTAGCTGGGAGAGGGGAACGGGACACGGTACCATACGGTACCACACGGTGACAAACAGTACCACGCGGTACCACGCGGTACAGCACGGAACGGCACGGGTTCATACGGTTAGGTAGGTACAACACGGTACACTAAATGTGGCTAGGTTGGACAATCGACAGGAACATGGCCGGGGGAAGGAGGTGAGGCGGCGGAGGAGGGTCTGGCGCAGTTTTGGGCTGGAGGCTCCCTTCCCTTTTGGCCTGGCTTTGTCTGACCTCGGGTTGGCGCATGCCTGCTCGCTAGATCTGGCTTCCATGCTAGATCTGGCTCGCTCGCTTCTCAGTAGCGCAAGTAGTGCAAGTCGCCTACCGCCTACCGCCTACCGCCTTCTCACAAGCGAGGCCCCAAGCGGAGGCGAGTGGCAACCAAACTTGGTCACAACACCCCGAATCAACTTCAACGAGCCTTGTCTGTCCAGAGCGCACAACTGCCCAACCGAACCCAGCATCTACTGCTGCCTCCTCTCTTCCCGGCATAACGTCCATGCTTGGCCCTGTGCACGTGCATGGGAATGTCCATGGGAATGCGTATATGGGAAATGCGTCATGGGAATGTGTACATGGGAATGAGGCGAGGCGAAAAAGAGAGAAAAATTAGTACGTACCTTGATACGCCGTTTGCGACAGGTCAAGCAGCCTGTTTTGGTTCGACGCTTGATCTCCTATAGCCGCACAGAGCCGTTGGCGGTTAGGCCACCCGCGCCGTAGAAAATGGGACACAGGAGAGCCGCTTCTTACCTTCTTGTGGCGCCCGGCTGTCATCACCGCGCCCGGCCCGCTCGGAGGCAGAGCATATCGTTGGCCCATGGCTTCGGGGGATAGGCTGGCATACGGGTTGCCCATGACTTGTGGTCCATAGTACGACAAGGACTGCTGCCCCGAGACCGAAGGCACCGGTGATATGGGCACCGCCATGGCCATGTGCTGTTGTTGTTGCGACTGCTGCTGCACAGAGTCGAATGTGCGCATGCTCGGCAGCGGCATCGCATTGTTTGTCGTCGCGTGCGAGCTCGCTCTATAGGGATCGTGTGTCGGCGGCGCCGCATTGGCGTATGCATAGTGCGCATTGCTCATGCCGCCGGCCGCATATGCCGACGACGTCGAATAAGGGAGAGGTTGTCGAGGAGGCCCGGGCATATGGGGTTGGTTATGCGACATGGTATCCGTCGGGGGCGCCGCGGCGCCGTCTTTCTCTGGCTGATCGTCCTGGGCTTTCTGCTGGTCCTGAGAAGCGCCTGCGTCTATAGTCGTGGCTAGAGGTGTAGGTGTCGTAGGAGCGTTGGACGGATCAGTAGCGACAGTGCTCTTCGTCACGAGGGTGGACGAAGAAGAGGCGGGTGGAGTTGATATTGTCGTGGATGTTGTCGTTGTCGTTGACGTTGAAGTTGACGTTGACGTTGGAATTGGAGCATCCGAAACGTGATCCTGTTGTAGTTGGTAGCCCCGATCCTCCAATCCCTTCTCTTGCGCTGGCTCCTTCTCCGGCTCTTGCGTAGTAGCTATTTCTGGCTCTCGAGCTGCATCGGGCGCTTGAGGATCCGGGGACTGTCGAATGCGCTCCTGCTGTTGGGAGGCATTGGTATCTGCCTCGGGCGGCGTGGGAGCCCAGATCTGTGCCTCTGTCGGTTTTTCTTGCCCTGAGGCAGCTTGTGACGAGTGTTGTGACGGACGCTCTGGCCAGGGCTCTGACGGTGCTGGTGGGAGGGCGTGGGTTGTGTCTTCAGTGACGGCAGAGGCCGGTTCAGGCTGAGGTTGAGCCTGTGGCTGTTCCTGTGCCTCTGCCATTTTGATTTGATTTTAAATTGGAACTGCTACGGTACTGTACGGGGCCCGATCTGAGCAGGGGCACGCAGAGTCGAGGTAGCAGCAGCAGCTGCGAGGAGGGAGCGAGGGCCGCAGCGGACCAGGGACTGGACCGGGCAGGCCCTAGAGCCCCGGGACGAACGGTGCGGTACCTAGACCGGTGGCTAGCTATGGGACAAGCGAGATGTGCGTGCGTGCGTGCATGCGGGCGTGGGCGTGGTGGGCGTGTGCGTGTGCGTGGGCGTGGGCGAGGACGCGGGTGTGGGCTTGGGCGTGGGCGTGGGCGCGAAGAACCGAGCCAGGGGATGGGATCCCAAGGGGGACACGCAGCACAGCACAGCACCGCAACAGCGGAGCGAGAGCAGCAGCACTACGAGGACGATGGCGGTGGTCCGATGTTTGAAGTGTTTCGACGCGACCCTGGCCCGAGATTCCTGTTAGCTCAACTCGTCGGTGCAATGGGCGTTTTTTCTCTCTTGCGTCGACTCCATCCAGCCACTTGGCTACTCTTTCCGTCCTAGCGCCCGGCCGGCGGACTAATAAATAAATGCACGCTGCGACGAGATTTCAGGGAAATGGAGCTTTGCGGCTGCTTGGATGGCTCGCTCGTGCAGCGAAGAGGGTGGTGCCGACCTGTCTCCGGTGCATACAAAGGCGCATGGGCAGTGCAACTCTGTCAAGAGAGAGTACGGGCAGGCCTATCTCAGGTTGTGCTGTTGGCGTTGTCTATGATTCTGCCTCTTTCGGCTTCGTTTCTCGTTCCCGTCCTATCCTGACTGAACTTCGCTTCCCGGCCAAGCAGCCACTGGACGTTGAAAATGGGAGAAACGGGCTAAGGGGGAGAAGAGTGGGGCTTGCCGGCGTAACTGAGCAGGGATCTTTGAGAGGCCTGCGCGAGGTATCTACTTAGGTACCCCGTACATGTGGTATGATGTGGCCGGATACCCTCCCCTAGGGACCTTGACCTTACCTGGTCGGTAGAAGATGGCGTGTGGCCTTTGAGGGTCCAGACAGCAATAGGGCTGCTTCGGTCATACACTAGGGAATATCTACCCACTCTCGATAGGCTAAGTAGGTACCTCCCTACTCAGTACCCAGTAACATGTAAATATATGTAGAAATATGTGTACCTTGTGTAAAGCTGCCTACTACATGTAGTTACTTAAGTAGGTACTTAGGGATTCCAAGCTATAGTGTATACATATGTAAATTCATAAATGTAGCTACCGCTGGTGTTGTATCTGACCTGAAGCCAGTTACTTCGTAGCAGTAGGAACATATGTATACTGGTATGTGTATATACGCTGATTATACGAAGTACATGATGCCTACATTCGTGTATCGGATCGCCAAGTGGGTGAGACCGATCAAATACTAAGTACTATCTAAGTAGGTACCTACTGACTTTAGGTACTAGGTAGGGTACTGTTTCCTCCGAGAGCCACCTGAGACAGGGTTCCGTTAGTGCTAACGGTTTCCGATGGATTTGCGAGCGATAGATCAGGTATTTGTAGCGTAGGTTACTAGGTACGATACCGACGTGATTAACGAGATCGCGATTTAGGCGATGGTAGGTACCTAGTGTAGTGTAGTGTAAGCTGGCAGGATGATGTGACGGGAGCGCCCGGTTGCTGACAAAGATACCAGATCAATTATGGCCATTTGTCCCACCGAACTGGAGGTTCTCTCTGTACTAAAACTCGCCCAGAGCTCCTCTAAACTTATTGTACTAGATAGGCAGTGTAAGTGTAAGTGAGCAAATACTGTACAAGTAGCTTACGCATGTTGACAAGGCACTGTACTAATACTACCTATATCTTGTGCAGGAGAGCGATTTGTAGATGGTGTCCCTGTTGTGGGTTTTGAGCTCTGCGGGCGGACGTCTCGGTTGTTTCCAAATGACTCTCCCTATTTTTTTTGCTGCCCTGGATACTTACCGATCAGGCACACTATTACTCATGATACCTAGGTGCTATGTTTGGTACCTACTCTATGTATGTAGGTATCATGCCTGGGAAATGACAAATTCCTCTACACCAACAGCCGTCCGTCTTGCGACAGGGGTAGGGTACGGCAGCTGTTGTTTAGCATGGTCTACCTAGTTGATAGGTACACTTACCTTATTAAGTGTGTGTCGTGAGTCAAAGAACTGTCTAGGTTATTAATAATAATGTCAACATACCATAGAAAGATTGGGTATACTTACCAGGGCAGGCAACGGGTAGGTATTAACAAATCTGACAATCCCGTACTACCTCTCGCCAGATGAATAAAAAGTATTTACTTAAGGTATGCTAGGTAAAGCAGCCTGAGCATAACGTAATATGAGAATGCCTAATACCTACCTAGGTACCCAGGTTGAAGTCTGTGCTACACGTAGAATAGCAAAGTTGAATACCGCCTACTACCTTACCTGTAGGCTGTAGATGTACATGTAAGTGAGTACACTTCACCGCACGAGGGCGTCTCTCTATCAGATCCCTGCTGTCTACCTAATGTATTTCAGGTACATCAGATACCGTAGGTATGTATATCGTTCGTTTATTGTGGCGTTTGTGTACCCGAGAAAGTACCTATCTGCCTGCCTTATGGACATGTACATAGGACGTATATATCTCATATTGGCTACCTCTCATACCTGTCCGCTACATGAAGTGCATAGCTGATGGGAATTGCGGCCAGCGACCACAAGAACAGGGAGAAGAGGTAAAACATGACATCTGTATCAGCTATAGATAAAATTATAATTTGCAATGATGTAACATACCTACATCTATAGGATTTCTATGCAGGTGCTTGTGATGCGCCAGCAAGTTGTTGCGACTTGCACAGCCACTGTAAGACACGTAGACACGTGACCTCTGCTTGAACCGCCTCTGTATCAGGCAACACATTGCACTAAAGTCTGTATAGATTAGGTATGTACTTCGTATGTACTTCCCTATCTGCGAATCTACTGTGCTGTCAGTTACCCCAATCGGTTAGCTCTTTCCATGCAATGCGCTCCCTCTTTTAGGTCCGTCTACCCTTGCCCTTCTTCCCTTTTTCTTGTGATCCCGTCACTCCGTCTCCGTCGGGACGGATTGGAACTTGCCTGCTTTCACGCGTTGCAGCACAGATGAAGCATGCATCACGTATGTGTAATGTGCACATTACATTACATGATTACATGTACATCCGCAATCAACTCGGATTCATGGACATCTGGCTCAAGGAGCAATAAAGTCTATGCTGTTGCAAGGCATCTCGTGGAGTATGCAGAGGCAGGCAAATCCTTCCGCTCTCTTTACCCCTATCTAATAAGCATGCAGCGGCTGATGGAAACAAGGCAAAGGGACTGAAAACAGATACCTACCTACCTACTTGCCTTCCTAGCACACAGTACAACACAAGCACAGCATGTGTATGTACATCATATGTATGGATCATGGATCTAGGTAGTGCTACTTACTTCGTATCCCATCAAGTTACCTACCGCGTACCTACTTTATTCCATCGACTCAGGCACGCCCAGGCACCGGCCACCCGATGTCTATCCAGTCTGACGCTTATTCATTCGTCACGGCCTGTGCGTTTTGAGTCTCTTACAGCTGCCGTACTTCGTACTTGTACTTCGTAAGCCATCATCAACGGCTGGCTGGTCCTCCAATGGGGCAAACAGCACCAGGTTTTGGCCTGCTCGCTCTGGTACGCCCGGCGCGGATTTACCACTCGCGGGAGGGTTCCATGCAGCGAATATCGGACTGTGCTCATTCTTGGCATCGGAATCCTGGGCCTTGAGAGAAAGGCCTCTGGAAATCTCCTTCTCCCAGGCATGCTTTGCTTTGCTAGTGGCTGCAGACTGCCGAGGAGCGAGTCGCCAACACACACACCTTCGCCACGTCCCGCAGCATAGGTATCTGACATTCCTTTCCCTGCAAGATCCAGCAGCAGAGCTAAACTCCCAGATGAGGAGTACATTGTCTGGTGGCGATATCCGACGTGCTGGCCATTCTGGTGGCCCTCCAGTTCAAATATCCGGATTGCCCGTGTCGCACCAAAGGAGCTAATAATATGTCTACTGTGCCTCTATCGAAGGACTCACTCATAGGCCTTACTCTCCAGTTTATCCGTCAATGGTAAATTGGCATTGATCTGTTGCTTCATATCATCTTAATTGCGAACCGCATCCTCCCTTGTGCAGCTAGTGTACGCGGCTCATATTACGTTCCACTGAGTACCCCTCCAAGACACGTTTGGATCCGACTGCCATCACCCGCTGTTGAGCTTCTAGACTGCGCGATAACTCCTAGGACCTTTGTGACGAATTGGAAGACATGTGGCCCTGACGATCAGGACCAGGTACCACGCATTCTGAAAGAACGGTCATATATGTGGATCAGGATGCCATCCTTCGGGGCGTCGTTATTGTCACGCTGGCCCCCACGACACAAGGATCTCTGATTTCGGCAAAGTCGAGCAGCTTTTGAAGACGAAGCCTGGTACAATATATACTGAACCGAAGCCGAATAGATATTCCAGAATGACTTTGCTTCAGGCATGCTAGGCATAGGATATCGACCTGAGGACCATGATGCTTAGATGCCCACTCATGCATCCATCTCCTTCCGTACTTGAATCAATATATTGGAGAAGGAAATGTTCTACTGCCCAGTCCAATGAAACAAGCAGGGGTGGCGTGCTATATTAACACACACATATATAGATAGGTAGATAACGTGGCCAACAATATGGCACAACGCGCAGCGAAACGCGCGCGGCACACAGGTGATCTTCGCCTCGTATGCACAACGAGTCGAGTAAGCAAATCATTACGACGTCTTCTGGCTGATCTACGCAGCCAGCTATTAGGCTTTTTAGGAATCGGCGGCCGGCGGATTAGAGATCGTTGAGCGACAGCTCGCAGCCATTGTCTCATGCGGCCCCAAACATGGGCGAAAGACAAGACAGCCCAGCCGGTTTACGCGTGCGTCCTGACCGAGGGCCTTATCTTGCCTCAGTTGCTTGAACGGCGGTCGGGCCGCCTTTCCGCGCATGCCGGCCTCAGCAAAGACCTGGCCCGGACCTTCGTCTCCATCCAATAACTGATATCCGGATCACGGACCACCGAGGTTTCGGCTTCCACCCTCCCTCTCGCCCGGTTGATGTTTGAGAGTCGTCGGCGAACTTTCCTAGATCCTTCGTGTTGATACAATGTATAGTCGACGAGTTTGTGACGGCGACCAGGCTATCGCTAAACAACCCTTTTGAGATCTGGCCGCATAGAGTGGCCGGTAATCCTGACCGGTCGGCATGCAGTTTGAATAAGTAGAGCCGTGGTTTTCACTCAGTGTCGAGTGAGATTTACACCGGTCCATGACAAGGGAGACACAGTGCGTTTGGTATATAGAGCCCGGAATCTCCTGAGGCTCAGACCGACAACCACTCATCAAAAGGTGGCAACAGCATCGAGAGGTCCGAGGGCATATCTACCTAGGCGAGGCAGTAACCATTCCACCCCCATCTCCCCCCTTACTTCCCTCGTTTCTTCTGGGGGTGGCTCCCAAAAGAAACGGCGAACCATGAAATATCAAAGGTAGGTAGTTCTTAGTGATCCGAATCCAAATAAACTGCTCGGTTATCGTCACCCATCACTTTTACTCGAGTGGTCGTTGTAAGATCTTAGTCACTCGATCCAATGATTACGCCCTTGTGACACTCTTTCAAATACTACCCAACATAGGTGGGTAAGTATGTAGCTAGGTAAACAGCATTCTCGACATGCCGTGCCGACACCTTCATCCCACGCAGTCAGTCTCTCTTCCCCTGAGATCTCTTCCGCGTGCTCGCCTACGCCTGCCGGTTCTGGAAGGCTGGCTCGAGCTGTCGGCCTGCTCGCTGTCTTGATCCCCCTTTCGCATTAGTCGACGTTCCCGCCTCATGAGATTCTTGCAAATACTACAAGGACCCCCCACTCCCACTTGTTCGGCATCTAGACTGTAAGCCTTTTTTTTTCGGAACCGAGCAAGTTTCTTCACAAATGCACAGCACAGTCCGGGACAGCAAGTAGGTAAGTAGTAGACAGAGGGGGCGGGGGGCTGGAGGCGTTTACGCGCGCAGCGATCTTTTCAATCATCAAGGAAAACCGTGATCGTCTTCTCTCTCACCGTCTCCTCTCGTGAGCCATGTCTTGGCGACCTCGTACATGCCTAGATACAAACCGCTCCCCACGGCCGTCCACACGGCTCGGAGGACGGCACCGCGAAAGAGCCCTGCGACGCCCCTCTCGGCGACGACTTCCCGCGCCACGGCCAGGCCGCCCCGCGAGCGATACGCATGCGCGCCGCCGCCGGCCTCCCTCATCTCTTCGCGGCCCCCGCGTCGTCGAACGTGGTGCGGCTGCTGCTGCTCTCCGCCCCCCGCGGCGAGCATCATCCGGGTCTTGACGACGTCCATCGGCGTCGTGATCAGCGCCGCAAAGCTGCCGGCCACTAGAACGAACAGCTAGAGTCAGTATTTTCACTTTTGAAAATAAAAAAAATAAAAACTCTCCGGCGCTCTCTCGAGGCGTGCTCTCGATAACATAACCCCCGAGCCGTATAGGGAGCTATCTACCTACCCTCAAGCTACTAGAAAGGGGGGGAAGGGGGAGGGAGGAAGAAGATGAAGATGAATTCTGGAAATCACTCACGCCCAGCGCTCGTCCCCGTGACGACTCCCGTCTCGAGAAGGCTCCGCCTCTCGCCCTCGCCCTTACCCTCACCGCTGCCGCCCCCCTCGCGCCGCCTCCACACGCGCGCCCGCACGAACTCGAATATGGGGAACTGGATGGCGGTGAACGGCAGGTTGCGCGCCACGAGCGCCGTGTAGCCCGAGAGTAGCCGCCGGCCGGCGTCGGCGCCGGACCCTAGCTGACGTAGAGCCTGTAGAGAGGCCGAGGAGGAGGCATGGAACCTCGTCCGAGCGTCACTTCCTCCACCTCCACCTCCACCTCCGCCGCGTTGCTGTTGCTGTTGCAGCATCTGCGCGTTCTGCTTGACGACCTCCGAGGGCGTGAGGACGAGACACGAGGCGCATTCCGCGATGGCCGAGGCGCAGGAGTGCACGAGCGGCTGCGGGATGCCGCCGACGTGGGCGTGGCGGCCTAGGAAGGACTTGGAGGCCTCGTAGACGGTGAAGAATGTGCCCTGTTGTGATGAAGACCCGGGGGGGTTATGTAAGTGAATTACTGCTCACTAAGTGCTATATACTTATATATGTGTATATGTACACACGTTTTTACACGTGTGGGATGAGGAAGGAAGCTTGAAGAGTTGAGCTTTAAGCCGAAAGACACGAGTAATGAATAGATGAATATATATATAAATAGATAAATAATAGTAAGAACTCTCCTTTTCTAAGAAGAGAAGAAGAAGAAAAAAAAAAGTGAATGAGCAAGGGAATGCGCAAGTTAAATAAAAGTAAATAGGTAAGTTACTCACAGCTGCCGGCAGCGTGGCGACGACGACGATCCCTATGCCCTGGTACAAGCCCCTGAACAGCTGCCGCGAGGGGAGGCGCGTCGTGGCCGAGGGGTCGGCGAAGGTCTTGAGGAAGTCCCGGCTCTGCTGCCGCGTCTTCAGCGTGTCGAGGGGGTAGATCATCATGTCGACGGTGAATGCGGCCGCGGCGCCGGCCTGTCGTTCGTCAGTCAGTCACTCACTCACTCACTCGAAGCACATGCCGAAGCACATGTAATACGGGAGAAACAAGGTAGGTAGTTGTGAGGAGACCACTTGGGCGAGGTACGTAGTCTAGAAGAGGAAATATATAAATATATGTTGGATCATGAGCACTTACCAGCATGACGTCGACGTGTGAATTGCCGCTCATCGTGAAACTTTGTGAGAACCTATATTTCGAACAAGTAGATCTATCAATTGGTATAGGTAAGACTCCTGAAACCCGGCGTGTAACATGATAGAATCGTAGAAATGATGTTGTTATAACTTATATCTGAAGTATCCATCCTCGGCTCATGTTGAAGGAGAATTATGACATCATGCGCGGCTTGCCGGGGGGGAGCATGTTAGGTAGCCTCCGCCAATCAGGGTGGAGGAGCTGCCCTATTATAACCGTTCGAACTCTCCTCCAGTCTTCTTCCGAGGCATCAACTATCTACAAGGTGAGATCTGAGACATGAAATCGTATCAGCGGCACAAAGTAATTGTGATTCTCGAAGGAAATGATTATTTCCGAGATCTCCTGTTGACTTAATACCTAGGAAAACATGCTATATTTTACGCTTTCCCTCACTCCCGCTTGTTTATAGGTAGCAAGAAGTATAAACTGATACTTTATATCAGAGGCTGGAGGAGACCTTACTTAAAGCAGGGCATCAAGAGCTCCAATTCTTCGTCTCCGATTCATTCATCTATTTCCTACCTGACTGAATCTTCACTGCCCTCTCCAGCCTGACTGACGGCTAGACACGCGTCTTTCAACTGAAATCTATGTCTACGCTCGTATAATCGTCGAGAATGTTTCAGTTCGCGGTGCAACTCAACTCGTGGAACACACAATACCTAAGTACTTAGTATGCCAGCACCGGCTCGCCGGAGATTGGGCGCCCAAGCTTGACGGGTATCTAATAATTTCCTCATTTCTCTCTGTATGATTACTGAGCTATAAATAACAGAGAATCTTTTGCTTCCAGAATGTGAACACCTCAATCGCCTGCCGCTGCCTACCTAGGTAAGTAATCTGCACAGCATGCCTCCGTTTTAAAATACTTAATTATACACCGTTGTTGCTATTATCATGCATGCATCTATCCATCTGTTCCACTGCTTCGGAACGTCGCACATAGCGCGGCGTAGTGATGGGTTAGGTCGAGCACGTTCTGAGGCAGATTCGTCGCCTGGATTATCGACCGCACTTTAACAGCGCCCTCCTCCTCGATCAAGACTCGTATCGTGTGTAGTAGCTCGGGCGAGAATTCGGAGTACCATCGGTATTGCCAGGTCACCAGTCGAATGACAGCTGCTATCGTGTCCCTCGTGATCCTCTGCTTCTTAAAAACGCGCAGGATGCCCGAGAGTGCTTTGGGACTGAATCGTGCGGCAAGGCATGCCCTGTACGCCTCGGCTGCCTCATCGTGATGCTGCAAGCGTTCTGCCAAGGCGCCTAAGATCTCCCATTCTTCGGCCGATTTCTTGTATTGCATAGACTGCGCCCGATACTGCGCCATCTGGGTCCTCCAGATCGTGTAGACGCGGAGGTCTTCATAAAGAACCATAAAGAGGCTGTCTAACCATCTCTCACACAGGCGCTTGTTATTTAACCGAGATAGATGTTCATCAGTCGTCGAGGTCTAGAACGTTATCAGCAACAATGTCATTGCAAGGAGAAAAGAAAAAGCGGCTTCTTACGGTGTCACCATCAGCTTTGACCTCACCAGGGTCGATGGTATGTGTCGGCTTCTCCACCGTTTCATCACCATTGCCATTCGCCAAAGTCTCCGACGTGGGATCAATATCGTTCTTCTTCGGTTCTTCGTCGGCCGTCTCATGGTCGCCATTGGCAGTGGGTTCTGGTGAGCCACGAAGACCATCTGTACTGGGATTGCGCTTAGAAGGCGGGGGCTGTGGAGCGTCGTCCTGTCTGTCTGTCCTGTACTCATCCTCCATGACGAAAACCGAGCTGCGTATTTTCAGCAGCTGGTCCCAGCCGATCTTCGCCGTCATCTCGGTGAGAATGTTATATGCTAGCTTAAAAGTACCTCGGTAACCTGCTGCTCTAAGATTCAGCAAACTTGGGTCTACTTGTTCCGAGAACCTAGACTCCGGCTCGCTGTCGATCTCATCGAGTCGAGTCTCTGGTAGAGTCGGGAGATATACCTCCTTCGGCTCCGGCATTATAGGTGCGTCCTTGTCCTGGTATGTGAACATGGGACAAGAATTCAGTATGGTTAGAGCGTTCTCCCAATCCTCCAACGAAACGTAGACCTGGGCTAGGCGAGCCCATGTGCCGAACTCACTAGGGGCGGCGATGGTGCTGCGATCAGCACAGCCCAACGCCATTCTCAACCTCTCCTCCTTCTGCGCCGGTGTTTCGGCGGCCAAGGCTTTCTTTATCAGGAATTCGGCTTGGGCATCTAGCATGACATAATCCATTGGGGATTCCTTCAAGGCCTGATAGAGAACTCGTACACCTTGTACCTCTTCGTTTCCCATGAAAAGAACCTTGGCGAGTAGCGAAGATACTTCGACATTCTGTGTCCGGAGCTTCTCGAAGAGATTGATGGCCGAGGTAAAGCGGCCAGTTGTGTGGAAGTACTTTAACAGGCCAGACGTCAGATGATTTGACACGTTGTTGGGCACTTGTACAACGGAATCGGAGCCCAATTGCCAGCCTGGAATGTCGCGCATCAGCATCAGACTCGCCTAGGTAGCGTTTCAGCAGATGCATGGTCACCAACCTCGGAAGAAAAGCGTCTCGGCAGCGCTCAGGAAGCGATGCTCCGTCTCAGTATTAGTGACGGGATTGAAGCGTCGCACACCCATTATCTTGCGTATCGTCTCTCCGCTCCCATCGTCGGCATAGGAGTAGGCGCGCAATACGCTGCAGAGATATGTCTCGAGCCAGAGGTCATCGGTCGCCTTGCGCTTCTCCCCCCTCTCGTCAACACAGAAAGCCTCGACGGTGCCAGGAATAGTGACGTGAACGCGCATGTCGAGGCGAGAGAAGGCATTGTAGCAGCAGAAGACGCCCTCGACGATCTTGTGGGTGGGTGTCTGACCGTGCTCCTTGTAGGTCAAGGTGTTTATGTAGGCAGCGAGGCTGGCCGAGGAAGAGGCATCGACGCCGGTGACATGGTGGTAGACGCCTGTCTGCGGTCACGCGCGGATTAGAGGATAAGAATGGGCGATGATGGACAGGAATGGATGATATTTGTCGAGGGGAGGCGGCGCCATACCTGTTTACCGGTGTTCCTCAGGTTCTGCTTGAGCAGGTGGACGAGATCTGGGGGACCGAGCTCACGAAGAGAGGCGAGTGTCTCGGTACGGGCGTCAATTGACTCGTGTATGACCTCCTCGGAGATCCTGTCTCATGGCTGAGTCAAGCTGTGCAAGCGGATCGAGGATGCGACGACTCGACTTACTCTGGAACTGCTGGCACGGGCATTGCGATTACCGATATATGGGGTGGCCAAGGAGCGCAGGCAGCTCTCCTCGCTCGCTCCTAGATGAGCGCAGATGAGCGTGCGTAGCTTGATAAATAGCGAAGACCTCAAGGCTCTACGGGCACGGGCTGAATACGTTGTTGAATACGTCTGGCGGGAGCCGTTGTGTGGCGAAAGGGGAGGGCGTGGGAGTAAGAGGTGATCGATGCGACGATGGGAAGAGCTACAAGATTAAGATTGTTGGGCGTTTCCTGAAGATGACGGGAGGCTGGCATGAGATGAGAGATGAGATACCTGGTACGCTATCTCTGATAAGTCACAGTTAGGTACCTACTTCCTGCTTCATATCATGTGGTGGTACCTCTTCCAGTTAGGTAAGTGTCATGTACTTGTACCTACATAGTAGTAGTGTACATGTACCTAACCGTTAGAGCTCTGCATTAGTACCTACTACATACGTGTACCAACATGGGCTAAGTAAGAAGTACCTACATAAGTCTCGGTAGCTTCGACTGGGTACCTGCTTCGAGTCTTGACTTAGAAATAACACGGAAGAACTTGCAGTGTCGAGTACAAACCAAGTGCCTGGAAGTACGAAGTACCAAGAAACTTGTAAGTTTTAAGTTGTAGGGAAAGTGAGAACGCCCATTCTGCACGGACCACAAGGTCACCTTATGTAGCGAGAAAAGGCTTGAAGCTAAGATTAAGTACCTCAGTACCTCAGAGGTCCTAAGCCATTTCCACTCTTGAATTGATTGAGCAGTGAGTGACCTCAACTGGTCGCGTCTTCATGAATTCATCTTCACCAACGCGCTGCTTCAGTGCATTCATTGTGTTCTGCTACTAATCACCACACCAGCTACGACGGAAGGCCGTCCTTCTCCCGGATCTTACGCGACCATGATCCGCGTATTTAGGCATCTAAATTACTGAATCCACTGAACCATATTGAAACCACCCGACAAGTCCCACCCCCGTCCTCTCCGGCGCAGTCAGTATGCGACAGCGCAGCCCGCCGTGTCTGCCAACATAATTTAGAGTCGCAACGCTGGTTCACGCAGACCGACAACATGGCAAGTAAACCCAGACTAACGCCGGATCATGGCCACGTTGCATGGAATTGCGGCTAACATCTAGGATAGCCCGCCTTCTCGGCCATCAATCTCGAGCCCGAACAGAACCCCGACGAAGAGATCGACACCTCTCGCGAGCTCCACATAGACGAGGCCCTCAAGCGCTTCCAGACGGCCCTGAAACTTCATGCCCAAGGCCCCGAGCACTACCAGGAAGCTGCCACCGCCTATCATCAGCTCTTCGAATCCGAGATATTTCGCCTGCCCGAGAGCGCCACCGAGTTCGACCGCGCCGAGAGACATGCTCACGGTCATGACCTCGAGGCCCACTCGTCTTCGCCCCATGCTCTCGATGTGGCCCAGCCCGATACCGATGGCGGCGCCAGTAGCCTGCCACAGACGCTCTATCTTGCCTACAAGAACCATGGCCAGTTTGTGCTGGACGGCATCCGTCACCGGACCAGAGTGAGCCAGGTAGATGCCACCTCCCTGTTGGAGGACAAGTCGACCCGAGCCCAGGCCCAACGAGCCCTAGACGAATATAGCGCTGCTTTGGACCAGGATCCCTCTGATGCCGAATTATGGAGGCGGGCTGCTCGTGTGGCTGCTTTCCTCAGTAGTGCAAGGATCAGCCGTTATTGCCTCGAGGCCGCCATCGAACTAGACGATGACCCCGCTGTTGACGAGGTCGATCCGCCGTCTCTTGCCGAGGGGTTTGCCGGCGAGCAGCTGAAAGACCAACTACGGGTTCTGTCTGACGAGGTTGCCTTGAGCCACCCTGCCATAGCACCTTTTGTCAAGAAGTCAATACCCAGAACCCTTAAGAAATATGTTGACCCGCTTCCTTTTCTTCCGGACCCTACTCAATCGCTTACCCCCCTGAAACCGGCAACCGACAAGCTTCATAAGGGGCACTGCCACATCCATGTCCCGAAGCCGTCCTGGGTAGATCTTGGGTTGGCTCTTCTTGCTTACACGAGGTCTCATGGCGTGGGTGCGGGAACAGTCATCATCGAGATGCCAGAGATACCGGACGTGGTTGACGATGTACAGACGCTAGTAGAGCGCCCGAAGACGCAGGGTGATGAAGAGCAGAAGCCGACAGAAGAAGATGCGCCCACCGTCGAATCGCCCTCTACATCGAAAGAGGATCAGAATGACACGCCTAAGGAGACACGAGCTGAGAACGAGAACGCGCTGGACGACCGCTTCCTAGATCGAAATACGTCCATCATATCACGCAAACGGTCCCAATCCGTCGCTGGTCTTCCCGATGCCGGAGAGGAAGAAGCGGTAGATCAAAAAAGGAGTAAACGTACTCGCCGCCGTGAAACAGCCGGGGAGACTTTGGATTCGAATACCCTCCTAGCTGCCCAACTGCAACCATTCCAGGCTGCGGACAAGCATCTCTTTCAGATGACCCGCAATGTAGCCGAGAATCTGGGCATAGAAGACAAAGACACGCTCGAACGCCTTGGCGAAGTGATAGACTCATGTGACTTGGATAGTAGAACCTCGAAACTGAGCCGCCGTCCCATGGTCGACTTGCGCGACTCTCTAACAAAATTTGTAGATGAGAACGCAAAGATACTGTTAACGAAGAAAGTAGCTTCGCCGATCGGATTGTCCTCTTTTCTTGAGCATTCTAAACCAGGTTCCCAGCACCTTGCTTCCACACCACCATTTCACGAAACCCGAGGCCTTGCTCGTTTTGTCCAGGAAGCCAATGATGGCTGGATGGATGTTCAGGAGGCCATTTTCCTGTGGATACAACATGTCTGTGCGAGCTATCTCAGCAGCACATGGTCTGATGAAATGAAGAGGGTAGTGGTCCAGATATCAAGTTATCTACACGAGGATATCTATCGCCGCACGCAACATGAACTTCTGCGTGGGGCCCAAGCCGAAGACGCTAAATCCACACGAGCAGCCGTTGATCAGCTCGTTCAAATGCAGTTTGAGTTACATTTAGACATATATGAGCGTATCACCAACCCAAATAGCGCTGTAGACGTCTCGACACGCGTGGAAACGAAAGCCAGATTAGCTCGCTGGTTTTCTCTTGCTTCACAGTTGAGCAGGGAACGGTCCGAGACCGACGATATCTCATTGTCGATGCGATTCTTGTGGTCTTCGGTATTCGCCGTAACGCTTACGGAAGATGCAGAACGAGAGCATGTTTTGCAGTGCTGGAAGAGCCTCCGTGATCGACTCGGCGAGGAAGAAAGCACCATCAGCATTCTACTCCCCAACAACGTAATTATGCCTGAGGTATCAGCGCTCGCAGCGGATCGAGAAATATCCAAGCTAACCACCATGGATTTCTTCCTCGGTCTTTTCCAGACTGACTTGAAGGATCCCGTCTCGGTAATTGAGAGCTTGGAGCCTGTACTGAACCCATCGTCGGTCTGTATCACTGTCGATCAACCGGACCCTCCTGAAAGCGATTCTGCAAGCCGCGACCTCATAACACCATCATCCGCCCAACATAGATCTCCGATTACGGAGGCTGCAAGCCAAGGCCTCCGCGATCTCTGGAAATTTCTTCTGGGCACGAGCACTGAACTCCGCTTGTTTCTCTGGACTCGCCTTGGTGATGCTTATGACGCAATTGGCTATAAAACAAAACAGTTTTCTTGCTTTCTGAAAGGTATTGAGATGATTACCAACGACTTCGAACAAGACCCATATATTGGCGTTCCCGACGATACACGAATACCGCTGCTCATGAAGATGTTGAAATTTCTCGATGACTTGTTGATCTCCGCATTATCTGCTGCCCTCAACGAAAGCAGCGCTTTTGATATTGTAGATGATGAGCATTTGAGGCTAAGCATCGCGGCTGTAGCTAAACTAAGCTGTATCTTGCACGTTCCATCCATGTACGAAGATGAGGTTCGTGTTGGTATAATGCAGCACGTGTCTAACAGCGCCACGTTCCAGTCATATCTAAATAAGCTCCGTGAGATGCAGGTCAGGAACTGGTCTCTGCTTTATACGCTTCTGAAGGCCGGCATATCTCAGAATAAGTCCGCCTTCCCTACACCAGAGAATGAGCGGGCAGACTATCTTGCTGCTGTTCATCAAGTTTTGGGACTGCGCAAATTCTGCAAGTCATCCAACAAGATCTTCCTTCGGATGATGCGAGTTGAACTGCTAAAGCAGCATATGATTGATAATTGGGAGGACTACCTTGGCCAAGTCCTCTACGACCTGTATGGATTAAAGCTGGGTGTTGGTCTTTCCGAAGTGCAGGACCATGGGTGCCCCCCTGAAAAACTGGAGCGACGAAACACGATGTCCCTAGTCGCCAGAGTGTCAATTATTGCACAGCGTATGCCGATGAAAGATCTGCTCAAATCCGACTTGAAGAATACCATTGAGCATATGCAGCAGGCAATCGGACAGACGAAATCGAACCAGCAGCTCATTCAAAATCTCCGGATCTTCAATCAAACCATGGCGAAACCCATCCACCCTCTTCGACTATATGAAGCTTTCAAAGGCAAAATCGCCATTGACGCTGTGAGCGTGAACACGGCGGACAGTACTCTCGCTCGACACAGGTGGTTTTTCCTCCTGGGCATGATTGCTTTTACTAAGTTTAAAGGAGTGGATCTGAATAGGAGACAGACGCCAGGTGCTACTGACGACCTGCGTATAGGTGCCACATTCCTCCGCCAACAATTGCAATTCACCCCTGACCAATGGGATGCATGGTTTCGGCTGGCTGAATGCTTCGATTATGAACTTGACGAATCTGTTCTCTGGACTGCGGACAAAATGAATAAAGAACGTGCAGAGCTGGTTAAGTACCAACGCAACGCAATCCACTGCTATACGCTTGCACTATCGCACTCGCGAACAGTTGTCCTCAATGGGAATGATGAAGCGAATGATGTCATTCATGATCTTTATCACAAGTTTGGTATGCGGATGTATGCTTCGAGCCGGGAGCCATTTGCCATGGAGCCATTTCAACATTCAGAGCATAAGCGGTTTGTGATCCATGATACTGGGGCTGATACGAAGGACATCCACTCCCAGATGCAGGATTACAAGGTCTGGAAGTATGCCGCGAGACTGTTTAAAAAAGCTATGGACGTCAGCCCCAAGCAATGGAAGTATGTATAAATCCCTCCAGTAAAAGGTCCTATGACGAACTTCTAACTATCATTAGGAACTCATACATGTATGCCAAGTGCATCTGGAAAATGTATCGGAAGCCATTGGCATCTCTCGACCACAACGACCAGAGAAATCGGCCTACAGTCCAAATGGTTATCGAGGCTCTCGAAAAGTCAGTGGAGGTCGTATCCGCGTTGCCAAAACCACGACATGGCCAGGACCCGATCTTAGAACCACATTACAAGATTGTGTCAGTGGTTCACAAGCTCGTAATGCTCCAGGACTTGTCACCTCGAGAGGCTGCCGACATTCTTCAGCGCCAGCCATACGCGATCGATAGCGAAGAAGCCATTGAGATAAACGATTTAGACAGCTGGGAGTCATTGGTCATAAAAACGCTGACTCAGTTGCGAGAAAAAGACAGGTCAAACTGGCAACATCGTATTTTTATGCGTCACGCCAAAATCCTCTTCGATGAGAATGCGGAAGAGCCTGATGTCGTTGATGCGTCGGCGGCTTACAGTGTTCTTAAGGAATCTATGATCACCAAAACGATGGTCATGAATGTATGGAAATGCGATGCGGAACGCCCCGGGCGCCATCATGTCTACACCGAACAGTACGTAAGGTTTGTGGTGAAGCTGTTAGCTGTTCTGAAGGACAGGACGAGCTTTGAAGCTATGCTCCGCCGCTTGCGCAAAAAGGGGGCAGATTACTATCACTTCAGCGATCTATGGCAGACTTGTTGCCTCGCCTATCTTCGCCTCATTCGCCAGGCATACCAGATCTCACCAGTTCTAGAGGATGAGTTCAAGGCCACAACCCCAGAGGAGTTTGAGATTATTACTGCCAGAATCAACGAATGGTGCTCGGATCCTGCTTCGTCGGACCCTGTCTTGAGTGCGCTGCAGGAGGTCATCGAGTTGAAAAAATTGAATGGAGGGCTTATGAAAGCTGGCGCCATCGATGACCTTATTAACGACTGTTACACGGCATTGTATTTCAAAACCGGAAAATCCCTACCTGGTCCAGACGTGGCCGTGTTGCTTGAGGAGAAGGAGCAAGAGCGCGTCCAAGCAGAGGCTCGCCAACTCGACAAAGACAACGCCGACTCTAAGTTGTTGAACCCATTCAACGGCCTCCTCAACCCCCAGTCGCACGAGAATTCAGGGACGGAGGGCGGCCCGGGCGATTCAACTCCCGCAAATCTAGACGGTGCCCAGCGGCCCCGGAAGGCGGGTATAAGAAGAGCGGATGTGCTGCGCCGGGCCGAGCAAGCAGTCTTACGTGTCCAAGAAGGACCCAAGAATGTGAACGGAAAGTCTCGTAGCTCCGTGTCAAGTGGCAAAACACCTGCGGCCGACGACAACAACGACGGCGAGGGCGAAGGCGAGGGTGAAGGTGAGGGCGAAGGTGAGGGCGAAGGTGAAGGAGAGGGCGAGGGCGAGGGTGATAGTGACAGAGAAAGCAGCGCGAGAGGCGAGGCCGATGGAGATGTGGAGATGAAGGACGAGGAGCCAGACCGGGAGTTGAGCTCCGTACCCGGCAGCGTGCACGACGATGCGGATGACGAGAGCGACCTGAGCGACGTGCCTCTAGAAGACCTGCTGGACGAGGACGAAGCGCAACACCTCATGTTTCCCAACCTGATCCGAAGAAGAAGCGAGGAGACCGAAGACGAGAGTTCGGAAGCCGAAACGGAAGAAACGAATGAGCCCATGGAAGATGCGGATGAATGAGTAGGACTACATACATCCTCCGAAGCCAGTCGGAGTCGGAGCACTTTGACTCGACTTCGTCGTGGATCTATGGCTCACTCACTGTAACACTATAATAATTGGCTTGTTCATACATACCTATGATATGGGATATGAACCGCGGACGGGCGGATGGGCTGGAAGCATTAAGCCGGCGCTCAATACCTACATACATGTACTACATACCTATAGTGTGCAAGCTATAACTGGTCACCAGAGTGCTTCATCAGTGGCTGTCATCTATCTAAGACTGCCTAAGGATTAAGTATTGTCTACTCAGGTACAAAATACGTGGGTTACCAAATGTTAGCAGTAAAAGCCACTACCGACTGTATGCATGCAATACTGAACTGGAAATAAATACTCACTTTTCGGAATCGAAATGACAAAGGGTTGTCGTACCACAACAGTGCTCAGCCACCCGCGCAAAGCTGAAAAGACGCAATTTAATCCCCGCCTGGCGGTGGCTAAGCCTCTTAACACTACTTGGCGGTTTCTTGTCGTTCCTGACTTTGGAAACATAAGGGACCAATCGTTCAGGGGGTAAGAAGTAGGTAAGGTAGGATAGGCCCACTTGCTTTGTTCAACTTTGTCGAGGCGAAGAGACCTAAGTTGGTAAGTAGACAGATACTGCGCTGTAGTAGTGTGTCCTGTCTCATCTATAAGCGACATTTGGCAACGTGATTTGTGCTCGTACATCATGAGTAAAGTAGGTATGGTGGTAGTTTAGGTAGGTACCTTATGAGGTAAATAAGGTGGTAGTCACTTGCTCCCATCTTGTCTTTGATGCATTGCAGATTCCTACCGTACTGTGCGAAACAAGACAAGACAAGCCGTCGAGGCTGTGCAGTAAGTCAGTCAGTCAGTTATAGCTCACCACAAAGATATGATGATTACGGGAGACGAAACATTCATCACCTACCTAAGGTGGATGGGGGGGTCACGGGCCAGCCCCTCACGGGCCACTTTAGGTTTAAAATAGCGTTAAAAATCGAAAAGTAGAGCTATTAGTCCCCACTTTTTAGGTTATATAATTTAAGCATTAAATTTTAATAAAGCTTTAAAATAAAATTAAAAAGTTAAATATTCCGCTATATATATTAGATTTAAAACTTAATATAGTTTTTTTAAAAAACACTATGTTTTTAAAGCCGTTTTAAAAAATACTAGCGTTACGTAATAAGCCCCACTTTTTAAATATAAGTTATATAAATTAAATAATACTATAAATAATTTTTTTTATATTTTTAACTGTTATATTTATTAACATATTTTAAAAATAGTTTAAAATTTAGCCCGTTTTTTTATATTATTTTATATGTAAATTTTCTATTTTTTAAAAGCAGTTGATTTTACATACAAAATAGCACATAAAAAACAGCTTAAATTTTACATTGTTTTTAAAATATATTAATAAATATAACAGTTAAAAATATAAAAAAAATCATTTATAGTATTATTTAATCTATATAACTTATATTTAAAAAGTGGGGCTTATTACGTAACGCTAGTATTTTTTAAAACGGCTTTAAAAACATAGTGTTTTTTAAAAAAACTATATTAAGTTTTAAATCTAATATATATAGCGGAATATTTAACTTTTTAATTTTATTTTAAAGCTTTATTAAAATTTAATGCTTAAATTATATAACCTAAAAAGTGGGGACTAATAGCTTTACTTTTCGATTTTTAACGCTATTTTAAACCTAAAGTGGCCCGTGAGGGGCTGGCCCGTGACCCCCCCATCCACCTTATTGGTACTGTACCCGGCCATAAATAACTCATTGATGCGTCTGGATAACCCTAATCCAGCCTATCCTGCGCAGATCATTCTAAGATGGAAATCCGACGATAATACGAAGTAGTATAATGAGTTGGTTGACCTCGTCACTTGGACTAAGTTGGGCGATACCAAGACAAAACAAAGCAAAGCGCCCCCCTTCTTCATACGCCGTGCCGCGCCACGCCACGCCCGTTCCGGTGTCGCTGTTTATGTTGCAGTGATAACTGGTGCAGATACCTACCGACCTACCGACCTGCCCTTGCATCCCTTTCTCGTCGTCGATCAGACTTGGCTGGTTGGTTAGTCAGTGTTGGCGCTCGACTCTTCCGCTTGTCCGGTGGACTGATGCATATTAAAGAGGACTTGGCCGCCTGCCCACCGGGCCACCAGCTTATAGTTAAATACTTAATCTATCGACTCAATTGAACCCTCATCTTGGGATATGCGTGGCGTCTCCTTGACGGAACAATCCTACGGATATTTTTTTTCTCAGAGCCCCTGCCCGAACCCCCTGATTGGTTTGGTTTGGTTTGGTTTGGTTGTCAGCTTAGCGTGTTGCGATGCGGTTCTATACCCTAGCCGCCGTCTTCGCCACGGCTGGCGCCGTCTCGGATCTCCACTACGCGGAGACGGCTCCTCCTCCTCGGCAGAGGAAACAAGCGGCAGGGAACTTTGCCGTCGGATCTCGAGACCAGACGCCTCGGCACCTCGCCGTGCGGCGTATTCCCAGTCCGAGCGCGTACTCGGCTTCGACACGAGGGACTGTGGTGCGGGAAGCCGGCCATGGCGGATTATCAATAGAGCTCTCGAGACGGGATGACGATGACGACGACGACGACGATGACGATGATGATAGCGATGATGATAGTGACGATGGCGATGAAGACGATGGCGATCGACGTCGACCTAATACGGCAGCGAGTAAGTTGACGCTGAAATCTGCACCCGGCACTCCCTCATCTATCAGCTTGGCAGGTTGACACCAAGCCAAGCCAAGCCAAGCCAAGCCCGAAGATCTTACGTGGCTGCGATTTCCTTTTCCTTTCCTTTTCTTTTCTTTTTTTTGCCCCTTTTTGCCCCTTTTTTGCTCCCTTTCGAATAGGGACATGACACCTAACTCTAACTAACTCGCGGCACCACAGTCGCCGGCGGCATCGTGGGCGGCGTCCTCTTCTTGCTCTTACTCCTCTTTCTCCTATACTGGATCAAGTTCCGCCCGAGGAGGGAGAATCGTCGCCGGGAACGGGAGCGGAAGCAGAAGAAGAAAGAGGGGGACAAGGATGACGAAGATGATGAAGAAGAAGGAGGAGGAGGAGGAGGAGGAGGACATAGAAGATCCGACGAGGAGAACGCGAATCACGCCCTGATTCCTGCTGCCGCTGCTGCTACTCCTCCTACTATAACTACAACTACTACTGCTGCTGCTGGCCACCGACAATCGTATCACCCGGTCGCCAGCGACGAGCCACCGCCTTGCTACCATCACGTATACGGCGCTCCGAGGGCTGAGCCCGCATTGTCGCCGTCTTCGCTGCCTTCGCCGCTTTCGCCGCACGGCGACGGCGTTGAGTTCTTGGCAGAACTGCCGAGCCCCGTCAACGGCCGCGAGCCGAGCTCGCTTCCCTCGGCTTCGGAGTCGGCCTCCTCTCATCGCTACTATTACTCCTCTCCCTCGAAGGACGGAGGAGATCGCGTCTCGCGTCCGCCGGACACGGCTTCTCACCCTGCCGACCGCCCGAATCCCGCCTATTAGGTTACTAATGTAACGTGGCTTAGGCTCTTGCTTACACGCCGCGGGTTAGGCTGGGATAATCAATTTAATATCTCCGAAACTTCACAGTGCTGTATGTAGATAAGAAGGCGGGGATATGCTATCCCAGGACCAATATAGCCTTTGAAAGTTCGTGTGTTGTATCTTTTCACCTACCTACCTGAGATATTCAAGGCCATTACTCCTGAACTTGGCAACGGTCATCTCATGAGAGGTCTCGGAGATGGATGAGCAGGGTTTACAGAATCAGTCCTCGTTATAACTAAAGTAAGTACCTAAGGCTACGATGGCCATTACGGCGTTCTATCTGGGTAGATATTACATAATGGAGCACAACTAAAATACCTACCTATTTAACCCAGGCAGTCAGTCATTCTGTCATACCGTCTTATGTGTATTGGTCCCACGGTCAGTAGACGTTGTCACAAGATCGGGTGTGCGAGGGCAATACGAAGTAACATTGATTGTCTCGTGTCATCTCATAAGATACTGTACTTTGCGATCATTCATTATCCAACAGCTGCGCGTTATTATCATCTATCTCTTCGTCTCTGCTAACTCGTCCTCGTTCGTTAAAGCCGTTCATTCCAAAACTCTATCAGTAGATAGTGACACCAGATCTCCCAAAGAGAGAGGGGAAAAAAAAAAACAGACAAGAACCCAGAAAAAAACGCCAGCCCGCCACAGTCCCAGAAAAAGAAAAACAGGCTCCCTACGGAAAATCGCCCAAACCCCCCCCTAAATAGATAAGATAATGTAGACCCTACCAGCAGCGAGCGTCATCGTCCTCAACCCTGCCACCGAACCCGCTTATCCCGGAACAAGCCGACCATGCCCATGGGCAGCAGTCCGGGCTCGACGATGTCGAGACCCCCGAAGCGCGCGATGGCCTCGGGCCCGTAGAGCTGCGCGACCCAGCGCCAGTACGGGTCCATGGCGTGCCAGTTGCCCGTGATGCCCCTGAGCCCGTTGCCATTGCCGTTACCACTATTACTGAGCGCGAGGGCCTCGATCCCGCCGCGCACGGCGGCGCTGGCGACGCGGATCCCGCCCTCCGCAGCCGGCACCTCGAGGAGCCGCGCGAACACGCTCGCCAGGTCGTCGGCGAAGTCGTGGCTCAGGTCCTCGCGGTAGCGCGCGTACTCGTCTAGGGACAGGAACGTCTCGGTCGCGGTCGCGGGTTCCGAAGCGGCGGGGGCACCCCCGACACCAACACTGACGCCGCCCCTGCTCTGCTGCTGCGACTGCAGCAGCAACGCGCGGCGCCCGTCGTCGCGCTCGAACGCCAGCTTCCGCCGGGCGTGCTCGTCGCGCTCGGCCTGCAGGAACGCGTCGAGCAGCGCCGTCGGGTCCGGGACAACGGCCTCGCGGACGGGGAGGACCGAGACGAAGGGGCTGCGGAGGTCGAGGCCGCCGAGCTCGATGGGGAAGAAGAGGTACGCGTCGGGGATGTCGGAGACGCCGAAGCGCGACCGCAGCACGTGCTTCAGGTAGTCGACGACGCCGGTGATGGGCTCCGTCGGCTGGTGCGCCTCGCCGGCGAGGAGGGGCGACGATGATGATGAGGAGGAAGAGGAGGAGGAGGAGAAGGAGGAAGGGGAGAACACCTCGCGCTGGATCCGCTGGTGCGTCGCGAGGATCTCGTCCACGTGCGCGCGGCCGAGGCAGTTGGCCGGCCGGCCGAAATTAGAGGTGAAGAAGGTGGCCGCGAACGTGTTCCACGTCTGGATGAAGGCGATGACGCTCCGGCGCTTGTCGGCGAGCTGCCGCCGCAGGTCGACGATGTGCCTGTCGACGAGCGACTGGTCGATCTCGAAGCGCCCGGTGCGCGTCGACAGCCGGAGCAGGCCCCAGCGGATGTCGCCGGCGGGCAGCGCCTCGTCGATCTCGAGGCGCGCGGCCGCGGCCGGGTCCGAGTCGCGCGAGATGCGCACCGTGCCCGACTTGGCGAAGTCGATGTACGTCCTCGTCGCCGTGGTGAAGGCCGACACGGCGTCCCACGCCGCCCGCGCGACGCCGTGGTCCCGCGACCAGAACCAGAAGTCGTCGTGGAGCCGGTGCACGTTGTGCCCCCCCGTGGCCTGGTTGACGGCGAAGTCGAGGCAGAACAGGATCGACTCGCCGAAGACCTCGCTGAGGACGTGCGAGGCCGGGGTGCCGCGGCGGCGGACGCGCGGGGCCGTCGCGGGGCCGTCGTCGAGGAACTTGAGCGGCGCGCGCAGGAACTTGGCGAAGAAGGCGGTCCAGGCCTCGGAGACGCCGAGGAACGCCATCACCGCCAGGATCGTCTCGTGCGGGAGCAGCGAGTTCCAGCCCTCGAAGACGGAGTGGAACGCCGTCACCTCGCCGTGCAGCTTCGTGTGGATGGCGATCTCGGTCGACAGCAGCCGGATGAGGCGCTGCTTGTCCTCCATCGGGTTGCGGTCCGCCGAGTCGTCCTCGTCGCTGTTGTCGTCGTCGGACTCGGGCTCCGTGAGAAACGTGTCAAAGTCAAAGTCCTGGAGCACATCATTGTGACGCGTCCGGTGCCGCGCGAAGGGGTTGGCATACCCTGTTGGCTGTGCTTGCATTATTGGAACGGCGGGAGGTGGCGGCATGGGCCTGGACATGGCCTGCATCTGCTGTTGTTGTTGAAACATGCGCATCTGCGCCTGCGGCGCCTGTGATGCCATCGCCTGCTGCTGGTACACCTGCGGTCCGTCCTGGGCGGCGTAGTTGGCCTCTACCTCGCCCTCGAGCGAGGTCTGCTTCTGCCGGTCGTGGCTCATCAGGCCAGCCATGAAGTAGTGTTTGCCGTAGAGCTTCTCCCTGGCCGACTGGACCGAGCCGCGGCGGTCGAGGGATCCGCGGCCGAGGTAGTGCTCGCGACGCTCCCGGTCGAGCCGGGGGATGAACTTCTTCGACTGCGTCCAGGCCTCGGGGGACCGGCGGAACTGCCTGAAGGCGCCCTTCAGGAAGACGGACCACCGCACGCCCAGGTAGTGGAGGAAGATGGCCTGGAGGACGTCCTCGTGCATCAGGACGGTGTAGATGCCGGTGATCTTCCGCTGCTGCTCGAGCGCCACGCTCTCGCCCCACGACCAGGACGCGATGGCCGCGAGCCGCATGTTGAGCACGTCGGCCACCTCGGCCAGGATGGTCGGGCTGCCGAGGAAGTCCCTCAGCACCTCGCGTCTCTCGTCCGTCAGCAGATCGATGGCGAGGAGGCCGTTGATGACCGAGGTGAGGGTGGCGGGGGTGAACTGCTTCGGCGCGGCCAGGCTGTTCTCGAAGGCCGTGAGCTTGTCGCGCAGGCTCTCCAGCGCCTTGGCCTTGGCCGGCTTGTCGCTCTGGTCCCGCAGGCCGAACAAGTCGACAAGGTACGCCTCCAGGGCGCGTTCGTCTACCCCGACGGGCTCGAAGACGACTTTCTCCCACCCGCGGCGAGCCTCCTTCTTCATGGCGTCGCCCACGTCTTCGAAGCCCTCGGCCATGTCGACGTCCTCCTCTCCATCGTGCGCAGGGGCCTTCTCCTTCTCGGTCGAGAGCCACTCGGTCACCAGCTGCGCGTAGAGCGATGCGTATTCGAGCTTGGACGACTGCGTGTGGAGATGGCGCAGCAGCGACTCCTCCCAGCCGCGCATCAGCTGCGGCGTGATGGAAGGGTCGTACTTGGACTGGGCCATGAAGCTGTCCAGGTTCTTCAGCTCCAGCACCAGGCCCGGGTTCTTGGACGTGCCGGGCAGGATCTCGCCCGTCTTGGTCGTCTTCATGGCGAAGCAGTCCTTGACGCCCTGGCTCAGCAGGCCGAGGCGTCCGAGGGGGTCCGCCTCATTCTCCAGGCGGGAGAGGACGCTGGCCTTGGCCGCCTCGAACTCGGATCGCCTCTTGGACAGCTCCTCGAGCTTGGTGTTTGTGATGTCCAGCAACGTCTCCGAGAAGACGCTGCCACGGTTGGTAGACATGTTCCTGGGATGGGCGTCGAAACGCAAGACGAAGCAGAGCAAAGCAGTAGAGTAGAATATGTGTATGTGCTTTTGATGTGATGTCCTCGGGTGCAATGAAGAAGTGAGATAGAGATCCAGCACAGCAAGTTGGCCAGTCGAGGTCGAGGGAGGCCTCTTTATATAAGTCCAGGACCCAGCTTGAGGAGCTGGCACAAGGCAAACGAAACCAACCCACTCCAGTCGGTGTCTCTCTCGGCTGCCTAAACCTCAGGCGACCTACATGAAAGCCCGGCGGCGCCAAGCAAGTTGCCTCGAATGTTGACAGCTGTTGCTGCTGAGAACTGATCGATTTGATCAACTACCATGTTGTAAATATGTTGGAAACGCCAGTGCAAGCCACTTGGATTTAATTACTAGGAGGATCCAATCCCCCTTTGCCTTCAGTGGTTAGACTGACTTATACGCCGTTGTGTAGGTAGCTGAGGTACGCTAGTGACTCTGACCAATGGGAGTGCTCCAAACACGAACCTGACCAATAGAAGAAGCGCACTTCCTTCTCTAGGGTCCGTATTTGCGAATAACCTCCTTGATGAAATATGAAGTTTATGAACCTCCCGCGATACCTTTGAACACACTGAATCACTTTTACAAGCAATGTACGACTTCTAGACCAGGCAACCGCACAAATTTCATGTTCGAAGCCTCCTACCGGCCCAGCCCGTCTAAGTAAGGTAAATACAAGACCTTTTTAACGAGGCGTCTGTCTGGGGAGGTGTTTCCAGGTCCACAGCAGAGTCCCAAACTTACATGTAGTTATCATAATTAGGATACCATCCCTAATTCCCAACATCTAGAACACTAAATGTCGATCCATCCGACTTATCAACATCAGAGCAGTCCAGTTTCATTGCAACCCCCATATGGGTTAGGTACTTAGGAAGTAAGTCATAAAATAGCTAGGTACGTGATGCAACGACAATAGGTACTCAAAACCAACCCCCCTGCTATCATACATAAGTAGTAACTGGTTATCCCACCTAACGCCAAGAACCGACTGGCAAAAAACGACGACACATGGCAAGAAGATAGAAGCCCCAAAAGATTAAGAACGCCGTGACCGATGCCCCGCGTAGCGAAGATGAAGAATAAGAGAGGGTATTGTCCTGACACCGATGCTGAAGAGCAGTAACATAAAGAAGAAGTGGTAGATAGATAGATTATGGCCCGGTCGTGCTCGGGATCGGGCGCTTATTAAGAGGAGCGGAAAGCAAGGGGGCGTTGCGAAGTGGGCGTGTGGTATGTAGCTGGTGATGGCAGCGGCCTGGATAAACTCCGAGTCTGCCTCCTCCCCTGGTCCGGTATTAGTTCGAGTCGCCGCGAGCTTGCGCGGGAACATTAGTGTTGCGAGATGCAGGCCCGGTGGCGTGGCGGGGCTGCTGGGAAGTTCCACTAGTGCCCCATCTACCGACTGGTCCATGTCGATACTTATGTGGTGTGTGACAATGACAGAATGGAGGTAAAGCTGAAGAGACCCGAGGGTTCGGAGACGGGCTCTGCAAACCATTGCTACCGGTCGAAGACGAGCGCGTTCACGACGTGATCCTTCTGCCAGCCCTGGCTTTGGAGTGACATGTTCTCCTTGAGAATCTTGCCCATGTACGCGACACGGACGTGTCTCGTCGATGATAACTGCACATAACGCGTTAGAAACGCCAGGGGAAGAAGCCAGGGGAGGGCTTGGGAAGCGACAGACTTACCCCGGAGTCTTCCGCAATCCTCCTGGCCAGGCTTCTGACGGTTTCCTCGGCGTCTATGGCGATGATCACATCAGGGTAATTATCACTTAACCGAGCGCGAACTTTGACAAGATTCTTTACGTCTACGACAGCTTTGCCCTTCTCCTCCCTTCGCCGCAGCGCTTCGTCTTCGTCGACTTCATCGGCCGTGTCGTCGCCCGTGAGATCATCCTCTCCCTTGCCATCTTTGTCACCCTTGTCGTCCTTGTCGACGCTCTCCCTCTGTGTCTCATCGTCCTCGGCTAGGTTGGTCGGGTCACTGACTATCCATTCGGGAAGTGAATAATAGTTGCCCAGTGCGTCGTAGACCCCATTAGACATGTCGCCGGTCGGTAACGTGACTTCAGCAGCTTTCAAGAGCCCCTGCGCGGTGACAAGGCCGGCGGGGTCGTCGTCGTCTTCGGCCGACTCGAGACCCGTGGCTCGTCTCAGGTCAGACTCCCACATGGCTTCTAGGGCGGTACGGATTACCTGCCAAACCTCGGGGCGGCCGGTGACCCTCGTATCGAAGAATTCGGTGCGTTGTCGGTCGAGATCGGTGCGGGTCCAAGTTCGATCCCGGGATTGCCACTCGTGGCGGCGCAACGGCTTGTCGATATGTTGTGAGAGAGGCTGGCCGGCCCGGTGGCTATGGCCGTGGCCGTGACTGTGGCCATGGCCATGGCTCACGGGATGCTGTGCACTGTGATCATCGGGGGCAGTGGATGGTCTCGGTTGAGAATTGATGCCTCGCGCAGACGGTGACGATGAGGCGTCTCCCGAATAGGGCGCATCGACGCTCGACGGACGGGAGAAGCAGCAACCCTAGATAGGAGATACGTCCGCGAGTTAGGAAGCCGTCCGTAGGAAGCCATCGTTGGATTCAATCTACGACGCCCGCCCCCATCAAAGAGATGGGCGAATGTCTGCCTGTACGTACCATGGCTGTAGCACGCGCGCACGACGTTTTGAATTGTGCTCCTTATAGTGCTATTTCTGTTGCCGTAAAAAGAGGGGACGAGGGGAAGGAATCAGCCCAGATTTTCGGTCATGTCGTCGTCCATCAACGTCCGCGCGCGCGCTGACACAGAGAGAGAGAGAGAGGTTGTGTGTTCGTGTGTGTTGAATGGTGTTCAAGATTGACTTGATTGGTAGCGATTGAACTGAACCGGGTTGGATTGGGAGATTTGATTTGGTGGGAGCGAAGGGTGGTATATGGAATATGGAATATGGAATTGAGGATGGAATCGAGCAAGGACTCGGCGTCCTGGCGTCAAGAGACTCTCTTGGAAGTACACTCGATAGCTTCTCAAGTCGAGACAAGCGCATCTCTCCTACCTGCGCTAAGTACTGAGATGGCTGCGGGTTAAGGACAAATAGGGCTTAGTGTGTCGCCGCTTTTGCTCGGTGTCAGACCACCCTGTTCTCGTCACGTGACTATCCTCCTTAGACTTAGGTGCCTGGGTACGAAGTACCTAGGTACTTACTTCGTACAGTACTGTTCGTATTTCAAGCTGTCAAGGGTTCCATACAAGCCGATGATCGCCATGAATAGTAAATTGCTACGAATAGTAATTGCTATCTCTTTGAATGCCGTTTTACCTCCGTGACTTACGGTGGAGCATGTCACGTTTCTTAGCTGAGCAATGCACCCAATAAAACTCCACATTGATATGAAATGATATGAAGGCTTTGTTTTTATTGGATGCATTGCCCTGCTAAAAAAGTGACATACTCCACCGTAAGTCACGGAGGTAAAACGGCATTCAAAGAGATGAATGGTATAAAATCTAATGATCACTTTGTTTCAATGATGCTAGGGCAGCATGAACTGGAACTACCTATTTGAAAGAGCGTTGTTAACCGGGCACCCAAGTTTTCTTATCCGGGCACCCATCGGTCCGATACGGCCTGCCATATAGCTGACGGCCCGGATCACGCAGTTGACTTAGAAGGAATCAAGGTCTACCACAGTCAATTGCATCGATCATTAATCAGGTCTATCGCAGTCAATCAGGTCTATCGCAGTCAATCAGGTCTATCGCAGTCAATCAGGTCTATCGCAGTCAATCAGGTCTATCGCAGTCAATCAGGTCTATCGCAGTCA